>JAPXFQ010002017.1:600000-1155369 GCA_028564705.1 Apricaphanius iberus
TTGTCGCTGACTCCCATAGCGACCACGTTCTCAAAGAGCCAGAAGAAGGGCCGCTCGTCGCCTGGTTTGGGTCTGGCCTCGTGGAGCAGACGATAAAACTCGAAAAACAGCCGGCCCGTCCCCTCTGCAAGAACAGGAATAAAACTTCAGGTTTCCTATGCTTTATCCCCCCCAAAAAAGATACCATAATTACAACATGTTATTTTACCATAAAGGCCTTTCCTTGCAGGATTGACTATTGAAAGGTCGTTACAAGGGCTTCCTCCGATTACAAGGTCAAATGGTCCCCACTCTTCAATCTGGCAGAGGAAACTCAGCATCACTTCAATTCAGCGCAAAGATGATTACTTGTCGTGGATCAACCAAAAAAATCCTTCGCTTACATGCTTGTGGGTTACATTGCGTACATCCCCCACATACATGATGCGCCCCTGGTGCCGAACCATGCCTACAGTGATTGAGTCTTCACACACTTCGGACGCGACGTACTTGTCCACCTGGATGCCTAAATCTCTCAGCACCAGCAGGCCTGGAAGAATACCGTCAAAAAACGGACACAATCATCATGAGTCCAAAAGTGAGGGTTTTTAACAGACAACTGCAGCTATGCATGTGTAAACCTGTGGCAATCCCGTCGAATAAGGAGAGGACTCTGACTGGTTTCCTCTTCTCTGCTGCAACTGGAGGGTACAATTTGGCAGGTTCCTGTGAGAAAGTTTGGAGGAAGAAAAGTTAATTGCAGGTAGAATCTAAAAGTGTGAAAATAAAATAACTTTAAAATGTATATTAATGATGTTCAGCTATTTAAAAATGAAGAAAACAAATCAGGAATGAAGTGTGCACATGCTTTGCTGTGGCGTCTTTCTTCCTATAAGCTTTTTAGTGCAATGTACTTCCTGTGTGACTCTGCTGCTATTTGTAAACCCACCAATTAGCATCTCACAGCTCTAACATCTACGACAAATGTCGGTCATGATTTCAGATTATTAGAGCTGCAACGGTACACAAAAATCAAGGTTTAATTAGGGATTAACAATACCGATAATGTTATTTGGGTCGATACCGTTCTAATCTACTTGTATTGGTATCGTTAGTTAAGAAGGAACTGATACTTAAACCGATACTTTATGCTGCAATAATTTCTCAGAAAATATTTATTTTTTGCTTCAAATTATACTTTTAGTGGTAATTTTTATCAATGTTTTACTCTCTATCTATCTATCTATCTATCTATCTATCTATCTATCTATGAAAATAAAACCTGTATTTCAATTAATTTCATCTTTTTGAGTGGTAGAAGTATCGACACTGGTACTCATTATCAGCAAGAATTCAGATCCAACAATAGGTATCGTATTTGAAAATTGGTATTGTTGCATCCCTAGGTTTAACACATATTTTGGGTTTTAAAATCCCTGATTGGTACATTTCCGGTACATTTTAATAAAAAAGAATTAAAAAAATAAACACAAATGTGGAGATTTTTCTTTTCTTCATTTGATCAGCATTAAAAACTAACCTTTTTTATCCTGGATTCCTTCCTTCTATTCCTGAATTTATTACATTTTTATAATGTACTATAAGTATTATATTTAGAAAAATAATTACATTAAATAGTACAAGCAGACATAGCCAGAATAGATAACAAATTAAAAACATTCAGTGTTAATGTTTAGATAATACTTTGCCCATGTTATGAATAAAACCTACTTAAAGGCACATTAGACAGTTTTGCCATGCTTTTAGCACTCCCTAGTGTCCATTTAAAATCAATGTTATAAAAACGAAGAGTTTTCCGCTACCCCTCACTATGCTTCCATGTTTTCCAACCAGTTGACGAAAAAAGCGCTTACCTTCAGCTGCGTTTTTTTAGCTTTAAAGTTTTATTTTAGAGTTAATAATATAACTAGCTTAAACACAGCTAGCAACAGGGTTCTTGCAGGTTTCAGTAAGTTAAATTCAAGACCTTTTAAAGATCTTTTGAGACCGTTATGAACGTAATTTAAGACCAAAAAGATGCATTAATAGAAAGTTAAATAATCCCAAAATTGCAAAACCTTTTACTTTCATTAACTTAGATATCAAAGATCACATTTATATTAATTCTGTATCAAAAGAGACAACCAGAACAGTTACCTTCCTAAATCAAATAACCCTCTCAACATAACATTGAAATATGTCCAAGTACATTCTACATATATTTTAGCTCATCTCCCTTAGCACCAATCTCAGTTTCAAGGGTTTTGAGTTGGGCAAGTTTTTCTTTGTATACCCTTCTCAGGGCATTTGACTTGCAGGGGAGCTCAGCCATCTTTTGGACCCAGCCTTGCCCTCAGCTTTTTCTTCAAGCTTTTATTATTATTATTTTATATAGCCAACGCTTCTCAGGAATAAACAAATTAAAAATTAAGACCTGACCTAATTAAATTTAAGACACTGTATGAAATTCTTGGGTTTTTTAAGACTTTTTAAGGCCTTAAATTTAAAGTTATGAACTTTTAAGACCCCACAAGAACCCTGTAGCAAGTTTTATATAAAATCAGGAGTTTGTTCTGACTGGATGCTACTGGTAGCCATGGTGACGTCAGCTTGTTTTTCTCCAGTATCAGTGATGTTTCCATTCAGCTTGACATTGTTTCAGGTGAGTCATTCAGTGTAAATGGCCTGCATTTGTATAGCGCATTTGTATACAGTCGCCCCCGTGTAGTGCAGAGTGTGTTAGCGACCTGATGCGTTCACTGACAAAGTTCTGGTTCAGTTCATCTTTTTTTTTCTTCTACTATAGCTGCATGAGAAACCATTAATGTTCCGAGATAACATAATTCAGTAAAAGTTGTGAGTATTCTCTGTTTTGACCTCATTTTTTAACGTTGCACTGCACTCTGAGTTCCCAAATTAACATTTTAGATGTGTTCAGGTACCTGATATATTTTTAAAGATACATTCTGGGGCTGCGGTTACCACAAATACATCTTATAATAATCGATACCATGAGCTTTTCAGTGATGCTGTTTTTGTATTTATGTACCTATTTGTGGGTTGTGGTAGTGTACTTCTCAGTTCGTATTGTTTGGTTTGTTTTATCATAGTTTTTTCCCTCTCTCTTTCGTCCTGCAGGTGTAGGAGCAGACTAGGACATTTTCTTGCGTTTTCTTTATTTTTCTTCCTCTCTATCTTCAAGCCACCCTCTCCTTCTTAATTTCTTTCCAACCTCTCTTCATCTTTTTTTATTTTTTCATCCTTTATTTACTATCTCCGTGTCCACAATATAAAAAACAAAACAAAAAACACAGCAATTTTTAATGTAGATTTCTTAAGCAAATATGTCGAGTGGAGTACAT
Source organism: Apricaphanius iberus (assembly GCA_028564705.1). Taxonomy (NCBI): domain Eukaryota; kingdom Metazoa; phylum Chordata; class Actinopteri; order Cyprinodontiformes; family Aphaniidae; genus Apricaphanius; species Apricaphanius iberus. Next base: position 603,342 of record JAPXFQ010002017.1, read on the forward strand.
ATAGGAAAAGCCCTAATGGTTCACTTGGGAGAGTAAATCTTTTGGGCTTATATTTGGTACTCTCATTAATTCTGAGTGTTACACTGCCAGACAGGACAAGAAAAGAGCCATACTCATTTGGTACACGTGCGTATCTAACCAACAGGGCCGTATCAAAAAATCTGAATAGATGTACCGTTACACCCCCTTACAGATGATATCCAGAGCAGGTAATGTAAACCGGTGTGGCTGCCATGATAAAGAATGTATGCGCTCAACGACTCACAAACTCCTGCTCGTGATTGTTGGCGAAGAAGTGCTGTAGTCTGATGGGCCAGTCATCCCGTCGCCGCAGTAATCCATAGGTGCTCCTGGGTCCACACATGTAGCAATTCCAGGGGTCCTCTTTGATTGCTGCCGCCGCCGAGCCGGCTCCGACCAGAAGATCTACGCACTCCACACAGAAACACCTGCACGCACAGATACACAATTCATCATGAGGGGAATGTTCTCCATGCCTAAACAGCTCGTTAGGCTGTTTATGAGAATATGTTTTACACTTAAGCTTTGTCATCTTATGCTTCATGGCTGGTAAGGGTTTTATTCATGGATGGATGTTTAAATTTGAACTCTCATGGTATGAATCTTGTCATTCAGTATCTTCAGGTTGTCAGCTGCCCAAACAGGATTGTGCAGTAGGCACTACGCATGATGGGTGCCTCATTTCATCTGTTTCTCTAATCCTGATGCGTCCATCACGCTAGAAGAGGGTAAATCTGGACTAATCAGACTACATTACTGTCTTCCTTAGCCCCGTCCTCTTCCCCAGTTAAGCCTCAGTGATTAGTGGCTTCCTTATAACTACGCAGATGTTTCGTCCCGATCCCTTCGGTTCCCTTCAAAGCCCCGAATCTTACTGTTCTTCGTGATTAATGACCATTCAGGATCTTATTTTTTTTACCACAGTCTTCCTCATAAAAACGAAAGTTTGCCACTAGGGATGGGTACCGATATCCCCTGCCATCACGGCACCGGTTCTGACATAAACTGTAATAACCAGAATGAAAAGCAGCGCACATTTCGGAGATGTAAAGCAATATGGATTTTAGGCATTCCTTCAGCCAAGAGCGATATCACCAGATAAGATAAACATGGTTATCTTTTAGCAAAAACAAAAAAACAAAAAAAAAGTTAAAAGTTAGGTCTGTCAAAATTAACGCACCAAACATGGGTTGATTAATTCCTAGAAATAACTATTTTTTTTAACGCAATTAACGCATGAACACAATACTGCCCTACTTATAATTCAGCTATCCTTCCTAACCAGCAAAACTGCAGATTGTTGTGCAGCAGCATGTGTTTGTCATTCTAAATGACATGTGAGTATATTATTAATGGCGTATTGGCTTTGTGCTGCAATGAGATAATAAGTTGTCTGTGAGATTTTTCTGTCGGATGTCAGCTCGTTGTGCGGTGCAGAGTTTAAATGCTCCGTATTTATGTTAAGTTTATTTATATATTTAGGTTAGTTCTACCTCTATTTGTTATTATTTTCATATGAGACCACACATACATTGTGAATGTGATTGTGGAGTTCAAAACAAAAATGTAAATTTATTTCTCCTATATTTAATTAAAAAAAGAACAGCTGCGTCTAGATTTGTCCTTTTTATTTACACTGAAATTTCAGTTTTTTTGGTCTATATTTATTTATTTATATTTAGGAATGGTATTTAGGAATGGTGATTAATTCACAGCTACCCTGTAACAAATTACAATAAAAGATTTAATAGTTTAACAGCCCTACTAAAAATAAAAAAAATAAGACGGTTTTTGGACACATATTGTATGGTTTTGATTCTTTAAGCACCGTTTCGTGCACCGTTTGAGCACCGGTATTGGATAACACCTAAACGATACCCTTCCCTTATTTGCCACAGAGATTTGAATACGATTGTCAAAAGCGAATGAGGTGGATTAGCAGCACTTTCCAACAACTGATGGTGCCTTCTAGGACATGTTACTCTGAAATAGGATACCCTTCCCTGTCAACAGCATCCCCAATCACAATGACTCTTTAAAAACAATGGGGTAGAATGAGTCACGACAAAATTTAATTTAACTTATGGATAAATAAAATATTTTTTTAATTCAATCGGAATACAAGAGTGCATCAGTTATCAGTTTACTGTATTTCATGACCTCAGATGAACCAGCGACAAATCATAAACCTTGAACTCGCTTTTTCCACATTTTAACTGAAACCCTCACAGTACCCTTATAATGGCTCCCAAGCATTTGACTCAGAGTGGTAAATATTGACTGGAAATAAAGTTTTTTAGCCAGTGTTTATTAACATTCTAAAACCAGATCATCAAAGCTGTTTAAAAAAAATCTGAAATTAAGTCTTCCTAGCTCTGGATGTGTTGAAAACAACAGCGACTGATTTTTTTCTGTATATTCCTAAAAATCTTTTTCACATTAGTCCTACTGCAGTGCGCGTCAGTGAGTTCACGTTTATTATTGTTCTGATTTCAGCTGTGTTTTCTTTCTGAAACTTAAGCACCAACATGCTAAAACCCAACTGTGTGCTCTACACTCAAACAAATAAATCTGTTCCTCATGAGCCGGATGACTCGGTTCCCCATAACGACAGCCACAAATCAGATTTTTGACATTCATGTATAAACTCTGTCTGTAAATGTGAAATCTAAAACCAAGCCCTGGCCACAAGAAGAAGCTGCTGCATGTCAGAGCAGGATCGATGGGTGCGCCGCTCCTGCTGCTCTGTTACTGACCTGCAGCAGTTGTTGTTTCCACACATGAGCACTTCCCTCCCTCCACAGCAGATGGTGCAGTAGGACTGGTAGCCGTCGTCGTCGTACTGATAGGCACACTCTAGGAACGAGTTCTGTGGAGGAAAAACAGAGGATCAGGACAGGAGCGCCCCTATTTCCATTCCCAACTGCAGCTATTCGTTAAAATTCATTCACAGAGAATCAAATATTGCTAATTTTGGTTGTTACTGTAATGTTTTGATATAGTTTAGAGAAACATTTAATGTTTTAATGACTTCTGAAGTACACTCTTAAAGGACAATTGTTGTTACTTCCATGATTTAAATGTTATTAAAGCACATAAGGCATATTATTTAAAGGACACACCAGTGTCACATCTTTATGTATTTAATTTTTAAAGAAAATAGCAAATATGAAAACCTTTTGCACATATGCAACAGCTACAGTGGGATTACTAAAAAGATGATCTCATACCAGTGTCAAATATGTACTTAACAAAAGAAACTAGCTGATTAGCATCTGATTCACGTCACTGGCAATTAGATTAACTTTAACCCAGGAGTTCCAACGGATTTTTAAAAAAAAACTTTTTTTATCATTTCAGCACATTTCTTAACAAAACTAATTTCATTATAAATCCAGAGGTCTTGAAATATGTCGCTTTTTAGCTCGTTATTATTATTGATATAAAAGTTCACTAGGAACGGATGGATGGAGCCACTGAAGACTAGACACACAGCAGCTTTTTTTCCCAATAAAATGTTCATTTTATAAAGTATCTATAACCTGGAAAACACTTCCCCACACTTTTTGATCTTTAACACCTCTATTCTGTTTTTTGAAGTGTAATCCTTGAATTTGCATCCAAAGTAGAACCAGTACAAAGTTAACAGAAAAACTTTCCAGACCTTGATAGTCTCAAGGTTGAACAAATCATTGCAATATAAATCTGTAAAACAAACTACAGAAAAGGCGCCCTCTGTCTGTCAGAGAGAAGAGCTTTCTTACTTTGCAGCCCTGGCACATTGCTCCTATGAAGAGAGGATGCTCCAGAGAGACATTGAGGCTTCCACAGGAAATGCAGATATCTGGACAAACAGAGAAAGTCAACACAGGGGTTAATTCGTCTCTGAATACTAACAAAGCACCAGGCCTTGCATTTTAGTTGGCAAGATATTCACTATGCCTCAAAATATGAATGTAAATAATTTTGTTTGAGAGACAAGAGAAAATTAAATATCAATCTTAATTAAGGCACTCTAAGTTTCACTGAACACATCTGACCGTACAGAGCCCCCTTATAAATAAATGCAGCCTAATAACGCTGCATTTATTGGGTCATAATGAAGAAAGACAAAAATGTCACATGTTTATTGAAGGAGAAATGGTGAGTCAGGAATGACAACTGGATAACGATTATAGGAGCTGTTAAAAAGGCTCGAAAAGCACACAGAGATAATAGTTTACCTTGGATGACATCAAAACATCTCTTTTTATTTCAATATATATCTCATCACCTTCTATATTCCTGGTCTTCTTTTTGATTTCCTGTATGAGTCTCTCTGGAAAACACATTATAAAATACAATGCAGATGAAAGTTTTCGAACATTGGGACAAATATCAGGAACTAAAAATTAGGGATATAATTTGTAGAACGAGCAACTTTAGGCGAAAGGTGTTTGCTTTACCTCTAGTTCCTTCGTCGATCACCTCTCTGATCTTTGCTTTCTCTGCAGAGTTCTTGCGCGGCTTTTTTGTGGGTGGAGGCGTGTATGCAGCCTCCGGGTCTGGCGACATCTCCGGGTACCCGTTCTTAAATTGATTTTGCTCCTCTGTGTGAGGAAAGACATCCATTCATCAAGATTTCTAACATTTTAAATACTCCACAACCGTCTTTAAAATTATTTTAAGATAGCATCAAATAGACAAAAGACTGAATGGAAAGCCTGCCTTGAGGATCTGGAACTTCCATAAATTACCTACATTTTGGCTCACAGCTCTGTAGACATCATGGGAAATATATTTAGAAAATGTTGCACATGCAGAAAAACTGTATACAATAAACAATACCAAAGATGACTCTTGAACTCACTGAAAATGTCTCCTCACATGCTGAGTTTCTTTAGTCAGAATCTATTATATTTGCCAGGTTTGCGCAAAGACATTTAAAATATAATATATATAAAAAGGCAAAATAAAAAATTACGTTTTCTTTTTTTTGTGTAAATGTGTATATTTGGTGTTTTTACAAAAGAGAAAGATAAGGTTCAAAGGTCGAAGAGACTGTCTTTGTGGCATCGTTTTGAAAGTAAAAGTCTAAAGAGCTTGTGTCCAGGATGTGTGGGGTATGCAGAGATGTTAGCAAAACAATGTCAAAATACATCTTAAAGGGAAATGTCTTTTTTTTTCAACCTGGACCTTATTTTTTTTAGCTATTTTTAATGTTTTTTCACTCACCCTGAGAATTTTGAAGCCAGTTTGAGCTGTTCAGCAGTATTTATACATCCAGTCTTGATCAGCTGTATTCGTAGAACGGGAGTGCTTGGGGAAATCCAAATGCCACTTTTAATAAGGTCTAATCTGCCCCAAACACTGTAATTTTACCATGTTTATATTCTCCTCGGATTTACGAATGCTTCGGAAGTGCTTCTTCATTGTCTTCTGGGCCAATATGTGGGCTTAACAATAAAACAACAATAGAAAGCTGACGAATCTACCGCGGCAGCATCTCCGCCTAGAGAATCTGCTCAGTAAAACACAGACTGGCAGTCTTGTTGTAGCATAATTGTGTATTACGTCCAGATCAAGCCTTAAGACAATCAAGAAGCACTTCGAAAGCATTCGTAAATTCAAGGAGAATAAAAACATGTCAAAATTACAGCATTTGGGGCAGATTAAACGTTATTACAAGCTACATTTGGTCTGCCCTGAGCACTCCCGTTCTACAAATACAGCTGATCAAGGCTAGGCTGTTGGAGGACATTGTTAGAGACAGTTCTTACTATCTCTCCTATTTCTTCCCAACAGCATGATGTGTTGTCAGTTCAAGCGCTAACCTGTTTTTTCTCTTAGGCCACATCCAATTATTAGTCTACACCCCCCTATCGTCCACACTAACCCGGCGTTGTTTAAGGTCTGTGGCCGGATAAGTATCAGCTGGGTAATAGAGCCGTGTAAATCTTAAATCAACAGCTAAACGAGCTAGTGTGGACAGCTTCCCCGGATAATGAAAGGAAGTGGCGTCAATGAATGCTGCGTCAATAACAATACGACACTACAGACAAAGACAACAGCAAACAGTAATAAATCGATCTCGTCGTCTGTCCACACCAAAAACTCTCTCTTCTTCTGAGCAGCTATTGTTCTCTTTGGTTAACGGGACAAGCAGATATGTACTGTGCTGTAGAGCTTCTTGTATATATTATGTAGGCGCTGGCGTCACGTGGATTATACGCGTCTTTTCGCGCATGCCCAGTATTTGCACAGGTCGGTATGGGATTGTGCAATCATGGGAACTTAAACGGACCTTAAACGGGGCGTAAATGCTCGTGTTGAGTGGATAACATTAGGCGTCTAACTCGCCGTATAACCTTATCGGCTTAGTGTGGACGTAGCCTTAGTCTCTTCTTAAAGTAGGTGCTCCTGACCCGCCCTTCTTGACGACCCTGACTAAGATGGCATTGCAGTGACGGAACATTCTCCACGTCCTGCAACAAACTTCTACATCAGTTCTGTTGCTCTTTCTGTGTCTCTGTTCTGTATTCTCCAAACCACAGACGGTCTCGGCAGATGACCGCTTGTGCTGAGCCTGGTTCTGCCGGCGGTTTCTTCCCGTTAAAAGGGAGTTTTTCCTTTCCACTGTCGCTTCATGTTTGCTCAGTGTGAGGGATTACTGAGAATTACACGACGCAATCATCTGTGGTTCTCTAATTTCTACATTAAACATTGTATTGTAATAACTCTTCTTGTAAAGTGCCTTGAGGTGACATCTGTTGTGAAACGGCGCTATATAAATAATTCAGTTTCAATTCAGTTTATTTATAGACTGAATTGAAATAAACTGAATTGACTGGATGTATCAAAACTGCTCAAACTGGCTCCAACCTTCTCAGGGTGAGTAAAAAAACATAAAATTGCTATTATTAAGGTCCAGATTGTAAAAAAAACAATAATTTGAAAATCTCCTTTAAAACAAGTTCTCAAAGCACTTGAAATAGCAAAACCCTGAATTGATATTTCTTGATTGAAGTGCACCAAAAACATGCCGAACCGTGACCTTTGTGTAGCGCTACACCCCTACTGTCGATGCAGTTTTAGTTTTTATGTCATGAGTAACAGCTGGTCACCTTCTGGAGGATCCAGTGACTGTGGCCCATTGGGAAGGAAGCCGGTCATGGCCCACTCAATCATCTGCCTGGTCTGGAGCTCCACCCCTTCGGCCTCGTCGCTCACGTCACAGGAGGGAACTGGTCTCCCCGCTCGCACACTTGCAACCTGAATCAATTCAATCACACGGAGTGGACATTTGTTTCTTTCAGCAACTTTACCATCACGGTAATAAGAAATGAAAACACATTTATCAACGACTAAGCAAGATTATTGTATTTCTCATGGCTTCCACTAAGAGCATGAAAGGATACAAGAAGTCCTGCATGACTTGCAAAACACACCCAATAAATTACAGATTGAGTTACCACAGAATGTGGGCAGAACTGGAGAACACACCTCCACAGATGTAAAAATAATAACTACATTCGGCGTAAATTAATAGATCGTGTTGCATAAGATGTGACTTATCATTACGCTGCACGTTTATACAGTTTTTCCTCTCTTTGCGTATAATCATAGATGCCAACAGGAATAAAGCCCACACTTTACAGGGTCAGTAAAAAGTGACTCACAACCACACACTCCCTCATGTTGAGAGCACAAGGTAAACAGTGGGTTTGTTACCTGCAGAGCCTCAAAGATGGCCTTCCTGTACATGGACTGCTTGTTGTATGTTTGCTGGTGGAAAGCGGATGAGAAGGAGCTCAGAGGCATCAGCTTCTCCACACAAACCTGAAAGACGAATGAAAAACGGGTACAAATCATTCAAGGCATTGAAATCCCTCTATTTTTCTCCCACTCTAAACAAGTTCGGACTGATAACATTAGAGATACTCACTACAGAGAATTTGCCGTCGCCGAACCACATCACCCAGCGAGTCCCGTCTGCAGCTCGACTCCGGCCGCTCATCCACCAGGAAACGATCCGACCGGGCCACCAGGAGAAACCTCGCAGCTTCCCGAATACTAATGTCCCGATACCAAAACCCCGACCATCCTGAGCAGACACACAGAGGGTCTTTTTCAACTCGAAAAACTGGAGTCAAGACTTCCTTAAAGCTTTTATATTATAACTCACAATGTATTCAGATTAATTGCAATTAGATCTGGACTTTGACTAAGCCGACTAAACACATGAATATGCTTTGATCTAAACCATTCCAGTGTAGCTCTAGCTGTATAGGGTTAGGATTGTCCTACTGAAAGGTGAGCCTCCACCTCGTTTATTACCATCCTCCAAATCAACTCTGACCAGCTTCAATGCCTCTGCTGGAGAGAAAAACCCACACAGCATGATGAAGCTATCACCATCTTTCACTGAGGAGGCGTTTTTCTGTCATCTAAGCATTTTGCATGTAGGCAAAAAGTTATTACTGCTATTTATTTAGTTATTTTACCTTCATTTAATTCAGTTAGATGCATTGATCTCTTTTATAAAACAGAATTTTTATCTTCAAATATTGGATTTTTTTTTAAACAACCTGTATAATGAAAATGTTACGGAAGAGGAGTAGGGCCACTGAAGAAAAAATATGTATTTCTGACTTTAATCTCAAAATCGGATTTAAATCTCAGAATTCTGAATTTTTTCTTAGAATTCAGTCTTTTTTTCGCATAATTATATGGAAAACGATTAGGGCCACTGAAAAACGTTATATATATTTCTGACTTTAATCGCAGAATTCTGACTGACTATTATTTATTGCTGAATCTGCAAGGCTTTGTTGCATTTAATCTCCAGTTCCATAAGTCAGTGGTTGTGTTATGCTAGCCGAATGCGATGTGATGTGTTGTGAAATGCAGAAAGCTAAAAAACATGCTAACAGATAGCTGTAACCACTCTGCTTTACACCTGCATTTCTCCCCCTGCACATCTCTACTCTATCACTAAAGCTCCATGCTCTCAAGATGGTGTTCATTAAGGAAAAAAAAAAAAAAAGAAATATCTATTTTTTCTTCAGTGGCCCCAATCCTCTTCTGTAAAATGTACTTAGCACCTTTGTCTATTTAATAATTTGGTGTGTTCTCAAAGAAATTGTTTTGCACATATTTTTATTATTCCGTATTAGCATAAAGAAGCAATGCCACACTTTTCAAATATTTAATTGTAAGTGAAAAATGTATACTTTTTTTTTTTTTTTTTTTTTTTGCTTGTGAAGAACTTTAAGTTTCCACTTCACTACCTTTTAGTGAATCCCAATAACAATAATAAAAACAGTTTTACAAGGAACTCTTTTTAGACATTTCCAACTTCACGGATGAGTAGTTACTCAGTTGGATTTGCCCGTGCATGGATAAGAACAAAAAAGGCTTGTTAACTTTTTGGCTTTTGAGCCAAAAAAAAAAAAAAAAAAAGATGCCAAAGCACATATTACTCATCAACATATTCATCACCTCCCACCTGGCCAACAGTAACGGTGAAGCGTGACCAAAACACTGCCACCACGATTTTCACCCACACTGAAATCTGGCAAAAACAACTCCTACTCTCATCTACTAACTCTGGCCCGCTGTGAAGTACCAGATTAGCCAGAAAACGTCCTTGTTAACAACAAGTCGCTTCATGCTCCCCTGCCTCAGGAAATTTCTGACCTTCCTCCCCCTTCAAACCTCCAGGCAGGAGACTCTGGGGGTCTCGGCATTCCTTTGGTTCCCAACAGTTTGGGGTTTACTGACCGATTATGATCACAGCTACAATTTAGGACAATTTTGAAGTAAATAAAACTGTCAGTCAAATCAATAACTGATCACAAAAGATTTATTAGTTCAGGTAACATTTTCACAACTTGCAGACAACCTTTTGACCTTTTCCAGTAACACAACTAAATAATTAATTTCTTGCATCTAACCTGATATTCAGTCTCGCTGGGCATAGCCTGGTCTCCCCTAGCAACTGGATCAGGCGTCACGGCAACCGTTGGAGAGGCCGGATCTGTGTGTTGTTGTGAAGGGGGAGGGGCTGGGCTGGCTGGCTCCTCCTCTTTTTGAAAGACATTGTCCGATAGGTCGTCCATCATGTTAATCTCCGCCTCTCTGTACGCGCGTCGCTCTGCCTGCGGGAAAAGAACGTAGAATCCTGTTTCTTTCACTATCAAATTTAGGCTTTAAAAGGAATTTCTGAAGACGACAGAAAAAAAGGCTGAATAAATCTTTCCGATGATACATTTGAAACCAAAAGCTCCACTAAGGGCCCACTTTACGGAAAAAATTTCGTACTTTCATTGGTATAAGGCAAGAAAAAAGATTGATAACAGTATTTAGAGATACTTTATTTATCTTAAAGGGAAATTAAATGTGTATCTGAAGAAGAGCCCTCTGACTAAAGACCCTGTTGCTGTATGATAGTCTCATTACTGCCATCACTGTTTGGGCAGCAAAGAGGAGTTTCCACAGTTATATGTCCAGACAAGCACTGCTAATCCACCTCATTTGCTTGTCACACACTCTTTTAAATTCAGAATGCCGGGCAGAGAAACAGTAGAGTAGGGGAAACTCTGGTATTTTGGTGCTTCTTTGTAACTATTAAGCATCCAGTTCAACTCCTCTGGGGTTTGGGGTCATAGTTCTTTATTATTAGTATTATTTTAACAAATGGAATGTAAAGTCTACAAAAGTAACTAATAATCAGAGTTAACTTTACAGAGCTACCACACTTTCCGACACCATGAGGGGTGTAAACAGAACTGAAATTGTAAGGAGAAACATTACAAAATGTGGGTTAGATACAAAACTAAAAACATTTAAACCTCTTCATAGTTAAAAATGGATAATTGCAAAAAAATTAAAATCCTATTCCTCGTCATACAGTAGCTTCATGTTTTACTGCTGTTTGAGTAAAATCTCCTCATCACAAATTTCTCTGAGTTTGTTTTTTTTTTTTTGCTGTTTTTTTTCCAGCTGATCTGACGGCCGCTCCAGATCAAGGCCTCTGAGACCCCAGCAGCAGGAACAATCCGTTAATTGTTCCGCCAAACAGGAAGTGAGCACAGAGAAAACGGGTGCGGTGGCAATACAGTTCAACGGGTTCATCTTGGGAAGTGGAAGGAAGGAGGGAGGGTGGGAAGACAAAGAGTGCGTGAGTAAATGGGATCATATGATAAATCTTGTTAATACAGCAGAGAGAAAAAGGGCATCTTTCTGAGTATGAATCAGAAAGATGGAAGATATGAAAGGACGGACTTTAAACCTGCAAATAGCTCATTCTACTATGTCATGTACAGTTACAGTATTTCTACAAACTTCACATACTGAGCTGCGCCTCTATCCAAATCTTCAGTGAATCCAGACATAAGACTAAGAAACAATAACCTAAAATTATTAAACTAAATTGTTAATTAAACTCAACAATTTACGGATTATTCTATTTAAAGGTAGCAGTATTCATTAAATAATACAATCTCAGATGAACCGACTGGTATCTGGAATCAGACGATTTCACAGTTGACATGTAACTCTGCAAAGAAGACTCCAAAATTATGTTTTTTAATTTTTTTCCCCAGTGTCACTGAGGTGGTTAACCCGTTAAATTTCCTGATGTTTCCATCCAGAACTATTTACGAAGCAGATGACTATTCAACAGAAGTTGCAATGAAAACTTTGTGAGAATTAGACACAGTTGAGGGAAATTTAAAAGGTTTTAGATTATGTTGGATTGTGGACACTAAACTGTGGACATTAATGAGGATCTGATCTGATCTCTCATTAATATGAATCTTTGAACGGTGAGTTGGACATTATTTTGCATTTTCAAGCAGTTTGACGAAAGCGTTTATTAAGTGTAGCGTTACGATTTTACCCTTGATTGGCATACAATATGTAAAACTTATTAATTTTAGCTTTCCAATTATGTATAATACGTACAATGGGTAAGTATTAGGTTGGAGGAAGAGTAGACCGCTTAAGTAGAGGCATGTTGGCTGTTCATTCAGGCTGCCACAGTGAAGGGTTGGTTGGCAGCAGATAACAGGAAGCCGAACAAATTACTTGCTCTGTTTTAACGATTTAAAGACTCTAATTCATGGAGAATGCAGGACAAAGCCTGCAGCCTTTTAAAGATCTCAGATTCAAGGCGGGGGTCGACTTACTCAAACTGCTGTTAGTAACAGCATTCAGCGTGTTAATAGCCAAGATCAGATCAAAAAGACATTTCAAAAATGTATATTCTGTAATAACTGTATATTTGTCTGGAAATAAAACATGTTTTGCTACAGAGCTGTGTAACAAAGACTCCTCTCTAACCCACATGACGGCACTTAGTTTTTTATTAAACATCTTAGTTTTATTTTACCATAAACATCTAATGGTAGAGACAGTTTCAACTCATCCAGGAGGAGAGGAAAAAAAATAAGACAAACATTAAGGTGCTATTTTTAGTTCCTGAACAAAAACGGTTAAGATTGGTTGGTAAGCAGCCACAGCATATCTCTTCAGCTTTAAGTCTTCAAAAAATTGACAAGGAAAGAAGCAAATGTATTTTCCTTTTCCCTGTATAAACCTGCAAAACAAGTTCTTAGAATGCAAATTATTCACCTCCTCAATCACCCAGGTCAATGTCCCACAAGAACAGAACTTTAAATAAGAAAGGCACCTGCTAAATTGAGTAAACTTATTATAAACTGCTCACCATTTTAGAAAGCAGATGAGATGTGAACACAACATGCTGTTGGACTCAGGTAAATGAACAGAATCTTAATCAAACAATGATTTAAGTTACTACTACAATGTAAGAATCCAACTGTGGCCCAGATGTAAGATTCAGTGACTCCACCTGATGCGTTTGTTGGCTTAAAAAGGTTTATCCCCCCCCCCCCTACTGATCAGAACCATGTGGTTTGTACTCCAGCTGACCTGAAGGTTGTAATGTAACTGTGAATGCGTGAAAGAAGCTGAAGAAACAAAAACTTTACTTTGTCCTTCTGGACGGCTGATGGTAGAACTGTAATAAATCGTAAAAGCGAGAGTTTCAGGGTCGCATTGTGAATCACCCCAGTTTGACTACGAGGTGAGGAGGTCATTCCTCCCTGCTTCTGTTGACCTCTGACCTCATAAAATCACAATCAGCTCTTCTAAATGGAACTTACATACGCAGTAAAACTTAAACGTGCGCAGTAAGCATAACTCTGATTGTCGGCACAGTTCTTTTCACCATCTCTAATTATATTAATAACTTTTTTTATATTTATTTTTTGCCGAATCATCTAGCTAGAAAACAATCTGCTGTTCTCATGGGGAAAGAAACCTGATCGTTGTTAAGTCAGGTGAGTATTTTGGATAATTCAAAGATTTGGTCCCGACTTTTGTTACTGGAATAAATTAGCCTAAGTCTCGCTCCTTGGATGACACCATGTTTGTCGCCTAGTAACATCAGCCGGCTGAACAATCCGCCATAAAGTTGTTGTCTTTCCACCCTCTTTTCAGCATGAAGATGAGTCACAGGTGACAGACGAATGTGCGCTCATCTTCTTCAGTTCCTGTGGGTCGGCTTCATGCAGCCATAAAGCTCTTCATCTCGGAGTAAAATTTGCTTTAGTGACATGATAATACATAAAAAAACAACCTTGTTTTACATTTATATTAAATTTGTGACACCCAAAAATGTCTAATATGTCTAAAATCAGAAAATCATCTGTAAGTCCTGAGATTTTTATGAGATTTGAAATCACTTTCTAACCAAGAATTAACAGATACCGTACAGTAGTATGTGTGTCAGTGTTTTATGAGACGTAACCACTAATAAACAAAATACACCAACAATGTTCACCATGTTTTATACATGCATGGCAGCCGTAAGGGATGTTGCATTTGAGTTCCAAATGCGGAGGGAAGTACATGTGGTATTTCTGGCTGGAAACATCGGAAAACTCCTACTTCCATGTGGAAAATGCTGCGAAACGCTTCTCCTCGTGAGCCACTGGGCAAGGTGACTTCCCAAATTAACAAGTAAGTTCATCATTCAACCATGAACGTTTTAACTGGAGCATGTCTGTACAGGTCAAATACAGCAAAACTACACATGAACAGGACCGGGGTCTTAAAACCTAATGAATAAATCAATTTCTTACTTTAGATTACTTGATGAGTCTTAGTTTACTGGTTTTCCACTCAGCTGCTTTCACTCTTTTTAATCAATATTTGGTCCTGTAACCTTGATCTTCCTAGTTCACTCAGTCGACAATAGGTTCTATTGTTTTAGCCTTGACAATTCTTTGCATCTACTCCTGCTTGCCCTAAATATCCTTAGTATCCATTCTGCACAATTTTCAGCTCTAAATAATTGGATAAAATACAAATAAAAACCAAACGTATACAGAATCCACATTGGCTTGTGCTGTTTGATTAAGGTTTTACTTTGAACAAATGATGAAAACTGAAATTTTGGGTTTATCTGCAGATTTTAAAATGTCGCTGATCTGATGAAAAAAAAAAAATATATAACAAATGTTAAGATTTTAAGAATGAGGTGCAACTTTTTAAGCAGCTACATCGTAAATATTTTGTCAAAAATATTCAGAGTCTGGATGCATGAAAGCCATAGTAATAAATGTTTTTGATCCTGCATGAGGAATAGCAGTCGAATTGGCCTGGAAATCATTTTTTCTACTGCCAGAAAAGCAATTTAAATTTTGCAGATGGGTAGCAACAGATCAGTTCTGTGCAGGAAATCCAGAGGGTTCAGTGAGCACAGGTTCACCTTAGATGAACAGAAAGATGATAGACTACTTTTGTATTACTGGAAAAATCCTTATATTCAACTTGCTTGCAATTCTCTTGGGATGTGGGAGCACAAGGCAGTAAAAGAAGTACTAGCGCACCAATTTTGCAGTTACGAGATGAGAACTTTTCCCAGACACTTAAGGGGTTATTTCAGACAGATATTCTGGAACCTCATTCTGCACAAACATTGGAGAGAGGGTGCTTAAGTAGAGCTACCATTTACACCCCTTCTCCAACACACCTGAACAAAATGAAATGAATGGTTGGTTGTCAGAGCTGAACCACTGAATGCTGATGAAACGAAATAAACCATTTGATGCAGGTGTGTTGCAACAGGGAAGCATCTAAAAGTTGCAGGAATGTAGCTCTTAAGAAACAACAGATTCCTCCTGCAAAACTACGAACGGCTGTGTCCAGAAATCAAATGGTCCTTCGATGAAACTTGCAAATCAAAGCTCGAAGAAGGACAAATAAAAGTTGTGTTACAATTTTGAACTCTGACAAACCCTGTGGACCGTTCAGTGGTTTCACTCTTAGTGCCACCCCCCTTGACCTCTGATCCTTGACCTTATGGCCTAACCAATGAGCCATCTCTTAAACTCCATCGTGTTTACAAGCGTGACTGACCCCGACCTCCAGATGAACTCAACATTGTTCAACAAAAGCATCCTTCAATAAAAATATAACCAAAGTCCATTTTAGAGCGGCTGTGATTTCATTACCATCACATCCAGCTGTGGGATGTTTTCCATTCAGCTCTGCAATGGTTTTATAATAATGAAAGAATAAATAAATAAAACAATCATGGGTTGTTCATGGAAAGTAGGAAAATGTAAACTTATTTTTTAGGGGGTAATTTTTAGGTGACTTCTTTTTAAAATAAATGCACATGACAGATCAAGTCTGAAACATATTTACTGGTGATGCATTCATATTTGTATTAGCATTTCATTTAACAGATGGATAGAAAATACTACATTACCCTTCCAGGACAAAAAAAAAGGAAATATGTGTGTTTTTAAACACATTTATTAGATTTTAATCATTTCTCTACTGTTTAATTAATTGGAAATATAATGTTTTCTAATTAACTATTCCTCCTCCTTCATGTTAGAAGTGGGAATGCAACGATACCGTCTAATGTACATGTATCGCTTAAACTTAACCGATACCTTGAACAGATACTCAAAATGTGGAAATCTGCAAGAAATTCACAAAAAGAGCATTTTTTCACTTAAAATTTGATTTATGTTGTAATTTTGTATTTAAAATCTGTTATTTTGTCTTAGTTATGTTTAGTAAATAAAGTCGGGTGGCTTTAATCTCTTCAAGAAAGGTATAAGGTGGAAGTTATATAGTTTATCAATTCAAAAATAGTATTGGATTGGAATCGATAGATACACAAAATCCAGGCATCGGTATCGGGACTGAAAAAGTCGGATCGGTGAAAACCTAGTTAGAAGTGTATTGCTTAAACTTTTGTCTGCTATGCACCATATTTCTTTGCCAATTGTCTTTTATTTTATATTTAAAAAGTTAACAACGAAAATCAGTAAAGAAAATACTTAAAAAGTGTGCTCAACAGGTGAAAAAACTACGCCTAAGGTGCAGAATCATGCTTTTGTCACTACAGTTTTCCGGTAATTTATTGCTGGACAGGAACACATTCTGCAGGCCGTTTCCCATGCTTCAGAACCCGCTCCATAGTTTTTCTAAGCCACACTTGTAAGAGAAATTGTTCAACCAACATCTATTTGTAAAGTTTTAAGATGAATGTATTTATTTTTAATAGAGTTTAGAGAAAAGTTCTTAAATCTCTCAGCAGTATTAAAAAGTCGGACATGCAAAATTTTATAAAACCTTTAACTCTACAGCTATATGTTTTCAGAAAGAATTTAACGTAATAAATGGAAAACCAGGTTCCCAAGAGGAAACTTGGCAGCAAACAAAAGTGTGCCACTTCCAGTTAATAAAACTAAAACTTGGCTGCATGCTCCCCCAGACACTTCTCTGCATAATCTGCTACACGTCCACATAAAGAAAAGGAAAAAGAAATAAGGAGAAGCCACTTACAGGCCGGACATGGTAGCTCTCCAAGTAAAACCCTTCCTCCCTGGCTCTTTTCCTCTCTGTCATTTTCTTCGTCTGTCTCTGCCTCACCTCCTACTCCTTCCTTTCTGTGCGTCTCCTCGGCTACGTTTGCCCTACAGCTCTTGTTGCTCTCTGCTGATTGGCCGGCAGTGAAGTGTGTGATTTACTGGCTCCTTTCCCTAACAGATGTTAACGTGAAAGACAACAATGCACAGGCACCGAGGAGTTTTCTCGTGTGGAGCCTGAAGGCTTTAAGAGCGATGACACACACAAACACACACAAATTAAGGTTAGTGTGTGTGTTTATGTGTATGCAGACTAAAGTCAAAGGTCAGGTAAGCCTTGGAGTTGATAAGGGTGCAGGATTTGTTCAGGCAAGACCAAAACCACTAATACATACAGTTAAAAAACGAATACATTCATACACTTTTCACATATTTGTGTTTAAATCAGACCAAAATCTATTGCTTTAAGTCAGTTTGAATAATCAGAATTACTTCTGCTTAATGCCAGTATAATATACATTCTATGAGATGACTATGCTTCTAAAGAAACTTCAAAACCCAAGACTGTATGGCGTCCTAAACTTTGGTTAATTTGCAAGTTAAATGGAGATAATACCTCAAACACAGCATGGAGACAGCAAAAAGAATCAGCCAAAACCTCAGGAAGACAACTGTTGCCCGTGACAAGTCTGATTAGGTCTTGGGTTCGATTTCCAAGTGCCTGAAGGTGACATCTGATCAAACTGCTATTTGCAAATACAGCAAACATAGGCATGTCCAGCCATCATAGTGTTTAGGAGAGAAATGGGTTCAAGGTCCAGAGATAAACATTTTGAATTGTGTGATTAATCCCAACAAAAACAAAAAATGCCTGAAAAGATCCTGGCTGGTGTATCAACATCGTCTGAATGTACGCTCAAAAAAGAAGAAGCCATTACTCCAAAAAACATAAAAACAGATTACAGTTTACAGATTACAAATGTAGGAAAAAATACCTAGTTTACATTATCTTGGATTTATCGTATTTGTACAGATCAAGGTTGTTGTTGTTTTAAACAGGTAACAAAACAACAACCTTGATCTGTACAAAGATGAGTCTAAGATAATGTCTTTAGAAAGAAGTACAGAATTAACATTCACAGAAAGCCTAGTTTATACTTCTCTGTCAGCTGCGGTGTGTAGACACGTCCAGTTTTTTTTTAAATGTCCGCTGAAAGCTACAGAGAGCGCAAGCCTGTGATTGATCAGCACGCCAACTCCTATCCAGCCACATGTAGCAGCAGACACGGAGCATATCGAACAACGTCTTGCATATTAGCGAGCGTGGAGCTTTCTATCGTATTTGTCCACGAAACGCTCTTTTGGACCAGAGAAGTTAGAGCAGGACCTCCCAAAAAAAAGCACTACGCCCCCTGATGTCCTGGCAGAGAATTGCTTTGCAAGACTGCCCAGGCAACAGAAAAGTCTGAAAAGGAAACGTCTCTGGGGTGTTGGTGTTCAAAAAAACAGAAGATTATATATATCCGTATAATTATAATTAAGAATACTTGACTCTTAGAGTATTTATTTATTTGACAAAATTACAGTCCACAGCAATAATGTAAATTAAGAAATTAAACAGTCCCTCCACTTTTTGGTGAAAAACCTTTTGTGTAAAATATCATAAAATTACCTTAAATTGTAATTTTAACATGACGATTGCTCAGATTGGGTCCCCACTACAAGAACACCTCTGATTTTATTTTGGTGCTACAGTCCAAGACCCACCCTGGGCCCTTTTAGCCCCTCTTTATTAACCTCCTGGATATACCCCTGCTCAGCAGCGCTGACTAGTTTAGGAGTTTAGGAATAGTCACTATTAATCAGTCCAAAAACTCGTAGGAGTCTCTGTGTCAGGAGAGAGTGAGAAAATATTTTTTTCTTAGTTTGGTCGCAGCACAAACTAAGAAAGCATTGAGTCTATTGATTTTGACACCAACGTTGGTTTTTAACAGACCAAATGCAAAGACTTCTGAAAAATTGCGGCTCTCTGCTGCGCCGCCGTGCGTCACTGATTGTTTTCCTCATAGACATAAGAATCACGTAGGGTGGCCTATTTTTGATTCAAAACGGCAAATTTTGCCAAACATGATGGATTTTAATGTTAACTGTTCACGTAGCTTATTTAGAATGTAACAAATTTTATTCTCCATCCCTCTCACAAATTAGACACAGGGAGTGTAGGCTACATGATATGCGACACCGTTAATTATCGGGAGAAATTCGGGAGAATGGTGGCCCCGGGAGGTTTTTGGGAGGGGCACTGAAATACGGGAGTCTCCCGGGAAAATCGGGAGGGTTGGGAAGTATGCCATACATGTAGTGACAGAGAAGAATAAACTAGGCTTAACTTTTGGAGACAGGTTCTATGGGCCAATTAAATATATATTTGAAGTGTTTTGGACTTCATGACCATCTGATATTAGTCTCATTGAAAACTGAAGGCTGAAGCAAACCTACAAACCTGACTCAGTTGCATCAGTTCTGTCAGGAGGAATGGGCCTAAATTCCTGCAAACTATTGTTAGAAGCTTGTGGAAAGAAACCCAACATGTTTGAAACAAGTCAGAGTTTCAAAGAAAATTCAAAGAAATCTTCTTAGTTTAAATAAAGTAAAAAATAAATTGGTATTTAGCAAATAGAAATTATTTTGGTAATCCACACTGACCTAAAACGAGAAAATTTTAGCCTGATTTAATGTCTGATGATAGGGGGAAAAAATTTGTTATTAACTTTTTTTCTTGTATTATTTTTCACGAGAAAATCACCACCTGCCAGCAGAAATCTGGAACAAGTTAACCTCTGTGTTAGTCAATGGTTTCATTGCCTTTCTCTCTTCTGTCAAACATACATACATATCTTTCCATTTGGCTTTCATTATTCACGGACTCAATTTGTCAACACCAAACCGTTACATCTCACTGAAGATTTCCACTCATTTATTTTCTTCAACATGTCTTCTATTCTTCCTTCTTCTTGCTAAAGATTTGTTTTATTTGTGCCATTCGGCCTTCTCTACTCAATCCTTCATTAAACTTCTATTCATGTGTTTGAGTACACAAGGATTACACATAATAACATATTTAGGATTTAACTACCAGACGCTTTCCTTAAGCATTTCTTTTAAGACCAACTTGCTGGTACTTTTCAACCGTCTTCTGAGCCGTAGTGTAGTTTCTCACTCTGGTTAAGTCTTGTACTATTGTATTTATTTAAAAGAAATACAATAAAATCTGAACTCAGTTCTATACTTTAAGTTATAAAACATAATCAAATAGAATTTTATTATGTTCTATAAGTTAATGAGTAGAAAAAAAGTACTATGGACTTATGCATTTATTTTTCTTGATTAAAGGGTACCAAAAACATACCAAACCGTGACTTTAAAACTCCAGATACCCCTATTGGCTTTATATATTAATGTAACTTTTATTTTACTCTTGTGCTTTTTTTTTGTCTTTCCACAAAATCAGCAAAGCTTTTTTTCTTTTTTACTAATCATCACAATATTTTCAGTGTGTTTTGGTGTTTTATGCACACTGTTAGTAGTTGCTAAATTGCACCTTTTAGCACAAAGCCGTCTCACCCTTAGATAAGTTGACTATTAAGGTATGTTCGCTACTTTTCTAGGAGGTGTAACAGCAGCGAACTGACCTCAGCCCCCCTTGCCATCTTTCATAAAAGACCCAGAAATACCCAAAACACATCTTAGTCCAACCTTGACTGTGAATTAACTCTTTGCATGCCAGTATAAAATATTCAGCCTTTCTGGTTCATAGAAAAAGTCTGAAACATCTAAATAAGAAAAGAAAAATTATCATAGCATGGTTTGCTAATAATGTGAAAGCCTACTGTCAGATATTTTGACTGTTAAAAGTGGTAACTTTGAAGCTCTGCTTGTTAGAGTTTGCTCACCGACCTTGCACAGCTACGCCTGAGAGTCGATGAGTCACAGAGGGAGAACATGGCATCGACAGGAAGTCCCACAAACTCTACCTTTCTCTATCTTCCCTTCTCTCGCTCCATCTGTCACATGAGCTCGTAACAGTATGTGATTTGAGCACCAGCTGGTATCAGTTTGACCCACTAAAGTCTGCTCTTCCATATGTAAAGCTCACTAACTTAGGAGAGCTGCGTTTTCTAAACCGGCGTGTCTAAGTGTAATAATTTCATATAATGCTACAGGGTCTTCAGGAGCCCATGTTACGTGCCAAGCTGATTTTTTTTAAGTTGTGCCCTTGCAAAACGGAGCACTGGAGGATAAGGTCAAACAAGAGACAGGAGGAAACAGCAAACACTTGTGGTTTCAGTCTGAGCAGTCAGTCTCCATCTCTTCCTCTCACACACTCTCGTATCTTTGAGTCTCAATCTGCCTCAACGACTTTCTCTACCCCCATTATGACCACATGCCCATTCAGCCTCTTTCAGGAACTCTTTTTTTTTTAACTGAAGCCACCAATATATACTCGCATTCTTGTATCTACTAACATTTCCTCCCATCCACGGTTTCCTCTGTCAATAAAATACGTTTTGACAGGTTTCAAGCTTTAACTTTTCTATTCAAGAGAAGGATTTTACTTTTTCGTATGTTAAATAATTTATTTGTCTAGGAAAGAAACTTGGGTATTTTGTGCTTCTGAGCTACAGTTTGTTGAGATTTATGTATGTAGATATGAACTGGAGCCAAAGGGCTTGTAAATTGCCTTGGTATGACATTTATTGTTGTTTGGCACTCCAATTTGTCTCAGATGCTCTTGATATCAGTTGTCTGTTTCCGTATTCTCATTTTAGTTTTTACAGTCGTAAATCATGATGTCAAGTTTAATTTTGACAATGAATTTTTAAGACATTAAAACAGTGTGCTTGCTTGTTTTATCAAATTATGATTTTATTTATAGAGGGAGAAAAGCTAACCAAAATCAACATAGCCAGGGGAAAAATTAACTTCTAAATCTCTAGAGTGGGACATGAAAAAATATATACGTTCAATTAAAATGATTACTTGCTAAAACTTATTCCAAACATTTCGAATTCCTACATTAAAACCAACTTGAACAATAAAAAGGACAAAAATAAAGTGCCTTAAATGTATTGTTCACTGAATATTAATGAGTAAACTTGTTTTTCTGCCCACCTATTCCTCCGACAAACTTCAACCTCCTGAAACAGGAATGCAAAAGCATTTTTTCCCCCCAAAGAAAACAACTCACAATGCATTAATTCATTTTAGACACCAGAGCATTGAATTGTATTGAAAATAAAACGAGCTAATTAGACATTTAAAACAAAAGTTGTCATATAGACTGTTAATAGAAAAGCCTTATTATGGATACATCTAGTAGTTGGCAATATAAAAGGTATAAGGTAGAAATTAGATAACTTCAGCCAAAGATGGAGATTTTGACTATACTCCCATAGGGCGGTTACTCATTTTCCTGATGTCATCAAGCTGTGCCTACACACAGTGCTCAGCATAAATGAGTACGCCCCACTACATTTGTCAGAAAAACTTTAGTTTCCTTTCAGAATCAACATTTTCTATGAGATACTATACTACAAAATACTCCCACAAATGTGGGCCATTGATTGCAAACAAGATTTGTTAAGTTGCACACACAAAAAAAGGGATTTTCTTAACTAATTAATTAAAGCCCATGTTGCAGAAGTGAGTAAAACCCAATTATGGTCTTAGGAGAAAAGCCACACTTAAGACTACAAAATTGTAATTAACAGGCATTCGACCACAGGTGAGTCTAATTATTCATTTAAGAGGTGTCCACCAGACAGATGACAATAAAAATGTATTACTTTATAGAAGCCCTTCCCATTTCATGCTGTCAGCAACTGCTCCCTATGGAAGAGAAATGTTACAAAATCTGACAAAGGAAATAATTTCTCTTCGCAAAAAGGTGAGGGCTACAAGAAGATCAGCAAAGCTTTACCTATCAGTCAAAATACTACAGAAAAAGTGATCCAAAAATGTAAGAAATATGGAAGTGCAACTATCTTACAGAGACGTCCAGGACGTCCACGGAAGTTAACATCTCGAGAGGAGCGTCTTCTCATGAGAAGTGTTGAAGAAAATCCCCATGCAAGTTCACTGCAGTTAGCTAAAGCAGTAGAAAGCCAAACTGGAGGGACCATTTCCTGTGACAGCATATGACACACACTGCAGAGGAACGGCATGCATGGGTATCGTCCACGAAGAAAGCCGCTCCTAAAGCCCACGCACAAAAAAAGCATGCCTAGAATTTGCTAGGATGAAGATGAAGACTACTGGGACTCTATACTGTGGAGTGATAAGTGAACTAATGGTTTAAAAACTATATGGAGTCGTAAAGGTGAGGATTTCAAAGAAAAATTCATGGTGGATACAGGGAAACATGGTGGTGGCAGTGTAATTATGTGGGGCTGCATGAATGCTGGTGGTGTTGGGGAGCTGCATTTCATTGATGGTATCATGAACTCAACAATGTACTGCTCTATACTGAAGGAGAAGATGCTGCCATCACTTTTCCAACACGACAATGATCCAAAACGCACATCTAAAGCTACTGTTGCATTTCTGAAGCAGAACAGGGTGAAGGTGATTGAATGGCCAAGTATTTCTCCTGATTCGAACCCAATCGAACATCTAAGGGGAATTCTGAAGCGATAAGTTGAGAATCACTCTCCATCCAGCATGCAGGCTCTAAAAGAGGTTTTTCTTGAATAATTGAAAAAGATAGATGTTGCAATATGTTGCCAACTTGTTCATTCTATGCCTAGAAGACTTGCTGTTCATACAAGATATTAGATATAGTCGTTTGTGTTGCGGGGTGTATTCACTTTTACTTCAACCAATTTGAGTAAAACTGAAGATTTTGTGATCTAAATTGAATTATTAACCTTAATTTAATGTTATGGAGTTAAATAAGTGTTCGATAAACTCAGCCTTGTGAAAATTTTGGACAATGTTCTGTGGTTCATTGAGCTACTGATTGAATTTGTACTTTTTAAAGGGGGTGTACTCATTTATGCTGAGCACTGTATTTCAGGTACCCAAGGACGAGAAATACTGATGTTCAGTGTTTGTTTTTACTCCAGCTATTGCAAGTGTAAAATTTTGTGTTTTCATTTAACGGAAAAGAAACCTGTTGAATTTGAAACATTTCTAATTAAAATATGTGCAGGTTTCTAATTAAATTCATAAATAAGTAAACAGGATAACAGAGGATTTTGAACTTTTTGATCATAACATTTAGGGCAGCATACAAATTAATTCATTCTTGTTGGATTTTAAGTTGCCTTTTTTCCTTTGACTTTTATATAAAAATCAGTTTTTATTGTATTGAAAGAAGATTTTGAGATTTTTAAAAAAAACATTTTACTAGAAGGTCGGATAGAAAATGTTGATCTGTAGAAATGCGCGGAGCACATTATGTGTAGGCAATCTATTGACATCATTTATCATGTAAATCTAGGCCCTGACCTTGTAGCTCTACAAGAAATTAACATATTCAGCCTCTAGGGATTTTATAGACTCATAGTTTACTGGTGGATGCCAGATGGTGAAGCTGCATAGGAATATGCCAATGGCAGCAGTAGCAGCAGAAAGGAATGGTATAATTTTGAGATGGTTGGAGCACCTTAAATGGGGGTCTCATTTATAAAACTTTGTGTGGAATCCTTACCAAAACCAAACTCATCAGAAAAAAAATGCATAACGCAAAAGTAAGTTTCAGATCTATCAAACTTGGAGTACGCACAGCTGCACACAGTTATCCACTTTATAAATCACACTGTCCCTAGTAATGTGCTCTGGTAATATTGAATCATATCCCACCTCCTACACACCAACATTCTGCCGTCAACGGCCCAATGGAAAGTGGCAACTGAATGTTCTCCATAGACTTAAATTGGCTAATAGGGAGTGGTTAGATGGTAACCATACCACTGAGACTGAAATCGAGGTGTTTATGGTTGACGCAGAGACACAGGAAGATGTTTTATTTCAATTATTCACTCAATTTTTATCTCTATAGAGGTTTACTCACCAAAAAGGCGACCAAAGTGCTTCACAGTAAAAGACAAAGGAAAATGCGAAACAAGACAACAAAAAAAGAAGCAGCAGCAGGGCAATAAAACAATTAAGAACAATAAATACAAAGTTTAAATTATATCATTACTTCCTGTAGCAACACAGGTTTTATGACAGAGATTTCCAAACTTTTTGCTACATCAGCCAAAATCATCAAGTCGAAAGTGCCCATGACTACAAAAATATTTTTTCCCCCATAAAAAAATGTGTTTTCTAGCTGCTTAAGAATAAATTAAGCTAAAAAAGTAGGAATTCTTGCAGAAGGATTGTACTGTAGGTTCAGGGCTTCTAAGGTTTGCCTTATTAAAATAAATCATTAAGTTTTCACATTTTTTGAACGGGCTTCTTTTAAAACAAAAATCTGTTTTTCTCAGCAGAAAAACCAGGGTTAGTATTGCTTTTTTTCTTTGAAATTCTTTTATTTTTAGCTATGTTTAGTTGTCTCTACGTCTACTTCCACATTAGCTGTTTACACAATGAAATTAAAAAGAAAGCAAAAAAAATATGATTGTTAAAAGATGACTAATTGGTTTTGTACCATTCAACATGTTCTAATCATTTCAACTTGTCCTTATAAAAGAAAGTCTCCATCTGCATCAATCATTTGTGTTTTGGTGCAAATCGCAGAATATTCCAATCTTTAATGGTGGTCAGGGGCCATGCAAAATCAGTCCAAG
Source organism: Apricaphanius iberus (assembly GCA_028564705.1). NCBI lineage: Eukaryota > Metazoa > Chordata > Actinopteri > Cyprinodontiformes > Aphaniidae > Apricaphanius > Apricaphanius iberus. The sequence continues at coordinate 629,053 of JAPXFQ010002017.1, forward strand.
GGCCGCAAATGGCCCTCGGGCCGCACTTTGGACACCCCTGGATTAGATAAAGGAAGATTAAAACAAATAAAAACTAAACGACACCAGAAAGGTTTCAGCACTCCTAAATATTGAAAGCCTGACAGAAAAGTTGTGTTTTAATTGTACTTCAAAAAAATATCACCTGTACAAAATATTTTTTGGGGATCCCAAATAAATGGAAGAGCCTGCGGTAAAGACGAAGGTGGAGGCAAAAAGGGAGAACAGCATGACACAACCAGAATATGCTGGGACGGGATGCACAGTTCCAGCGGGTCGGTAGATCTAACACCTGGTCCAGATCAACCCACAGATCTACTAGGGAATCTAAACTGGCTGCAAGAAATCTCTAAAAACTCCCAGTGGTTGATCTACAATTAGCGCCAGCACATCCATTGTGCAGCATCATGTAGGAGTATCACTGCAGTAATATAATTCTTAAATTACATATTTTATCTAACACATTTACATTCATAATCACATTTGAATTCTCAGTTGAGAAACAGGGAAAGTGTGGGCTTACTGTTGGGTAAAATGTGGCTTTAATCAACAATTTTCCCATCTCACCAGCTGTCCTACATGTCCAAAACATGAGCAAGCAAGTTTCTCATTGTGTTTAAAGTTGCGGATATTATTTTCTATTAACTCCAGACTAGGTGTATAGACAGGGACGTACGCAGTTTTCAGACCCCTTTTTGAGCAAAAACAAGGTTCACAAATGAGACTCGTGTATTAGTTTGGAATCAAGTGACTTACTAAGAAAAAGAGAAAAAAATACTTATGGTTTAAGTTGTTGTCTTGATAGCAAACAGTGAGTTAAAACCTGACATGAGCTGAAGCTGTAACTTTATAATTACACTCATTCCAATACTGCTGTGTGAAGTTGTGCTGAGGGATTTCCCCTTCGATTGGCAATCACGCTGCTGTACGTAGAAGACCAAGTACCACCTAATAAAATTGTTCAAGACTGTGCTTTGAAGTATTATGCTGCAAGAACCGTTTTTTTTTTTATTGAGATTTTATTTGACAGATCAGAAACAAGTCATGATAGTAAAGTTGAAGGAAAATGATACATTGTCTTAAAATGTTTTTATAAAAAAAAAAAAAAAAACAGGGTGTCCAGTTTGCAGAACTACCCTATATACCTTCGATCAAAATAAATTCACATTTATTGTAGTAATATGAAAAGGGTTAAGAAGAAAAAATGAAAGACATTGCACAATATCTTCACTCAGACAGGGACCTGTTTGTCTCCCACCTCCATCTTCCAGCGGCTGAGCCATTCTTCCTTCTGCCTCCTGCTGATATAGTAAGGATCCCCAGCCTGGAAAGTCACTCTGGGTACTGGTCTCCTCCGGAGCCTCCCAGTCTCACCCTGTGCACCCATAAGAAAACATCACAGCAGTCAGCCTCCTTTACGCATGCAGAAATAAGGCGCAAGCAAAAGTGTGGCAGCTACTAGTTTTTTCCCACCTCCTTGGGGGAGTCGCAGTTTCTCTCGTCTGGCTCGTCTGCAGAAGAGGAAAAAGGAAATGGGCTGTTAGAGGTTTAATGAGGAGGTAAAGTCGTGGTTTTCATCACTCTGTCGAAGCCTTTGAAACATAGCAGTGTTATTCCCATTACAATCAAATTAAATCTATAACTACAAACATATTAACGTAAAGGATCTCACATTTTACATTATTCTCGCTTTTTTTATTTTTTTAGCAATTTTCAAGACAAAATGTTATTATTAAGCTTCAAAAAAGCTATGCAAAACATCTAAGCCATCATTAATTAACTGAATAACCATTGACTGTTTTCATTACCAGTAGAATAAAGAAATCATTCTAATAGCAAAGAAGACAACGTGACGTAGGGCAAAAATTCAACAGATCGGGTCTTGATCCAATGAAATTCAACAACAGCTTAGAAGTAAAAGTAATTGACATCCATCCAGAAATGCTTACAAAGTCAGTTTTAAAACAGTAAGAGCCATTTTCGCAGATGAGCAAACCTACTAGAGTTACTCCAGGTTGTATCAAAGGTACTCCTTAACTGTGAGGGACAAAATCTAATACAAAAATGCAGAAAATCACAGTGGACGAATTTTAAATAATTAATTTTCATGGGAATTTAGGCTCCCACAGACCTGTTAGTTCTTCTTTAAGAAGCCCTCCTGCTCTCCACTCATTATCTCAATTAACTGAACCTGTTTGAACTCGTTACCTGTATTAAAGACCCCTGTCTACACATTCAAACAAGCTCCAACCTCTCCACAATGGCCAACACTAGAGAGCTGTGCAAGGACATCAGGGATACATTTGCAGAGCTGCACAAAGCTGGGATGGACTACAGGACAATAGGCAAGCAGCTTGGTGAGAAGGCAACAACTGTTGGTGCAATAATCGGTCTGGAGTGCCATGCAAGGTCTTTCTTCGTGGGGCATCAATAACCATGAGGACAGTGAGGGATGAACCCAGAACTACACGGCAGGACCTGGTCAATGACCTGAATTGAGCTGGGACCACAGTCTCAAAGAAAACCATCAGTAACACACTCCCCTGTCATGGATTAAAATCCTGCAGTGCATGTATGGTCCCCCTGCTCAAGCCAGCGCATGTCAAGGCCCATCTGAAGTTTCCCAATGAGCATCTGGACGATCCAGAGGAGCAATGGGAGAAGGTCATGTGGTCTGATGAGACAAAAGTGGAGCTTTTTGGTCTAAGCTCCACTTGCCGTGTTTGGAGAAAGAAGAAGGATGAGTAAAACCTCAAGAACACAATTCCAAATGTGAAGAACGGAGGTGGAAACATCATTCTTTGGGGATGCCTTTCTGCAAAGGGGACGGGACGACTGCACCATACTGAGGGGAGGATGGAAGGGGCCATGTATCGTGAGAGCTTGGCTAACAATCTCCTTCCCTCAGTAAGAGTATTGGAGATTGGTCGTGGCTGGGTCTTCCAGCATGACAACGACCTGAAACACACAGCCAAGGAGACTAAGGAGTGGCTTTATAGGTAGCATCTCAAGGTCCTGGAGTGGCCTAGCCAGTCTCCAGACCTGAATCCAATAGAAATCTTTGGAGAGAGCTGAAAGTGCGTGTTGCCCAGCGACAGCCCCGAAACCTGAACTGGACAAGATCTGTATGGAGGAGTGGGCCAAAATCCCTGCTGCAGTGTGCAAACCTGGTAAAGAACTACAGAAACGTCTGATCTCTGTAATTGCAAACAAAGATTTCTGTACCAAATATTGAGTTCTGTTTGTCTGATGTATCAAATACTTATGTCATGCAATAAAAGGGAAATTAATTATTTAAAAATCACCCATTGTGATTTTCTGCATTTTTTGTTATAGATTCTGTCCCTCACAGTTGAAGAGAACCTTTGATACAAATTACAGACCTCTACATGCTTTGTAAGTGGGAAAAACTCAAAAATCAGCAGCGTATCAAATACACATAATTGTCCCCACTGTGATTAATCATCAGTGGATCACCTATATATGGCGATCCTACAGACGCCTGACTGCCTATATGTCGAGTCTGTATGTTTTGCTCTTGGAAGGTTGTGCTGCAAATTTCGTTGTACCACTGGTTACAATGGCAAATAAAGAAATTAATTGATTCATTCAACTCTAACCCGACTGTGATTCTGTGACATGATCTTAAACAGACAAGTTCAAGGAGGCACAAACATAGAGTAATTACTGAGACGAATAAATGCTTTGTCAGTGTATGACATTAAAACTACCATAGTCTACAGCAAAAAAGAGAGATACTTTTACAGTATAAAAGGTAGATTATTTTAATCTTTATAACTAGGAATTAACACGATACCTTTACTCCTTTCAGTCTGGTCTAGTTTCTGACGCCTTCGCTTCTTCTGTGAGGAAGGGGAGGGCTCCGGCTCCTCGGGCGGAGTAGGAGGGGCGTTTGCGCAGGGGTCAGAGGCCGCCATCTCCTGAGAAACAGACAGAGCAAAGTCCAGGTCAGAGAAAACTGCCACAATACCCCACTGTCTAGACGACTTAAAGGGCTCAAATTCCCACCCCCCAAAAAAAAATTATACATGCACATGTGCAGCTTTTACACAGTCAAATAAACTAGAGAAAAAGAGCTAGAGCAATACCTGCACATACCAATTAGTCTAAGCTCATTAGCAAAACACAGAGCAGGTAATTCCAGCAGGGCCCCCATTTACAAAGCAGGCATAAGTCTACCGGATAAGAAGGGGGTAGCAGTGAAGTTATTACCAGTGTTGATTATTAACAAGCATGTCTGAGGGGGGTTGAAAAAAAAAAAAACTGCTCGAAAGATGAAGAGGAGTTTGGTTTAGAAAGTTATGAAACGTTAACATAAAAAAAAAACTAATGAAAATATCTATCTGATAAACCCTAACTTAATTAGGCCTATTCATTTGCTGACCGGCATCAATGTCGCTAAACTTTCTCTGTTTCAGCTCTGAAAGAACAGCGGGGAGGGGGGGGTTATAAGTGTGCTGCTAACAGGTTTTATGGGTGGGAAGTTAGAGGAGGGACGAATGTGAAGCTCAAAGGCTACAGCAACATCAGCTCGTGCTAACAAGCCCCACAAAGGCTGTAATGAACAGCTGAGGAGGCCTGTAAAAGGGAGAGCACAGGAAAAGGCGACTGAAAGAGCCTCGGGACAGACTATACCACACCAGCACACTTTTCACACCGATACTCAAACAGAAACCAGTCGGTTATGAAGCTACATTTCATTTTAAAGCCCTAACTTATCCTGCATAAATTCAAATTCATTGTGCATCACTGTCTAATACCAACAGACGATATTAGGCGTCTTATTTCCTGCAGTGTCAGCTGTAAAAGTTAATGCAGGATCCAGTGGAGGGAGCTTTCCTGTCTCGGGTACACCCCGTTAAGTTTTATTCTTGCAGACAGACAGCAAGTCAGAACTCTGGCTATGTTTCTACAAAACAAAAACAAAAAAACAGCTCAAAATTGAAACACATCAACAGCGGTACAATAGCTGGTTAGACGCTGCAAAAATAAGCTATTTATCAGAAAGTAACAGATGAAATCATCCCGAAAAAGAGCTTTAGCTTTCAAATAAAAATGTTTAACTATATAAATCATACAAAGCCAACCGCTTGGCTGAAGTAAGTAAAGACTTGCTATGTAAACATAAATACAATTAGCTGAAATTATTTAAAAAATATACAGAAAACAACCCGGGATGAGTAAATCAGATGAGTGAAGCATTGTCTATCTGCCGCATATGAAGTACAACCATGTGGCCTAGATATGAGCACGTGGTTTTAGCATGTAAGGTTTTTAGCACTAAAAATCGTTTTAAAGCTGCATTAAGCAATTTAAGACATCACTATAAAAGCTGCTACTGCTAATTCTTTTAGGCAAACAACTGACTACTTACACATTCAGCAGAAACAGAGGAATCTGGGCTCGCAGTCATCTTTTTGGCCATGTGTCGAATGTAAACTCATTTCAGCTCTGGTTTGGTCCACAAAGCTCCCGAGAGAAAAAAAACAACAACAAAAAACAACAAAAAAAACCCAACAAAAGAACAAAAACATCTGGATTTGTTTAAATTTAAACAAGCTCGACGATCTTCGGCCACATCGCATCTATGTGCCACTTTGGAGCTGAACAGGAAGTGCACAGCCAGACAACTTAGTGTGCTGGCTGTGCACTTTTCTTTGCAGAAGCAGGTGCACAAGTCAGGTTTTAGTTTTTTCTTTTCTGTTTTTAAGGTAAACGAAACCTTTTGCCCGAATGTATGCGCAGACTGCAGTGTCTGAGAGTCATTTGATTGAAACTAGTGCAGGATATTGCTTAATGCAGCTTGTAAGTAGAGACAGGAATGACCAAACATTCAGCACAATGATAACTCTGGTTAAATCACATATTACAGCAGTTTTTACATTGGAAACTAAAGTGCTTTCTTCCTGTTTTATATTTAACACCTCATCATTGACCTTCACTTCCTCTTTTCTCATTATCTGCCTGGATCGTCAATGATAGACAGTGTGGAAAGTACCCAACTCTTCTCCACAGCTGAGACCTGAACTCATCCGACGGGCGGCATTAGGTTGAATTAAACCCCGATGGGAGGCAGAGCAGAGAGCAGGATGTAGCAAACAATAAAACAATAGTGCACCGAAAAACAAGGGAATAAACAATAACACCGGCCTCAGCTGAAGCACGAGTAATAAATCTGCCACCGAGGAATGAATCGTTATGCGCTTGGTTGCATAAACCACAACACAAGCTGCGTATAGAACAGCCAAAATGCGCTGTAGCTGTTCCCAACGAAAAAGTATTCAAATAAACCTTTGATCATCTCTGAGGAGAGGAAGAAACATCAAGACTGCTCGTACTTCTAACAATTACTACAAAATAAACACTACTGAATATTTCCTGACCACTTTGAGCTGGATTAATCCGAGTCTCTAGAAATTGTAGCTAAATAATTAACGACTTCCTCTTTCATTGGGGTGTAAAGATGAGGTGACAGGGGGCGCTACTCAAAATAAAGTGAAACAAGAGAACATGCTTCTCGACTAAATCAGAAGCGTGGGTAGAATGAAACGGCAACAAGCGAGCCTGGATGAGCGCCAAGGTTTCTGTCTTGCCACCACAAAGAGAAAATAAAACCTCAAAGCTCGCCGGCAGAAAATTGCAATAAGGGGTGCCGTTTGTTTCACATGGTCTCCATAGCAACCATTAACAGCTACCTATAGAGCGACCAAATAGTTTTAGAGGTATTTTCCACCAACGCAAGCTTATTAAACATTAGCGGGAGGGGGTAACGGTACAAGAAAATCACAGAGTGGTACATTCTTTATTTTTAATTATTACAGGTGTGCTTTAATTTTTTTTTTCTTTTTACTTTGATCAGAATTTAACAAAGAATAATTTTCTTCCCTTCAATTCATGAACTTTAAAAAACTGAAAGCACAGAGCTGACTGACTGGACCCCTGATTGGATAAAATAAATAAATAAATACATAAATAAGATAGTACAGGCAGACATAGCCAAAGTAGAAAACAATAGCACCACTTGGAAACAGTCAGTGTTCATATTTAGAAATGTTTAAATAATACTTTGCCGATATTCGAGAATGAAACATGTTAAAATCACTTTGGAGTTGTTTTGATATTTCTACTGCCTAGTTTCCCAGCCATACTTGAATGCAGCATGAGCAGCTGTTGGGAAAATCCCTTCCCATCAACGGCGATTCCTCTGACTTGCGTTTTATCCAAAACTGGTAGTTTGGTCTGATTGGATGCTACTGGTAGTCATGGAGACGTCAGCATTTTTTTCTCCATTATCAGTGATGATTCCATTCAGCCTGACATTGTTTCAGGTGAGTCATTCGGTTCAGTGCAGAGCGTGTTATGGACCTTATTGCTGTGGAAAGATGCGTTCACCGACAAAGTTCTGGTTCGGTCCATCTTTCTTTTTCTAATCTAGCTGCATCAGAAACTATTAATGTTCCCAAATAGCTGAGTTTAGTGATAGCTGGGAGTACTTTCTGGTTTGTTTTAGAGTCACTTTTTAAAGTTGCTCTGCACACTGAGTTTCCACATAAACATTCGGCATGTGTTCAGGTAGAAAAAAGCTCTATATGGTTTGGGGATGACAGTGTTTACAGATTCACTCTTGGGCTGAGGTTACCACAAGTACATCTTTTAATAATCTGTACTAATGAGCTTTTCAGTGATGATCTTGTTTTATTTATACATCTATTTGTGGGTTGTGGTTGTGTGTGTTTGTTTTATCATAGTTTTTTCCCTTTTCTCTCTCGTCCTGCAGGTGTAGGAGCAGACTAGGATATTTTCTTGTACTTTCTTTATTCCCCTTCCTCTCCATCTTCAATCCAGCCTCTCCCGCTAGCATTTTTTCCTACCTCTCTTCATCTTTTGTCCCCCTGTATTTTCTCTCTATCTATATAGAGTATACTTGCCAAACGGACAGGAATGTAGCGAAAGCTCAGACTATGAAGACGTGTATCTCGGCGCCCCTGTTAAACATGTGTAATTTGTTAAACACTCTTCAGCAAGAAAGACTCCTGAACTCTGGATCTGGTGTGAATTACAAGACTAATGTCCAAAAGTTGGCCTGCTTCTCTTCCGAAATATTTCTGAAGCTTGTGAAGCAGTCCATGCCATTATAGTACTTTGAAATGTCAAGAGTATTTTGAATAAAAACCTGGAAGTCTCTTTAAACAAAGTAATGATCCAAGAAATACAGCTTAATCCACATGAAACTCGTTCAAAGGACAAATAATTCTGGCTTTCCAAGGAACAGACTGTTACCACCAGCAGTGAGTTTATAATTGCATTACACATTACTTAATTTTTGACTCAATAGTAGCGTCTCCCATCCCAGATTTTGTGTCCACATCACTCCGCAAAACAGCGATTTGACATACGTTTCACTTCTTAAGTATCCGATCCAGTCTGATTTTTTTCTCTGGTTAGCTTGAGTCTTACGAGCGAAAACTTATCACCAAAGATATAAAGGCTACAGCAGCCAAAGCAGCTGTTTTTTCGTTAGACTCACTTATCAAACTAAATATGATCTAATAAAACTGTTTTGCCACTACAAAAAAAATACAGCACATATTTTAATCTTTTAGTTTATAAAACAAACTGCACACAAAATATATATTTGAAATGTGCAAATAAGCAACTCTAATAAGGGAGAGATTGTTGTATTGTACTAGACATTACTGTGTTCACCCATCTTACATTAATTATAGGCTGCACATTAAAAATGGATGCATCCACAAAGAAACCATAAGGGAAGTACCTTAGACCATTTACAGTCCAGACAAGATTACTTATCTCAAAAAGAAAAAAAAGGCTAATTTAATTTTCTCTTTACTGTCATATAATATTGGTAACACTTTGATTTTTGGTTGCTGAAAATAATCCAATCACATCTAAAATCACAAGCAAACATCTGGTTTTACTCTGTGTCATTCTTTGTTGTTTGAAAAATATAGCGGCTGGTTCAAAGACCATGATAAAAACTAATAATAGAAACCAAATGCTGAACATGTAGTTCTTAAATAACTTGCCATAAACCAGTAAGCATCTCCTTAAACATTCCTGTTTTTACTAATATTCAAACCAGTTCTTTAAATTTAAGAGAAACAAGGCCTGTCTCAGACTAAGTTCTTGACTTGTCCCATTTGTCTATTGAGCCCCTTAATAGACAAGTGGGACACCTAAATTATTTCTGATTGACACATTTATATAAAGATTACTACAGAAAAGTTCCTTCTTCAGGTGCCTAATAGTTTCTGACTTCCAGAAAATGTGTCTGAGCTCTGAAATAAACACACAAAGAGAGCTTGAACGATTCTACTGATGCTGTTCAGTGGGGGTGCTCTTCATGACCCACGATTTGAAAATATCTGATTTAATACTAAATTACAAATTCCTTTTGTTTATGATGCTAATAAAGTCTCAGTTGCACCACGAAACATACTAAAGATGATCATAAAGCAGTTCAAAATGACTTTATGGTTTATTGTACAACATCCCCATTATTTATGGGGCGCCGGTCCACGTGTCCAGCAGCGAAATGCCTTGAAGAGGTTAATCACAAAGCAACACAGGATAAACAAGCATGCGCACACACTCATGAGGATGATTTCAGAGAAAACGATTTGCAGAGAAAAACACAAATTTGAAATACGACACTTGACCTGATGTAAATAAATTTCTAAATGGTAACGCTCTGATGGGATAATTAAAACATCATGAGAAATAGGATTTATCAGGAACGATACCAACATGCTAAATAGAGGTTTTCCTTATAAACTCTCTGCTTTAGTCAGCAGCAGCAAATATTGCTTTATAATCACCATGCATACCCAGTTACATGCAAACCAAGCACTCATTAAGTGCCTTTTTTGGATCTGGTTGGTGCACATTTTTCATCAAAAGGTTTTTACGACAGCTGACTCAACAATCCTTCGGTTACATCTTTATATTAAACCTTTTTTACTCTGTCATACTACAGACGTTTCTCAGTCTGTCCAACTCCATCTGTTTCCAGACAGACATGGTCTACACCATTAACTCTTAACCAAGCAGCTAGTCCTGCTCAAGATATGAAGAGAACCATGATGGGTAATAAAAAGTTTTCACCTCCACCTACCTTAGGTTTTGACACCATTAGATAAGTACTGCAATCACAAAACTGATACATAAAAGACACATCAAACTGGACATTATTAGGAACCATTCTTCCTTATTTACTATAAACATTAGAGGAGTCCCACTTTGGGTGCCTCACAATTGGTTTTCATTACAATTCAGTTATAAAATGATAATTTTTCTTTTATATCTTAATTCCTTCCATTGCAACCTTCTACTTTTAAATCCAATTAGTTTCCGATAATTGATATATCCAAACAAATTTCTGTCCTGTCTTTTATTCACGTGAAACCACAAATAAAACCAACACATGTCTAAAATGCGTTTCATAATTATATCAAGGTGACGATTTTCCATGAGAGCTAAAGGAAATGTGTTGGCACTAGACATACTGGATAACATGGGGTGACCACATTTGGGTTTTCATAAAAGAGAACACTCGATCGGATCCTGCAAAACTTCAAACATATTCTGTTTGCATAAAGAACACTAGATTTTTATCATATATAAAGTCTTCCTGCTCTATATAGATTGAAATAATAACTTAATGAACTTTCGATCAGCTTCTACAAGTCAACTTATAAAGAAATGACTAACATTTCTGGAAATAAATTAATATTTGCTAATTTACTGTATAGAAAATGTACCCATAACAATAACAGCTCACTTCTTTAAGTCATCCAGGGCAAAAATCGGACACATAAAACAAAGTTTATACTCCATAATGTTTCCTCGGACCCACCCATCCATCCATCATCATCCACTTATCCGGGGTCGGGTTGTGGGGGCAGCAGCTTAAGCAGAGAGACCCAGACTTTCCTCGACCCGGCCACTTGGGCCAGCTCCTCGGGAGGAACTCATTCATTCTTGGAAATACCTGAATTCACATATAAATCTATGTTTTTGTCTGTGATTAAATAAGGTTTACAGGTTAAAACTGATGTTATGATCAAACTTTTTGCATTTTTACCCAATTTTTTCACTTCTACTTGATTTTTTTTTTTTTTTTTTTGAAAAGCTACTTTTGACCTCTACTTGAGTAGAAATAAGTTAAAGTAGTGCCAAGTTTACTCGAGTACAACTTTTGGCTAAACACTTCTAAACCTAAATGTGAAGGTTTGTAAGTATTGCTGTAAGAAAGTTATACATCAGCTTATTACTACTGTATTTTAAATCTTCGTGAAATGATTTAATAAAAGCCACAAGCTATATATTTTATGCATAACACCTCAACACATGGTTTCAGAGAAAAAGAGAGAAACAGGAAAAGACTAAAAACTTGTATACGTAATTCTGCTTGTGTCCTTTGTGTACTTCAGTGATTAATAATGTTATTACAGAGAATGACAGTGCAAAGGTACAAGTGAGGATGTGTGTGTGACATGACTCACATTAATCCTGCCTTCCTTGTCACAACTCAGACATCAAAACACGATCAAACCTGCCCACTCGCAAAAACCACACACACTCCTTTGCTGTGTTGTTCCTTCCTTTCTTTCTGGGACTGTTTGATCTGCACTGACCTGCAGCTTCTGCTGAACAGTTTGATCAGCACGAAGGCACAATGTGAGCAATGAACCGATAAGAGAAATATAGATGAGAGGAATAAACACACCATAATGTAGATAGATGTTACAACAAGAATGTCACTCTTTTTACAAAGAAGCGGAAAAGAGAGGTTGTCAGTGTATACCCAGCCTATCCTAAGCGTCAGAGAAAAAGGTGATCTGACATCATTTTCTCATACAATTCTCAAAAAATACTTGAATAATAGCCTATGAATGAAGACTTTTGACTGTGGCGGGGTAAAACCAGGAAGCCATGTGGAAATAGGTCAACCTAAACAATGGGCAGTGCTGTTCTTATCATCTTTCTGGTGTTACAGTTAATACACAGGAGTGAACGAATGTTTTCCGTATTTGTCCGTTTTTAAAATGCGGACGGAAAAAATGTGAAGGGCGCAACACGTTGAGGAGTTACTGAGGGTTTGGAGCGCGTCTGTGGCTGCGCAGGTGGCACAAAAACAGACTGGCCGTGACAGATCACTACAGTTTATCAATGCAAAAAGAGTGCATCCAAGGGGGGTTTCCGCCCGCCGAAGCAAACAGAAAAGCCCCTTGTTTCAGAGGGTTTTGCCGTATTCTGATCACTTCAGTTGGATAAATGTTGCCCGATTTCAAAACTTTGTTCATAATAGTGCGGATTTTATGGAGCTAAATCAGGGCCATAATGTTTGTTTATTTGAAAGAAATATTTGAAATTGAAAATATGCAAGCTAAAAATGAAAAGTTTTTATTTTAAACTCCGAAAAACAAAAAAATTTGATTCAAAATTAAACTAAACGTATTCAACGTTTTTATTAATTAAAATTTCAGTGGTATTTTTATTTTTCTAAATAAACTGTCATTAAAAAGTTTCAGTGACATATATTTTTTCTTCAAGTTTGAGATATTTTTTTCCTTCAGTTTCAGATAATGTTTTTTCAGATTCAGATCTTTCTAATCAAGGTCATAACCGTTCTTTACTGTTTCAGATTTTTCCCCTAGCTTCAGATCCTTTTTCTTCGCTTTCAGATTCCTGTTTTTCAGTTTCAAACTTTTGGCACTGATATGGCCGAAGACGTTCCCTCTATGATGTTGCCTTCAGGAAACGTGGGAATAAACATAATCTATCAAACCCGTCCCGTACACTATTATACATGTTTGGTAGAGAATACATCATGCATAACCACTAAAGCTCAGATATTAAAGCTGTTTCAGTCAATTCTGTACAAATTACGCTGTAAAAGTGATCAATTATGAGCAGTTTTCCTAACCACTACATCAGAAGTGGAAATTTCCCATGCCCTCAAAGTGACGTTTGTCGTACCGGGTGGGTTGTACCTCACTAAAAATGGCGTCTTCTTCAAGCAAAGTGGCCGGTGCGAGCGACCAGGTAAATGTTTAATTTTAGAATAAATGTGGAAAGTCCTAATTGTTTTAATCTGTGTGATACTAAGACTAAAAACGAAGGGAGAACGTCTTCAGCCTCATGAAGCCTCCCGTCTCTCTGTGTAGCCCCGCCCACCACGCCACATCAGTGCCAAAAGTTTGAAACTGAAAAACAGGAATCTGAAATTGTAGAAAACGGATCTCCAACTTGAAAAAAATATATATTACTGAAACTTTTGAATGAAATTTTTTTTAGATCAAATTAAAAAATACCACTGAAATTTTAAAAAAATAAAGAAATTCTATACATTTTGCTTGATTTTGAATCCAATTTTTTGTTTTTCGAAGTTCAAAATAAAGACTTTCATTTTGAGCTTACATATTTTCAATTTCAAATATTTCTTTCAAATAAGCAAACATTATGGCCCTGATTTAGCTCCATAGGATTTAATATAAACAAAAATTTATGAAAATTAACTGAATATTATACCTTTTTTTTAAAAACCAAACTGAAATTGATTAGGACCAGATTTTTTTTTTTTCTCTGTCAGTCAAAATGAACCAACAACAGAGGATTGTAGCGCCACCTCTGATACAGCTACAGATCTTTCCAGAAATGTTTGAACGTCAAGATTGTTTGATCCAACAAGAGGTGTGCAATAGGTTGCAGATAGACGAATTGTGTGGGACATTGTTAAGGCAAAAAAAGAAAAACAAATACACGATTACTTTTCGTAATGCACCACAAAGACGGGTGAAGGCCGAGACTAAAATGTTTTTTATTTTTTAATTATTGGGTTGAATAAAGTTCGGTTGCTTTCACACCTGATTTGCTTCGCACCAGGGCTGGTTTTGAATTGCTGTAAAAGCGCCTCTTCAGCTCGGTTTTAGCTGAAAGTTTGCATAAGGTTGCCACTAGGTGGCAGCATAAATGCGTGTTAATTGTTTTCTGCTAAAAAACATAGGCTAAGCTAATTCTTAAAGCTTCCACCATGGCAGTATTCGACCTGGTTGTGTTTAGTGATATTGCAGTTTACTTTCCCAAAAATATGGATAATCAGAGTTAACTTGTGATTTTTTTTTGAAAAACTGAAATCATCATTCGAAACCTGCTTATTTACAGCCTGTTAGTATTTAATCAGGTTTGTGTAATATTTAAATGGGACAAACAAAACAAAACAAGAGAAATCAGTAAGGGATCAGGAATATTGCTGTAACCTTTTTTTCTCTTGTTATTCTTTGTGTTTTGGATCATAGAATGGATCATTTATCTACATGTATTTCCTTGATTTTGTTCTTCATAAAAATAGCAGCGTTGCTTCTAAGCAAAACAAAATGCAGCAAAAAACAACATAACAAATTTACCCAGACCTTTTTTGTAACTGAAAACCATATTATCCCTGAAATAAAAACATGTTAAAGTCTGAACAAAAAACAGATGAAACAGGAAAAAGTCTCATGAACAGTTAAAATCTGATACAGGAGGTGAAAAATACAGGAGGTGATAGTTTAGTTCCCCTAAACCTAAAGATGAACATCTTAAAAAAGTAAGTAAAACAGCATTTATGGAGTAAGATTATTTTGTTTGATTACAATTTAGACAACTAATTAGCATTGTTTGAAACTTGACAGATAAAAATGTTACCCTGATTTTTACTCCATCTCCTCTCCAGGCTTCAATTTCACAAAGCATTTAATAACTGATGTCAGATTTTAAACGTTCGACAGCTACCCAAGACTTTAACTTCTTTTAAGTTCTGTCTCAGTGTGACTTTACATGCAGCAGGTGGAAAAAGTGGGGGTTGGAGTCTTGCTGATGACTGATAATGACGGGGCCACGAGGTTATCGTAACGTGTGCAGAAAGAGTTAAAACACTGCAAAGCAACTGCAACCAGTCGAAGCACAAGGGGAATCCCCGCTCTGAGATAAACTGATGGTAGAAGTGCAACAAAAAAGAAAAAGAAAAAAATCCTTTAATGCTTGAAATAAACCCACACAACCCCCTGCGAGGAGGAGATTGTATCTGTCAAACACAATTAAAGAAAGCTGAAAGTGTGAGTCTGGATTCCTGTGCATGCTACTCTTATGAGAAACAATTAGAAACCAATCATGTTCGACAATTTTGCACATTAGCTGAAGGAGTTTTTTTTCCTTAAACAAAAAACTAATCAATCATTCAGCTGAAGCTGAGTATGGTGACCATGTTTGCAGAACTCACAGGAAGCAGCTGCTTGCGTTTCCTGCTGGGACGGCCGACTCTGCGCTTATTGTGGGGGCTCGCCGGCGTCCCCTCCTGTGGACTGTCCTGATCCGCTCCGTCTTCGATCTGCACGGACACAAAAAGAAGGAGCCCACATCAAACGTGAATAAGTGACTTTATAGGAATTCATAGATGCTGTTTTCAAAGAGACCGCATTAAAACTACAAGAAGTCAAAACACTCTCCAGCGCAGAGAATTGGAAAGCAGAGTAAATAAAGTATGAACAGTATGACATTTTTTGTAACCTCATACATTTTATGACTTTTCTTCACTTGAAAAGAAAAATGCAAGCATATGCGCGGATTGGATTGAGAGCAACAAACAATGGGAACAATGCAAAAGTAAAAAGGAGAGCATAATGCATCTAGAATGTCTGTAGGTCAAACAACTGAGGGTCATGATGACACACAAAAACCACAGAAGTACTGATCCAGGAATCCTTTCTATGTTTAAGAAAAAGTAGAGTTAATGACAGCACTACCTCATAAACACAGCTAGCTAGCTTTATAGAAAATCAGGGGTTTGGTCCGACTTGATTCTACTGGTAGCCATGTGGACATCAGCTGGTTTTTCTCCAGTATCAGTGATGTTTCCATTCAGCTTGACATTGTTTCAGATAAGAGCGTGATACGGACCTTATGGCTACTTTAGCTGCGCGAGAAACCATTAATGTTCCAAAATAGCAGAGTTTAGTGATGGCTGGGAGTCCATGAACAGCGCGTTGAGCTCAGCACAAAAACATTCAGGTAAAAAACAGCCAGATTCGTTCGGTACACATGTAAACCAACAGGGATGTACTGAAAAATCCACATACAAACAT
The DNA here is from genome assembly GCA_028564705.1 of Apricaphanius iberus. NCBI lineage: Eukaryota > Metazoa > Chordata > Actinopteri > Cyprinodontiformes > Aphaniidae > Apricaphanius > Apricaphanius iberus. The sequence goes on from JAPXFQ010002017.1 coordinate 645,237, forward strand.
ATGTACTGTTAATGAAAACTGTGTAGGATTTTTTCTCATGTTCAACATTTGCCCTGGGCTTATTTTTTATGTCTTTTTTTTTTTATTTGTGTGAAACTGCATGCTTAAATTGTCTTTGACTTTGCAGCTGGCAGACTCAAACTTCCCCACTGAGGCACAATAAAGGATATTTCTGTTCTACAGCCTCAAATTAGAAAAAGTTGTGATGGTATGAAAAACAAAAAAAATTAAAGTAGTGATTTCTAAATTTACTTTCAGTTGTATTTCATTGCAGATGATTTGTCTGTTCAACTTAATTTCATTTGTAAAAATACATCCTTTCCTGTCATTCATACCTACATTCCAAAAAAGGTTGGGAAATGGGCAATTTAGGGCGAGTCATCAGATAAATTAGTTAAATAAGGATGTGATCAGAGTTATTTAACTGTTTGAAAACAATGTTCCTCAAAGACAGACAGGAAGAGATTTAAATATTTCCCCTTTAACAGTGTATAACATAATTCAAAGATTCGAGGAATCTGGAGGAGTTTCAGGGGGTAAAGGAGAAGGGCGCAAGCCTAAGCTGAACAGCCGTGATCTCTGACCCACTGCATCAGTAATCGTCATTCATCTATAAATTATATCACCACATGGGCTCAGCAATACTTTGGCAAACCTTCGTCAAGTACAACAATACGTTACCCTGGAAGTCCAGAGGTCTTATGAGAGCACAATATGAATTGACGCTCTGGCATTGAGCAATGATGCTCTTACTGCATTACGTGGGCAGTTCGGGGAACCAATGAAATCGGTGTATCTGATGTAGGCGGGCCAGATGCGAGCTAAGCTGATAGCGACAACGCTGCGACGCCCGGAATCATTTAGTAAACAGTAGGGGTGTGAGGAAATATCGATTCACATCTGAATCTCGATTCCTATTTAACAAGATTCAGAATCAATCCGAAATGTTTGAGAAAAGATTCTCAAAAAATATGTTTTCTGAACCTTTTTACATTTTCGCTTTGCGTCGTGTTTGTCATGCAATGGCCACCGTCGCATTGACAGGTCTGATGCGCCGTTGGCTAGCTTATTACTAGCTGCTAGCGCTAGCTAGCTGTAGCCGCTAGGCTAAAGCTTCAGCATGAAAGAAAAAAGAGAAATCCAGCCTGCCCCGTCTTTGCTAAAGGTAAATGTTTGGGCCGTCTAAAAGTTCTTCTCCATGCTAATGACACCCTTGGCTAAAGTTTTTTTTTATTTTTATAAATCTGCAAGTATTTAAGAGCGATCTTTCTTTATAAGCTACACATAAACATCCAGGAGCGCTGCACACCTGTGGCGCTTTCAAGGAAGTATGAAATATATGCTGAGTTCAATAACGTTAAGACTTTTCAAATTTCTGACAAAAACAATGAAAATAATAACACAAGCCATACATTTCTGATTAATGATGGTTGATAAGCAACATTTGGTGCATACTAAATATTTTCAATGTATTTTCTACTACGTACCAAAGAACAAACAAAATACATATATATTTTTTTTTCTTCTTCAAATATATCAGCATTTTTTTTCAAGACTAGAAATTTTGTTTAAATGGTCTTGGATGTCCAGTTCCAATTTCATGTGTTGTTACTTCTGAACCAGTTCCCTTCTCTCAACATCGATTGTAAAATCCCTTTTGTGTTGATGCCCTATTACATGCATGGCTCACTTCGTCACAGACACTTGGCAGATCAAGTTGTGTGTATTACAAACACAAATGATGAATGAAAGAGTATTGATTAAGAATTTTTTTTTTATTTGAATCGAGAATCGCTTTTGAATCGAGAATCGCTTCTGAATCGAATCGTCACCCCAAGAATCGGAATCGAATTGAATCGTAAGATATTGTAAGATTCCCATCCCTAGTAAACAGTGCCTTTGGCTGCTACAATGAATGAGTTAGGCCCTGTCCACACTACTGCGTTTTCGTTTAGAAACGGAGAGTTAAAACGAAAACTGTCCACACTAGCGTTTTCCCTGCGTATTAGAATTGATCTCCATCCACATTAAAACTACTTAAAACACGGATCACGTGACTATTCTCCAACACTGGGCATGCACGCGCCGGTGTTAACAGGAAACAGATTGACCATTCCTCAGCTGCTAGCAAAGACATCAAAGCCAGTAACGCTTGTAATTCGTTATCCATGTTGCAGTTTCTAACGTAATGTACTCCAGGCTGTTTTTGTATGTTATCTTCCGGGGACGGGTCATGTGATGGGTGGCTGACGAATCAGGGAAGGATACGCCATGACCGATGACACCCAATCATAGAGCCGATTGTGATCTGCTGCGGCATCGTTTCTAAAGTCCTCCATTTTGAGCCGTCCACACCAAGACGCCCTCCGGAGTTTCAAAACGAAAAACGGGGTCGGCAGCGTTTCTAAACTTCTCCGTTTTGGGTCACCGTTTTTGCCGTTTTAGTGTGGATGGGAGGTGCAAACGTAGCAAAAGGTCTCCGTTTTAAAACGAAAACACAGTAGTGTGGACGGGGCCTTAGACTTGGCTTTTCATCTAAAAGAAGAATAGAAAACCGCGCTCGAATAGTTCCGTAGCAAGAAGGACGTTTTTGCTGTTTTACCGACTGGATACGGCAAGAGTTTAATCTACCAGTTAGCTCCGCTAGTAGCTACGCTACACCTCGTGATACGTCACACCGTGTATTTTTGTGATTGGTCGTCGTGTTATCCAATCGTGTGCATTGAGAGTTTCAAATGCACGCTTGGAGTTATTCCTTTTTCATTACTCATTGCCAGAGTCTTAATCTTAACAGATTAGAGTCTGGATTTTTCCAGGCTAACAATACTTAGTTACATCCACAAATCCCAGTTAAAACTGTATTATGTCGAAAGGAAACCCAGTGTTTAACAGTGTCCAGAAGCTGGGCTCTGAGGTATCTGGGATGGACCATCACCCAGTAGAAACATGTACATGTGGTCAGATCACTAGTTCAGGTATTTTTTGGGAGATATGAACGCTGTGTGCTCCGGATCTTGACTGACCTGTTTGCAGTCGCGATACGTCTCCAATAGAGAATGTTTGGCACATTATGAAGTGGAAAATGCGACAATGAAGACCCTGTACTGTTGTCCAGCTTAAGACTTGTTTGCAAGAAAGAATGGGATAAATCTACACCTGAAACACTTCACTTTGTGGTAAATGCTTTACAGTTCCAACTTTTTTTGAAACGTTTTGCAAGAACCAAAATTGGAAAACGTGTTTTTTTTTATATTTAAAAAACAATGTTTTGATTCTACAATGTGATACATGTCAAAGATAATTTAACAAAGTACTAATTTCAGGTGGATTTTGATTAACATACTGTCCCAACTTCTTCTAATATGTGGTTGTATGTATGTATTTATATTATATCATCAGTGAATTGATCAGTGAATTGATTCAATTCAGTTTGATTTGATTTAAGCAAACAGCAAGCATTTTATTAGATTTATTAATAACAGAGCTAAGGTCCGTAACCACTTGTTCATGTACAACTATACTACTAAATATACATATAAGATTTTGATAAGGTTCTTAAAAATTGTGATCTGATTGTTGAAATGCAGGCTGCAGCATCTACTTTTGGCCTGTACAGATGCCAAATAACATGAGAGACAATGTTTTAAAAGACCACAGAGTTCTTGGCAGCTAGCAAAATAACAAGAGTAACTAAATTTGATTTGACAGAAACCAAAATAAAGAATCTTGACTTTGACAATCTTGATGGCACTTGTGGATAAGCCTTTTAGCTTGGAAACGATTTTGTGTGGGCGTGACCCTATCATTTTGTTTATTCTGGCACTGTAACCCAAAGCATTAAAAAGACTAAATCGGATATGAAATCCAGAGAGTCGGCCGTAATTGAAAACAGGGGGAAGAATGTCAAAACTGTTACTTTAGAAATTACAAACTATAATGACGGAGAGGTGATGGAGCAGAAGAATTTATTTAGGTTTTAAATGCTTCTTTGAAGGTTAAAAAATGAAGCAGAAAACGTTGTTTCTGGTATAGAGCTTCAGGTGAAAGGAGGGACATGTCCCGGCATGACAATGAAGACTAAATTAGCACTAAAGATAAACACCACAGTTAGCTTTAAGTAAATTGGGAAATAAACCAGCTGTAAGATGGTACGGAACAAAAAAAAAAACGGTTTTATCACTTCGCTGTAGTATAATGGTAGGTCTATTCATATTCGTACTTTTTGGTACGGCCCTGTCAGTTTGGTACGCACCGAACTGAAGGATTCACCTGGATGGAAACATCATTGTTACTAGAGAAAAAACAGAAGGGATTTTCTCAACAGCTGGAAAACTAGGCTGTCGAAATATCAAAATGACTCTAACATTTCTAAATATAAACACAGACTATTTTCAAGTAGTTATAGTGTCTTCTACTCTGGCTATGTCTGCTTGTACTATTTTATTGGTTTTTTTGTTTTGTTTTTTCAATCCAATCAAAGCTCCGGTCAGTACCAAACCGTGACTTTAAAATACTAAATACATACTAAACCGTCTGTTGTTACGCCTCAACTTGATAGTGTTAAATATTAATTATAAATCCTGCTAGGATATTTCTATTTGAATGGTAGTGGTCGCTTTTCTCCTGAGCTTCGCTGAAACCTTCACAGTCACTGTTTGTTTGTTGGCTGCCCAAAAGTAGAAAGCAAATATTTCCACATTTAATCGCAGCCAACAGAGTAGATCCACATAACCGGTTTCCTTCAAGAAACTACGAACTTAGTGCAAAGTTAGCCCTTTCCCAAAATACTGAGGATCAAACCAAAATCCAATTTGGTCCACAATCCGCCGTTGGACTGGCTGAATGTGAGTGATGTTTTAACAAGCCCCGAGAGGACAACTGAAACGGCCAAATAAAACAAGCAGCACCTGCTGCACCTTAAGTTAACCAGTCAGAACTGTAATTAAGGCCCATCATGCTGGAGATGATGTGTTCCACTTTATGAAAGTATTTTATTTATTTATTTTTGTCCAGGAGGAGTTTGGCTCCTGCAGTGGTTTTTATTACAGATTTTTACACATATTTGACAGCTTGTTATGTGCATCTGTGCCTCAGGCAGAGACCAAATGAAAGGACTAGGAAAAAGCATTAGCTGACGCCACTCCATGAAGTGGAGCAGGCAGGTGTAAATGTGAAAAATAAGAACTGATTTAGCTATAAACTGAGGTAGGAAAAACTGAAAAAATTATGAATAGTGAAGGTTTGTGTTTATATTTTGGTTGAATTTGAAAATAAATGTACCAAATGTGTTGAAAACTTGTGCACCATGCTTTTCACATTGCGGATTCTGATAAATTGAAACAATTCCTCACCCCCCCCCCCCCCCTTTTTACAATAATGGACTACTTTGATTACATACAGTCCTGAAATATCAGGACTAACTTAAGCACAATAAGCTTTTCTAACATAATTCTTTAATCTGAAAGGTTTCATTCAGCAACTCTGGATGAAATACATAGGTAACAACATTTGGCTCACTATTAGGTAAGAACCTGGTCAGTGTTTCTTTTTTCGTCCTTAATTAATGCATGATAAACATTTATTTATGATTTATAAGGTGGTTACAGATTAATAAAATATCTATGAACGATTCCTTTGCAATTTATAGGGGAACCTTATTGCAAAGTGGTACCAATAATTTTATAAAATCTTTCTTTTTCACAAAGATCTACCCTTAGCTTTGTATTTTGCTGTTGAAACACTTAACAAGGCTTTGGTTATTTGCTGTTTTAAAAGGCCTATGGGCTCCAGAAGACAATCAAGAACATTAGTCAACTTCCTAATTACTATGGGTGTACCAGTACATCTATTTCCATTTGTTGTCACGGCCATGCCGATGCGGTACCAAATAAATGCAGCTGTTTTTATGTGTAGAACAACTTTAAAAAGTGACACCAAAACAAAACAGAAAAGACTCCCAGCTATCACTAAACTCTGCTTTTTGGGAACATTATTGGTTTCTCGTGCAGCTACAGTAGAAAAATAAAAAAATGGACCAAACCAGAACTTTGTCAGCGAACGCATCTTTCAACAGCAATAAGGTCCATTGTGAACTGAAAGACTTACCTGAAACAATGTCAAGATGAATGGAAACATCAGTGATACTGCAGAAAAACCAGCTGCGTCCAAATGGCTACCAGTAGCATCCAATCAGAACAAACTCTTAATTTTGTATAAAACTCATGTCGGCAGAAACCACATTGATTAGAAGCGAACTTCCCAACAGCTGCCCATGCTGCATTCAAGTTCAGCTGGGAGAATAGGTTGTCGAACTATTAAAACAACTCCAAAGTGATTTAAAGTGCAACTCACCCCCAAAATCAACTTTTTTTGTTGATAAACTGTATAAGTAAGTTTATAATAGCCCTATCTACATGTCTGGTCATTATTTTATGTATATGTAGTGAAAATATACATTTTGTACCAATAACCGCCCCAAGTGGTTCAACAATTACCCTGCACTGAAATTCACTAAAATTGAAATCCTGCCTTGCTAATTGCTAATCTCAGGTTATTGACGTAGGTTTTGAATAGTGACGACAGCAGTCCGGCCGTGGTGGGGTATATAACATGAGCGGTCTAGGCCACACCTCCGTAGCGAGGAGCACTGATTAGGAGCATTGCTCATTACCTATGGCAAAGGGAATAACTGATATATCAGTAAATGGAAAATAAAATCTGGGCTAAGAGTTCATTTTTAATGCAATTGAGTTACTCTTTAAGCATGTTTTATTCTCAGATACGGCCAAATTATTACTTAAACTTTTCTGAACAATAACAGTAACTATTTTCAAATAGTTATATTGTTTTCTATACACTGTATACAATATCTGCTTGTATTTTTATTTTCTTTAAATTCAAACAAATCACACTCACAAAAACATTTCCACATATCTGATTTGGCCTGAATGTTTTAGGTTAATCCAACATGTTTACATTTAGTTCCCTCAACACAATTATTATTAATTATTGCTAAATAAACCCAAAATTAGTCTGGTGTTTTTGTTTTTTTTTCCGAGTGCAGTCAGGTCTATACTTTCAACTTTTTTAAGTTATAAAAACTTCACAAAATTGATACCGGGAAGTGAAAGGAAGGAATTCAGGATGAAAAGCTTTTTGTTTAATGCTGATCAAAGTAAAAATAAATGAAAAATAAATTTAACAAAACATATTTATTTTTTTTTCTTGATTAAAGTGTACTGCAAACACAATGAAACGCATGGAGGTTTTACTGCTGCAGTTTTGTAGAGTAAACTCCTTTTAGGTGTATTTTTGCGACTGCTGCGTCATGTCCTTTAATTAAGCTGCAAAGAAAAAGCTTTAAAATACAGTATAGGTTATAGTATAATTTTCCATTCTGCAGTATTGTATTATAGACATTTCATTAAAACCTTTGGACAAAGGGTATCATACGGTGACAATGGTGTGGTTGCTATGGTGCAGAAACTGCTTAGCAACTGTCTCCGGCAGGGTCGCGGTGCTGACTAAACAATGTGATGTCACTTCCCTGACGATCAGCTTAGCAACCGTCTTACGCCACCAACGGCTTTATTCCCATCTGCATGGTGTGCTGTGCATATGCCTGTGCCACGATGCACACTCACTGGAACATTTACTCGCATTTTAACAATATGCACTGCAATATTGTGCTGAAAATGTCACCAAATCAAGTCCAATGCAAGCATAGAAAGGAAACAACAAAAACACCGATCTAGGTTCCTAAAAAGTATGCCAGCATATTCAAAAACCAACAATGACTATTCTGGCTGTATATCTTTGGTCTATTTCTGTCTCCCTGCTGGTTATTTTAAGCAGTTTCTAGGCAACCAGACTGCAAACCAGAGGAGGCAGAGGAGGATCCCATCAGCTGCAGACAGCCTGTCCTCTTTCTCTTTTCCCCAGGCTCCATGTCCTCCGATCAGTCTCACTTCTGTCTTTCCTGTGGCCTTGTTTCCTACATCTCCATTCTCCTCTGCCTTCTCTCTGTGTTTTATTATGAATCTACTGTCCTGCCGCCTTATAACTAAATCAATAGGACAAGACGGAAACACATTTTATCCAGATTTTGCCAATAAAAATCAGCCTCTGAACAAAATACTGTGAAAAAAAAACTGTACAACAGGTCGTGCACATTATTACTTTAATCTGAAGATCTTTTTAAAATATCTAAAATGTTGTTTTCAACCTTTATAATAATATTCAGAGTGAAAAGTTCTGTTTTCATTCAAAACATCTGAAAAACATGGAACAGAGCCTCTGAATATGGTAATTCTGTGGGGTTTTTCCCCACACAAAAAAGTTACAATAAAAACTATTTAATATCAGAAGCGTACAAGATTACATCATTATCATCTGGGCTTTTACTCCGCAATCCAACATTTAAACCAATCTTTCTTACCTCGGCTGAAGAAATTCAATTTAAGTCATCCTAGTTTAGGAGATTTAATGTATTTTAATTGAACTATTTCTTCTTTTACGCAATCAAATAACATTTTACAGAAGCATCCACCTAAATATTGTCATTTTTATATTTCCGAAACAATTTTAAATCACTCATTCATTCAGGAAATGTATGTTCACTTTAAAAGCTCAAGAGCAAAGATAAAAAAACAATCACAGGAGGTTTAAAGGTATAACCAAAGCCTGTTAAATACTTTCCCATTGTGCATGTTAAGATGCATCACAAGCTTGCAGCTTCAAGGGTTTATAGACAGGATAAATAATGTTTTTCCACATGATCAGTTACATATAATTGCTCCACCCAAGTCAAGTCTTCTAACCGCCATCAAACCCTTTTTGTAGTTCGTAATATATACGATTGCTAGTGCTGGCAGCCAGAGAAAAAGGAAATACTTAGAATAAATTGTAAATGTTTATGCTTTGCATGGATTAATTAATTACCTGGAGTTAATTACTGAATAAACTGCTAAAATGAGTTAGATTATGAAGTGCAATTACTTCAAATTACAGCAGAGAATCATTTAAGCTCTACTTTACTCTACTTTTTTTTAATAAATATGTTAAGAACAGCTTTAAAGCGCCAAGAATAAAAGTTCAAAAGCACTTAAAAAGAAATAAAATTACATTTTTCTGATCCAACATAACTGGTTTTCTATTATAAGGAGCTCCTGTCATGTGGATTTGATTATAAAATGCATGAAATTCCCACAATGCTGTATCTCCACTCTGACTTCAAACGCGGCAGCTTCCCCTAGTTTTTCTCAGGGCTTTTCTAGAGTCTTTGTTATGAGATCTCAGGAAGTTTAAAAGAAACAGCTCTATAAGGGAAACTTTGCTTTGGCTCTCGGCCAGCGTGTGAACGTGGAAGTAAGCGAGAGAGACTGGTCTTTATGCTGCCGTTGTATAGAATGAACTTCAAACCTCTCCCTGATTTACGAGGACCGCCAAAGAGCTTCAGGGGTGCAAATGAAAAGACCCATTTTTCACCTATCGCCATCGGACTGCGCGCTAACAATTGCGTGCCTGCTCATATGTGTTAAGCAAATGGAACGAAAAAAAGGAAAGACGAAGAAAAGTTAAAGTCCCTCATATCTCCCACATGTTGCAGAGGATGTGGAAAGCACAACCGTCTGCAGAGAACGTAAATAAATAACTCCAGGTTTAATTATTACAAACTCTCGCTTGCCCGCCAGCGTGGTTGTGAGTCTTGGCTGAAGCAAGCCCCTTAACCGTGAGCAATGAAGCCAAGCAGTGGTGTTAATGACAGCTGTAGTAAGAGAGGCGGCGGGTGAAACATTAACCAAAGCAGCAAAAATAACAACAGAGGTCCTGCACCACTGGGCATGAATAAATAATTTTTTTAACATCTTAAATCATCTTTACAAACCTTTTCCTGACAGTGTACCTTAAACCTTTGCACATTTTCTCATTAAAAAAAACTTTATTTTGTTAGGATTTCATGAATATCATAGTGACAGATTACATAATACCATAAAAAAAAAAACATAAAAAAGGTTTAGGCTTTGACTAGGCCACACTAATTAATGAAAATACTAGAAGTAGAGTCGGGTATTAATCCAAATTTTAAGCACTGATTTGATTCTCAAGAGTTAGAATTGATTATCAGGACCAAGCTGTTCCAATTCTACATTAATTTTGGTCAGTGCTAAAAAAAACATTTATTTTTTCAGAATACTTTAAAAAGTTCACTGGCTTAAACTGTATTAAACCTTGCAGATTTAAGTCTTAAATGTCCATCTAGAACACACGTGTCAAACTCAAGGTCCGGGGGCCAAATCTGGCCCGCCTGAGCCATTTATTAGGCCCTCTGAACTGTAGAGGACCTTTAGGCTCCATTTATGTGCCTAAATGATATTTAATTTGTCAAAAAAAACAAAATTCAAAATCCCATAATTGTGAAAAGATGTTCAGTATTTTATTTTAAGAAGTACTTATCGAATGCAGAGGGATATATTTATTAATATTTTAACACTTTTTAAAAGATTTTTTTATCAATCCTTTCTGCCACAACCGGCCCTTTAAGGACATCCATGACTTTTGATGTGGCCCAAAATGGAAATGTGTTCGACACCCCTGATTTTCCGTTATATATCAGCCGTAAAAAGTGCTAAAAAAATGTTAAACGATTCCATCGATTTTCTGATGTCTGAGTCGCTTTGAAGGAATTTAAAAAAAGAATCAATTCAGAACTGATTTTTGTTTACCCGGTAATAGACACCGGTACACCGGCGATTCAGTCGCAGGCCTCTAACTGGTCGTCTTCCATCTTCCCATCATCTCTGACCCACTTGTCTGGGACGGTATCCCCACAGCATGATACCGGGCAACATGCCAGATTTTTGGAAATTCACAGAAATACAACGGATTTTGTCACGCTAACTGTGTTTTATGTGAATTTTGCGTGACAAACAAACGCAAACTATCACATAATTGTGAAGTGGAAGCACAAGGATGCATGTGTGATAAGCATTTCTATTCCACCTTTACTGGAACGGTACAAAATAAAAATACGAATACATGTTTTGTTAAACCCCTACAACTTGGCAGATACAAGGATGCAGAGTTTGTTTTCTTCCTAATCGGACAGTAAGGGCAACTTCTTACCAACTCGCTAGAGGCGTCTTTCTCGGACGTCTGAGGTGGCTCGGCGGCAGCAGGAGTGTTGGACGGCATGGCAGGAAGCGGCTCTGTCAACTTTGCTCAAGTCAAAACACTTTGCAGATCAGAACACGGAGAGGCTCCTCGGTAACACACAGGTGCAGGCTCATTCGATCTGTCAGTAGGTAAAAAGATCTCTCCTTCCGTCGGGGCTTTGCCTCTCCTGCGAGAAAAACGGAGAGACACAAACATCACCAAACAATCAAACAAACAAGGTAACTTGAGAAAAGCATCGATATCGGTTAAAGCAGACGACTATCTTCTTTCATTCCTGCTAATCCTTGTTCAATCCACAACTCCCTCCGATGCGGGAACCCTGCAAGTCCCGGTTGTGCATCAGTTATGTCTCTTATGTGACATACAGTTGATGGAAAGGAGCAAAAAGAAATATCCAAACTCCTAACTTAAAGAGGGGGGGGGGGGGGGGCAGCCACAGGTGTTCTACGGAGAAACTAATAGAGTGAGAGTAGCTGTCATCACAGCTGTCACGAGAGACTGATGTGCCTGTGAAGAATCTGATCTCATTTGAGAGCCAAAATGGCAGTGGGCAGTATGAACCCATTGGTATCCAGTATCCAGCGCGATAAAATAATCTTCTTTATGAGAACATAAGAATGTTGGTTTTTTTACTTTTTGCGTGATGAGCTATGAAACTGATTCCAGCATTGTGCACATTTCATCAGATAGTCAAAGAGGACCTGGTCAGTGAAACATCAACAGTGTGTGTGACCTTGTAGCTTTAGCTCATTTTGGATCTCCTATTCATTATTCTCTCATTAGTGTTTTGGGGAAGTTTGTGATGAAAACCAAAAACTAACTGAGGGCAGAGAAACAGCTTTGGTTGTCTATACAGCCAATCTGATTTGGGCCTGACATTGACTCACTGACTTATTTGCATCTCTTTGTGACAGATCTTTGGCACTCACAGGAACCGTTTAGGGATTATCTGCCGTTTCACCTGCAGCAGTATTCCAAAACAGCCATGTCTGTTACTTAAATTCCCTCTGAGAATTTGAATATGGAAAACAGAAACCGGGGATATTGCTTCTGAAGGCTCTGAAGAAATGAAAAAAGCAAGCATATCTCCTGCTTGGTTATCTGTACCACCATGTGACTCCATATTAGGATTAGGTGGGAAACAAAACAAAGTTCCTTCACAATTTTTATGTCAAAATTTCACATTCTTCCAGTTATTTCCTTCCTCTTTTAGCAAATCTTAAAGTATGAATACAGAGACAGATGGACGGACATACATATGGATGGATGACCAGATGGATGGATGGATGGATGAACAAACGGATTAATGGATGGATGGATGAATGAATGAATACATTTGATTGGATGGATGAATGAATGAATGAATGGATGGATGAATGAATGAATACATTGGATTGGATGGATGGATGAATTGGACGGCCATTTGGATTATTGGATGGGTGAATGGATGGACAGTTATATGAATGAATGAATGGATACATTTAATTGGATGGATGTATGTATGTATGGATGAACGAACGAATGGATGAATGAATGAATGAAAGGATGGATGAATGAATGAAAGGATGAATGAATGAAAGGATGGATGAATGAAAGGATGGATGAATGAAAGGATGGATGGATGGATGGACAAACAAATGAATGGATGACCAGATGAATGGATGGAATGAACAAATGGATTGATGAATGAATGAATGAATGAATGGATGGATGAATGAAAGGATGGATGGATACATTTGACTGGATGGATGGATGAACGAATGGATTAATGAATGAATGGATGGATGGATGAATGAATGAAAGGATGGATGGATGGATGGACAAACAAATGAATGGATGACCAGATGGATGGATGGATGAACGAATGGATTATTGAATGAATGAATGAATGGATGGATGAATGAAAGGATGGATGGATACATTTGACTGGATGGATGGATGGATGAATGAATGAAAGGACGGATGGATGGACAAACAAATGAATGGATGACCAGATGAATGGATGGAATGAACGAATGGATTAATGAATGAATGGATGGATGGATAAATGAATGAAAGGATGGATGGACAAACAAATGAATGGATGACCAGATGGATGTATGGATGGATGAACGAATGGATTAATGGATAAATGGATGGATGGATGGATGAATGAATGAAAGGATGGATGGATGGACAAACAAATGAATGGATGACCAGATGGATGTATGGATGGATGAACGAATGGATTAATGGATAAATGGACGGATGGCTGAATTAATGAAAGGATGGATACATTTGGATGGATGAATGAATGAATGAATGAATGAATGAATGAATGAATGAATGAAAGGATGGATGGATTGATGGATGGATACCACAGTGCATACAACAAATCTTTGACATTGGACCGGAGTCTTGATCAGAACCCTCACTAGGGCGTATCATCCAGACCTCCATTAATGATTACAGATTACATACCACCAACATAAATAGAGTAAATATGCGAGATTTAAACATTTTTTACAATAGAAATGAAAGCAGCCTTCCAAAAAAGTCATTTGACTGCTAAAGCTGAACATCAAAAATGTGAAGGTGTCACAACATGACGACAGGCAAAGTAAAATATGCCGTTCATCCTTTTTCTAAAAAGAAAACAGGTCAAACCCCAGCGTGACTGTAGCCAGTGTGTCTGGCTGTGCTCACATTGTATTGTACAGTATGTCACTCCTGCTTTGGCCTTACGTCACCTACTGTAAAGACCAGCAACGGTTGCCAACAAAAAGACAAGGGGGTGGAAACTTTGCAGGAAATTACTGTACATAATCCCAACACTCCTGGAGCTCCCTGTATGAGCTCCAGGCTGCTGGCATGCGTAACTCCTCCAAGTTTAGAGGATTTAGGTCACAGGCGAACACCTTATGCTCTTGGAGCAAGTTACTATTCGCCGACTTAAATTGTTCCAAGCTTCATGACGGCAGCGGTCTAAATTAGACCATAGTCGGAGGCCCTGGCAGAAGCCTGTACTGCTGGGAGGAGAAATATTTGCGCAGAGAAAAACCTTCAGTGGTTTTTAAAGGTACAGAGTGACACCACAGGAAACTCTTGTCTTTCACAATAAAAGCAGAAATTTACTAAACTTTCAGTTGTCTGCCACAAAATTCGGACTTCTATGATAATTTCCTTCACAAAGAAAACAAGACGTTCATGAACTCTGAACGTAATTTGGATTAACATATGTGTAATTGTATAGAATAAAATAAATATATCGCTTATTTTAGCTTTTTTTTTAGCAGAAGAAACATGATAAGATAGATTTTGGAAAGTATATGAGAAACACAGAATGCTTTTTTTCCACATTAGATGCTCCTGGACCATGCGGACAGGCAGAAAACACTATTCTAATTAGATTTGGACAGACATGCATGACTTTGCTGACAAAATGTGGTATTTTTTTGTTGTTCAGAGTGCTGGTTTATGCGTCTATAGAAGAGGAATTGCCTGATTGTGATCTCTGGATTGGTGTATCGCTAATGTTGGGAGTTAAAATCAAAATTGAAATCCAAATTTGATTAATTGGGCACCTCTACCAAAAATATATATATATATATATGGCAAAGGAAAAACTTATATAAAGTATGTAAACATAATAGCGCCTTCTATTAGGGAGGCGTATATTTTTATTAAATTTTTTGCCGATACTGATATCCGATATTAATATTAATTTTATGGGCAATTACTGATATTTTTCATAGTATATCTATAATTCCCTTCCCTTTCAACACAGTGTAAATAAAACCACATCAATAAGATTTCTTCTCTGCTTCGGTTAAACATCCACACAATGCTGCAGTGAATAACTATCACAAGGCCACAAAAACACAATTTGGCCCAACATATGCGCTCTTAAAACACAAACAGCAAGAGGAAAAAAGAAAAAAAAAGAAAAAACACTGATTAAAAATATTGTTCTAGTTTTACTTATCGCACTGATGGCGATACCTTTACAATACATCATCCATCCCTACCTTTTATAAAAATGTTTGCAACATGGAACGAGTTTGTAAAGCATTTTATAGTGAACCATTCTTTTCATGTTACGAAAATACTTTGTAGTTTATTTTTATTAAAACGTTTTTGATTGGAGACACATTCAATTTCCTTATTTTTGTTATTTAGTAACTTTTACAAGGGCACATTCTTTTGTTCTTCACCAATATAGAGCACTTCATATTTTTACTTTTTAATAACCCCGGGGGTTTTAGAGCTCTGAAAACATTCCCCATTAATACATCTAAATATTTTAAGTATGTGGTCACAGATATACTACAACTATGAGAGCAGAAATCCAACTTGCGGAACTCACTTGGCTTTTATTTTAAAAAGTCCACAGTGGAAGTGTGGTAATAGTTTGTTACCTTGACGAGCGGACAGCTTTATGACAATTAATATCGGGAGCGACCTCAGGCGGCCTTCACCGGGCTGCTTTTTAAAAACGGATCTAATCCCGGTGGGGCAGCCGGTCGCGGACACGTAATTTAAGATTAAAGAGACGATCAGGATTAATGGGTCATGCAGAAAAGACACACAGAAAAATGAAAAGAAAAAAAAAACACCCACGGGGCCGCGTTTCACACCGAATAAACCCGTTCACCCCGACGCGCGCTCCCGCTGTCCTAACGCCAGTTCCTCGCGCTGATGTGTCTGTCTGCATCTGTTGGCAGCGGAGGACGGAGTGCTCCGGTTTAACGTTACCTGAGGGGAGCAGGCGGACGGGTAGAGGAGCAGCACACCGGACATCTTTAACGCCGGCAATGATTAAAGGTCATCCGGTTTCTGTGATTTTCCTCTCGCCGTAAAAAAAAAAAAAAAAAAACCCTCTTCAAGTTCACTCGCCCTGTGTACGAACCTCTCCGTCCTCACATCATCTGCAAACCAACGGTTCGGCCCCCGGAGCCCGCGCGCTCTTACTTTAGGAGTCGCCCTGATCTAACTTGAGACGCGCTGGAAATGCAATGTTTTACATTTACCGTGTCCTCCGTCCCTCAGCCACCCGGACCCTGACGGTCGTCTCTCCCTCTCTCTCTCTCTCTCTGTCTCTCTCTCTGTCTCTCTCTCTCTGTCTCTCTCTCTCCTGCTCCTCTCGTTTACTCTCCCCCCCCCCCCCCCTACCCCTCCTCGCGCTCTACCGGGTCTTCTCTCGGAGGCCTCCGCGCGCGCTCCCTGCCTCTCGCGAGCTGCAGAGGCTTCCTTTCCGCGGGGTCCTAAAACATGAAGCGGGTATACAGGTGTACTACATTGGTAGATGTGATATAAAAATTAAACCCCCTTATGATTCCGGGTCATTTTGGCTAAATCACATGTAATATGACTTCTCTAAATTAGAATTATTGCTGTTTTTGAACCCTCTGCAGTATAAATACATGTTTGGACTCTTTGTAAAGGTAAATACACTGTAGTTAGAACAGTCAGAATCACCGTAGGCATGACTGGTAAAACGTTTTGCACTTTATAACTCACAGCTATACGTGGCAGCAGCATAACTTGTTGACTACTCCAATTTGGAAAGTATGTCTGTAAAAAAAATATTTTTTCTTTGGGTAAGTCCAGCCATTTTATAGAGGCTTTCTATGGTTTATCCAAATCTATCCAAATTGGAAACATTTGGGAACTTATTGGAAAAATTAATGCCTCAACCCATATACTGTAGTGTCTACCTAATTCTTATCTACTTTAGTTTTTATTAATATTTCATATTTACATTTATTTTATATTTATAGCCTATTTTTTATAATTTATTAGTATCTCAATTTGTTATCTAATTTTTGTCTATTTTTCATCTAAAATTACTATACGGAAAGAATGGGACCAAACTTTCTGGGAATTATAGATGTTAGACATCCAGGAGCCTTGCTTTTCTGTAAAAAATGCTTTAGAGTCAGTCGTGTGGTTGTTGTGTGTCAAAATAGTTTATATCATTGGAAAAAACGAGGCTCTGAGCTTTGATTTGATTAATAGTGTGTTGGGGTGCATGACGTAGGGCAATGCATGCATGGCTGTATTGCTTTGGAAAGGACAGGCACGTCAGAGTCATAAGGGGTTAAGACTGGCAGAGATCCTGTGTGTAAAGCAAACTTTACCGTTTCAGTAGCATTTTTGCAAATCTATTCTCAAAATTTTCAATTTTATTTTAGAATTGTCACTTTAAGACTAATTTCTTTATTCTGCTCAATTTCTCACTATTTTTCCCGAGTATTTGAACATTTTCTTTCAAAATTCTCACCTTTTATCCTCAAAATTCTCAATATTTTTCCTCATAACGTGTCACTTTTTTCTCCTCACAATTCTCAGTTTTTCTCTCAAAATGTTTTTTTTCCCTTAAAATTTTACTCTTAAAACTGTTTTTTGTACAAAGTTGTTTAAAAAAAAAGAAAATAACTCCCTTTAGTCTGAGGATTGTCAATTTAAGATATAAATCTTTTTCTACTCAACTTTTTTCCTTGATACTCTTACTTTTTTGTTCAAGATTCTCACCTTTTTCCATTAGAACTCTCAATTTTTTTCTACCAAATTTCTAAATTATTTTCTCAGAATTCTAACTTTTTCTCTCAAAATGTTTCACTGAAAAAAGTGTCTTCAGGGACCTTTCAGCTACCTAAAAAATAAATCAGAAAAACAGAAATCTGAGATGTTCTTCAAGAAAGTTAGTTCTCCTTCTGCGAATCTCACATCTCTGTCATTGAAGCTGGCTGCTCCCGGGTGTAGCCTACATATGCATTTAAGTCAGAATTCATAGAAAAATAAATGTTTTTAGTGATCTTAATCCCTTTCTGTGGAGGAACAATCATATGAAATGTGAAAATATATTTTATTAAACCATCCACAGTTTGGACAAATGCCACATCTGGCCACATCTGGGAATGGATTAGGCTACCATCTACCTGCTGCAGCATGCAAATTTTTATAAAGCTTGAGGCACATTAATGTCATTTTTTCCCCCTCAACAGTAGTAGCCTTTTCTTTTCCAAAACGCTTCTCAGGATGAGTGTCAGTGTGTAGAAAGGGCTCCTTGGCTAATCATTCATTAAAACCTGAACTACAACATCAAATGGAGTTGAAAAGGAGGCTCCATGGATAGCTAGAGCCACTAATTCATCCACACTGTTGGGAAAATTTCTTACTTTGTCCCTTATTGTGTATATGTGTCATAATAGCTTTTACTTATTACGGGAAATCAGGCTTGCTGGGTTATTCAAGGAGTATGAAAGCATGTTTGCAATAAAAGAGGACTAAATATAATCAACTCTTTTGCATTTATTTGGTAATTTAGTTGTAAACAAAAGCTTGCAGTAGGAGTCTACATCAGGACGTGTCTTTATATTACATAACATTACATCTGCTTTTGCAAGCAGTTGCTGAAAATATTAAGTAGCACTAAACTACTTTATCTTCTTCCATGTTGGTATTTATGACCACAATAACACCAGGTATTATCACTATAAAGTGCTATGAGTGTTTTTATTAATTTACAGCATTTTTGTTTTTGGTAATTACAGCTTCCCCTATAAAGATGTCCTTTATTTTTACGAGAGCAGTATTTTATGGACATCTCAACTTTTACAGGCATCTGCAAGATAAGATCAGAAAAAGTCTTTGAATACAGCGTTATGCTACCAGGAATTCTATGCCTGTTCAAAATAAACCTGAAAGAGGAAAGCAAAGCATGTTTGCCTGTTTGCAGGGAAGCAAAATGACAGCAAGCACAGGTGCACAGTACACCAAGTAGGATTGGTGTGACCCCCACCTGCCAATTTTCTGAGCCAGGCTAATGAAAATAATCATTTTTACTTTTTGAGCATTTTATTTATAAAATTTTCTAAAACTGCAGAGTTGAAGAAAATTCACGTTAAAAGAAATGTATTTTGTTTCCTCTAGAGCAGAACAGCTTGAACTCAGACTGACCTCTGAGTAAAGAAGCATGATCTTTACTACACTTTACAAGCCCTGTTATTTATAGCTAACAGGGAGGTCACCAACAACAGGCTAACCTCAGTAAGCTTTGTTTAGACAACGGCTCGCATGCCCTACCCTCAAAACATCCTCACAACACACATTTGACCTCTTAAGGAAGCTCACGGGAATCGTGAGAGCTGCTAATGTGTAACAATGAAGAAAATTAACAGTAGTCTGTGAATTTGGGACAAATGGCTCAGTTATTGCGGAGTTTGTTAACAGAAACCATTTCTTTTTAGCTGTTTTTTAGCATGAAAATGTGGGGTTTATTTTGCAGATTATACTGTTACGATAACATTTAAGTAATTTAACACAGCATTGGTAATATAGTTATAAAAATAGATTAGCATACAGAGTAATTTAAGAGTTTTCTGCATTTACATTATCTGAATTAAAATGCTAGTTTTAGTATTGTCTGAACCCAAAATGGACACAGCTGCCCTGTAAAGGTAAAACAGTTATAGACAGTATTTATATGAATGTACAAGGTGGAATGAGGCTCCTTCTCAGCGGGCGGCTTTCAGGCCAGAATCCACTAGAGAGATAGTGACTGACAGGAAGTAATGTTCAAACAGGAAGTAATGTTTTACCCAAAAGAGGTATTTTCCCAGGCTTTTCTTTTCGGACAGCCATAACTTGATTGTTTGGAATACTTGAAGCTTTTACAGAGAGAGACAGAGAAATGTCCGTTTACTGGGGACTGTTTCACCCGCAGGACCGCACAGAGAAGGAAACTTACTGGAAACTACCCCTTGCATCTGAAATCTATAGTATTTACTACTTACTGCTAGTAGCTACTTCTTTCCAGTTGATATAGTAAGTACTGCTTTGCAAACGAGTGGGTACCAGGCATGAAATCGGACGTAGCCTACTGCTCCACCATTTTACCGGGATGTTTACGATACGTTACATCACCTGTGGTCCTCGGCATAGCCGACGTCACTCTTCTACGATTTTGGGGCTTCCGCTGCATTGTGGGATAGCGTAGCATACAGCGGATTTTACTGTGGTGGTAGTACACATCCGGGACCTTTATGCCTACTATACCAATCCATACTAGAGATTCGGATCTACTACATTGCTCGCTTATTTATTTTCGCGTACTACGTACTAGGCATAGTAGGGGTATTCAGATGAAGCCCAAAAGTGGTGAAGCCTTGGAAAACAGGAAGCATCACCAAGGGAAAGTATATTTCAACTCTGTTTCTAATCCTTAATTTAAGCCTAGTTTATACTTTTCTGTCAGCAAATTTGCACATGGAGAAACGTATTGATGGACACGTTTCTCATTTATAGTCCTCCGTTTCTGCCTCCGTTCTCCATTGATTTTTCAGTGTTGCAAAGCAATTCCCGGCCGGGACAGCAGGGGGTGCTAACTCCTCGCGGCAGGTCTGCCTACCGTTGTAGTGTTTGCTTTTGTTTAACTAATTGTGTTTCTTCTTCAGCTTGTGAACGCATTCGCCCCTCAATGAGCAATGGACGACAGAAAGTAAGGTTTTGAACGAGCTGTAAAGCTTTTTGCTAGAAGTGCAGCTAATCGAATACTCAGCAGCCTGTTTTGTTGTTACTCAACACCTTGTGCTCAAAATCGTCAAAAGGCCAGATTAGATAAATTGTCCTTTCAATATAAAGCATGTAGTGCCCAAACGCTGAACTGACTACTGATTACAGAGAAGTATACAGCGAATATGGAGCACCGTTCTGGTGAAATGATCTCTGGCTGTTGCTGAGCTGACCAATCACAGGCATACACTCTTCATTGACCGAGACGGATTGTTCGAAAATTGGGCTTTACTCCGTCCGTCCTTGCGTAGGTGATGGAGAGGCCTTGCATCAAAGGATAATGGTGCTGCATCAATCCATTTCGACGAAGACGTATAAACTAGGCTTTAACAGTCCAGGTCTAGCATGATTTAACAAAGAAACCTGAATTAAAGAAGTCTGGATGATAAGATATTTAAAGTTTCTCTAAATCAAAACTTACACCGAGTGTCTGTACATATTTTAAGAGTGAGATCGTTTCTTGTTCATTTTTGTTTGCCCATTGAAATCAGTAATTTCTGACAAATACTTGATCTGTTGTAATTCAAGACAGAGGAGGTACGGACACTCTTCTGACGGACCATTTGGCTTCAAACTTTAAAAAAAAACCCATCTTGCATTGGACTTAGGGCTGAATCATAATTTATAAAAGCTGCAAACCAGATGAAGAACCAGAAATTCTTACTAAAAACTTTTCCAGTAACAGAATACCGACTGGTTACCAACTTGTTCCACAGTTTTCCTAGATTGGTGTTAGTGTTGCCAAACTAGAGCTTAAGTCAGGAGAAAACAAGCAATTCATGACATACCAAGTTTTCATTACAGCTGAGCAACCTTGAATCAAAACCACTCATCACAAAAACAATTGAAACTCAAAGTTTGATGATAAATATTTATTGCAGATAAAACAGAGATGCACACTTTTCACTCGCATTATCTGCTCCAGCAGGTTCAGAACTGGAGGCGTTTACCGTTTCACGTCAGGGAAAGTCTGTCTACTCAGACTCTCAGTCACTGTTGGACATGCATGCAGAAACACGAGCTTGTTCGTTTGATAAATCATTTATACAGTCGGTCAATCGCCGTGCAGACTTGAGATGTGGCAATTCCGGTCATAAGCAGTCGGTCTAACCATAAAGAGCTGGTGAAAACCAAAGAGCTACCAATCCCTAAATGTCAAGATGTTGGATTTCAGCTTGCAAACAAAAAGTTGAAAAGCACTGAAAATGTTTTGAATTAAATTAAACAAAACGTCTTTGGTTCAGTTTTTTTTTTTTTTTTGCATGCCGACTTTTTGGGTTTATGGGTATAATTCATCATCCCCAGAACTCAAACTCAAAAAACAGTCACTTATATTTTATATAAAGCAAAACTAAAACAGTAAAGTAAGGAGTTGGCTTAGCCATGTCGCTTTTAGACACATTAATTACAGCTCTGATATTAAGTACAGGATGTCGGACTGCTGCATTAGCCATTTAGTTACTTTATAAAAAATTTAAAAAGCAACAAACTTCAACTTCTAAATAATTCAAGGCTTTCTCAATAAATGCTAAATTAACCAGTCATTGTTTCATGATAGCTTCAACAAACCTTTAAAAGTACAAATACAGAAACGGAGCCTGAATTTTACAATATAACCAGAAGGATTTTGCTTAGACATCACCTTTGTATTTCTTAGTAACATCCGCAGCAATGTTTCTGTCTTTTTATGTTTCAGCCCCACCTATAGGGTGTGTAAATTCAAAGTTTTAGGAGACAGCTTCAAAACCTGGACAATTAATCCACAAAAACACGATGCAAAAACTTTGGCTTTAAATCAGAGAATCCTATCATATACAACTGGCCTTGTAAAGAGTAGTTTGAAAGCTACAAAAGTACTCAATTCAATAGGAAAGAAAGAATAGAATCAAGAGAATTTTGAGGGCTTCTAAGATTTAATTTGAGATCAACAAATAAGTTGTAAATCTAGTTCAGCCAAGGTAATCTTAACTTTAGAGCACTTTAAAAAAACTATCCAAACGCCTTGAAGCTTTTTGACAGAAACGTAACTGACATGAACAAATTATCCAGACGGTAAAACACCTTGGTGGCAGTACGATGATCTACAGTAAATTTATGTGGTAAAATGGTACAGGCCAAAGTCAAGACCCGAATTCCAACTGAGAATCTGTGGAAAAACTTGAAAAGATGCTTGACGATGCTCTGAAAGGATGTTTTGGAAAAAGTTTGTCTTTAGATGTGCAAAGCAACAGAAGGTGGAATTAAACTTTCAACAAAGCCCCGACTCGGGTGGTTCTAAATGCAAATGTTGCGTTCGTAACCTGGCGAGATGCATTAAAGCTTGAGGTGTGAATACTTCTGCGAGGCACTGTAATCCTTCAAGCGATTGAGGTAAATATCTCAGAATTTGTGGCTTTAACAAAAGTTGACTGTTGGGGAAATAGGCAAACCTAATGTAGTTAAACACACACACACAGTAAATCGGATAGCTCCGCCTCGACTGCAGTACCAGAACACATGGTGAAGACGAGACCCTTTGAGCTGCCATAACAGCGATCCTGGTTCCATCTGAATTCTCGTTTCAGACACCAAAAAAGTGGACGAGATATACCGAAGTTCACTTTTACAGTGCTAGAACCAGAGTTGGGCTGTAATATTTGGTTTAGGGGACCAGTTAGGGGAAGCACTGTGTCATCCAAGTATGATTTATCATCTCAACGATATGGGGCAGCTTGGTGGGAATTAGCCCATTAAAGCTTAAATGTCTCAGCAGGATCTGACCTCTCTTATATACACATAAATCTCTCAAACTGAATGATGACAAAAAAACAATAAATACTAAGCACACAGTGCTCAAACTTAAACTATATCAGCTTACCGTTTTCAACTTTTAATTTTTTTTTCTCCCTTCTTCAACATCTCCTTAAAATCCTTCCTAAACGTATCCTCTCCGAGTCCCTCCCACTTCCTCGACCCTCTTCCCCCTCAACAATGCATTGGCACAAACTCCAACACACACACATACATGCTACAGTACATATCAGTAGGTTTCAGTTTCCTTATTTGATTATTTGAGATCAAACCAAAACTACAATAAAAAAAAAAAAAAGAAAAACCCGATATGACACGACACAAAAATCACAACTATACATCAGTAGAGACCAACAGCGGTCGTTTGGTGTCCAGCATCGTGATTGGTTGATTGGTGTAGAAGATTGGATCCACCCACTGCTGACCAACAGGTACCGACGATAGGTTTTAGTCCTAGTGGGGGCAGTCGACTTTGGCTGTAATTAAACAATCGTATGTCTGAGAAGCAAAAATGAACTGTAAAACATTCAAGGTGTCAGAAATATGCCGTTTAAACCGTTGAAATTCTGGAAAAAGAAGGCAGTTTAACGTTTGGACTTTCTGCTCTTCGTTTTCTTTTTTTCCATCGTTTAACTTGCTCCTTTTAGAAACTCACTAAAACCAAGAATAGCTGCTTGGAAAGGCCTGCACAAACAAGTCTGAAGATGATAAACAACATGTTGAGTCATCCAATCGCTCACTTTGTCCCATGAAACATGTTTCTCTGTTCCAGCTTCTTCTGATGAAAGGGTGGAGCAAAATAAACCTCGTTTCACCTTATAACTTTGCAGTGTGCAAAGACAAAAACCTCTTGTATCCCCCCCGAGAGAGAATTACATTTCAGACATCTAAAAGAAATTAGATCGAGTGGATGTACTTACTTTTTCCATTCATATTCTGCCAGCCTTTTAACCTGCTAAACACAAAAGGAAAACTTAATTAAAAGATAATACAGAGCAGAGAAGTCTGGAAATAAAACGCAGCACAGCAACTGCAAATTTAAATATGAGGAAAATATATAAAATTGCCTTTTCAAACTACAATTCTTATTTCCGAATCAACTTGGCTCAGTTAATTAAACCCTGGATTGACTGATTAACGTCTTTTTTTAGTTTAAATCAAAAAAGCCACACCTAGGTCTAACTGCTACCAGAAGTAATCATCAGTCTGGAAGTGGTTACAAAGCTGTTTCTAAGGCGCTGGGACTCCAGAAAAGCACACGGAGTGCTACTAACCACAAACAACAGCGATGAATCTCCCCAGGGTGAAAGGCCTCTTAAAAATGAGTGCCACCGATGATTCATCCAGGAGGTCACAAAGCAACCAAGAGCAACATCTCAACACCTCACTGGACTCGGTTAAGGTCAGTGAAAGTGAGACTGGGCATAAAACACATCAAAAGAAGCCAAATGTCCATTTAATATCTTCCCAAAACCTTTCAAGATCCCAAAAGTGGGAAGTCTTTGAAAGGTTTTGGTCCTAAAGCATCTCTGGCAGTCGAACACGGTGGTGATGGAGGAATGGTTTGGGGTAGTTTTGCTTTCTTCAGGCCGTGATAAAAGGAAACCATGACATCTGCCCTCTAACAGAGAGCTTGGGTTTGCCACGTAGCAGCAGAATGATCCAAAACCAAAACAAAAACGTCACATCTGATTGGCTCAAAAGTAAAGAATATAAATTGATTTTTTTGCGATGACTGCACTTAACCGACTGAGATGCTTTGGTGCGACTTGAAGCATGACATTCATGTTTGAAACCATCCAAATTGGCTGAATTAAAAACTATTCTGCAATAATTATAATTGAAAATCACTGAAAATACTTGATGCCAGTTATTTCTGGGTTAGGTGTTATATTTAGGAGGGAATTGATTTGGTTGTTTTGTATGTTGTTTTTCTTTTTCTCACCATAATGAATGAAAGCGTAATTCTGGAAACATAATACTGTAACAATATAGTATTTACTCAGGTTATCCTACTTTGAAGATAAAACTTTTAGAGCAAGGTACCTTCCAGATGCTCAATAAACTTTAGACAAATGAATGATTTAAACCTCATTTTAAACTTTGAGACTTAACTATGCTGAGCCCCAGCCTCTGACTGTCTGTCTATTCGGGGATTGGTGAATAAGTGCTGCAGGTTAGCATCATAAAGAATGTTAGCTGTGAGCCGAGGGAGCAGACCAGGAAGTGGACCCGGCACTTCTCTGCATTGGGCCGGCCCTTGTTAAAAAGGAGAGGCTCCATAAAGCATGGCTAATGCGATGGCATGTTAACGAAGCTTATTACAGATCAGGAGATGAAGTGCAGAGACTTGAACAGCTACCAGAACGCGAGCCCTTAAAGGCCCGGTAAGGGAGCGGGTTTAAAGCGTGCAAAAGAAAGCCGGAGACATAAACATTTAGTAGCATCAAGCTGGAGTATCGTAGCATTTTGTCTTTTATGGTAAAATAAAATGTCTTATGTCTGCTAAAGTATAAACCAGCTTTTTTAATAAAATTAGAAAAGCTGGTGTTCCTGGGTGTTCACCTAAACAATAAACTGGACTGGAGCTACAACACTGATGCTCTTTACAGGAAGGGTCAGAGCAGACTCTACCTGCTGAGGAGGCTGAGGTCATTTGGAGTCCAGGGAGCGCTGTTAAGGACCTTCTATGACTCTGTGGTGGCTTCAGTAATTTTTTACAGTACTGTATGTTGGAGCAGCAGTTTATCGACAGCTGAGAGGAAGAGGTTGGATAGTCATCAGGAAGGCCAGCTCTGTTCTAGGAAGCAGCCTGGATCCAGTGCAGGTGGTGGGAGACAGAAGAACTCTGGCTAAAATAACATCTCTGATGGACAGAGTCTCCCACCCCATGCATGGAAATGTTGCTGAACTGCAGAGCTCCTTCAGTGACAGACTGCTGCATCCTAGATGCACAAAGGAGCGTTTCCGCAGGTCCTTCCTCCCTGCAGCTCAGACTGTACAACCAAAACTGCTCCCAACAAATATAAACATTTTACACCTGCACTGTATCTTACATTTGCACTTAACAACCACACCGATATAATTTGCACATTATTTTCACCTGATGTACATATTCTTATTCTGTGTTGATGTACAAATTCTGTGTATTCTATATATTTTTCTGTTCTGTTACATATGTTGTATATTTGTTGTTTCTTTGGCTGCTGTTTACGACCGAATTTCCCCTGGTGGGGCTATTAAAGGATTATTCTATTCTATTCTTTATTTAAAGTTCCTGGGTTTTTTGTGTTTTTTTTTACTTAGAATGATTTCTGAGGGAAAAACTAAACAGGAGGAAAAAATGAGTCAAGTCTAAAAGGAATCTAAAGACAATGAGAAGTCCACCTCTAGCAAGTAGAGTTTGTTTCTGTTGTCAATATATGTAAAAAAACAAAAACATAACACAAAGTTTGATGGACTGATTTGTTAGCTGACTGTTAGAGAACACGGGAGAGTGGATGCAAGGAAGGAAGTTGACTCTAAGAAAGCGTGAACAAAAGAATGAATGAAAGAAAGACCAAAAGAAAGCATTAAAGAAAAAGAGCAAAGAGCGAAAGAAAGAACAAAAGACTGAACCAAAGAAAGAGCTCACAAAAAAGACTGAAATAGTGAATGAAAGTGATATGGCAGAATTCCAAAGAGATCTAGATAAGGATAAGGATGATTCAATCGCCAATGGAGTTTTACATATTTATTTTAACGGTACAGAGCAAACGGTCCCCCACTCTAACACAGCATCTCTCTGTCTGTCTGCCTGCGGCCTGTGTGTGTTATATCAGCTCCACCAAGACAAAATAAGATAACGGCTACGTCCTCCAACTACATCACTGTAGGTAAAATGTCCATGACTCTCGCTTTTACTAATAATTACTAATCACTAAAAAGAACTAATATTGAAATAATTCTTCCACTACAAAAAAAGATCCAAATAATGAATGAATGAGTGAATGAAAGAAGCAAAACAAAAAAGAACGAACGAAAGAAAGAAAGAATAAAAGAGTGAACGAATGAAAGAGCAAAAGAATGAACGAAAGAATTAGAGTGAGCAAAAAAGAAAGAATGAACGAAGGAAAGAATGAAAGAAAAAAGGAGCGAAAGATAAAAGCAATAAGAGAACAATAGAAAGGAAAAAAATTAGGTATACAATGTTCAAAATAAAGACATTTTTACAGACTGCAGGAGCTTTGAGGTAAATGAACATTACAGAAAAATAAAGATTTACCTCTGTCTTTCCCATTCAATAACCTCTCCTCTTCCTCTCGACCTTCATCTGTTTGGGGTAAACATCAGAAACTGAAACAACTCTTTAGACAATATTGTTGCACAATAAAATCCAGGTTCAGGTATTTTAGTCGGTATAAACTATTTCAGAAACGGGCAAAAAAAACAAAACATGAAAGACGAAAAAGTAGATGTTTAAGCAGGGTTACACACCAGAGTGGAGCTCTCTGACCAGCGAGGACACAGTGTTGGTGATGGAGTCAGCTGCTACCAGAAGATCATTCCTCAGGTTTCTTCTCGGGCCTAAAAGCAACAAAATTATCTTTTTTTAAATAATTTGTCTTTCCTTTGTATCTAAAACAGTGTCCCAGATAAACAACTAATCACACAGGTATTAAAACAGCAGGATAAAGGAGTGGTATTTCAGCTAGAATCTCAAAACAACCTAACGATATGGAAGACTGATCCTGCCAAAATTGAAAATAAATAAATAAATGAGGAAAAAAATGCATCAATAAATTTGGAAATACAATTGAAAATAAGTAAATAAACATTAAAATAAAAATAGGGTGTAAATATGAGGAATTAAAAGGCTTATAAACATTTATATATTTCAAAAAAATTATTTTATTAATGCATTTAGTTTCCACATACTTTTTTCACTCAACTGTATGGTAATGAGGTGGATGATTTACTTACATATAAATACTACATATATTTATTTATTTACACATGTATTTACTTATTTTCAAATATATATGACCAAATTCGTTTATTTATCCCCCCCCCCACATTTATTTATTTTATTTTGGCAGGATCAGTTCTCCACATTTTAAATTTTTACTACATAATCTATATTTCTAAATAACAAAAACGTTTCCAGCAATACATTTTAACCCGTTTCACTCGAATCTTATCTTTTGAATTAATTTCTTTTACTTAAGGGTTTTACTTAACTCCTATTATCCATAAACACCAACAAAATTGTGCCACTTATTTCTTAGTAACATCAACAGAAATGTAACTGCTGAAGCTGTTTTCTAATACAGAATTCATTGTTAAATCATAAACAGTTCCCATCCATTAGATGTTTTTTTTTCCCTATACTTATCCTACGCAGTCATAGGATGAGTTTAGAAATTGTCGTGAACATTGATGTTTGCAGTAAAAAGGGACAGTTTACCCCACTTTCCATGAAAAAATTCCATCTTACCTTGAGCGAAGGCCTCCTGTACGTCACCGCCGACACCAGCGAGGGAATCTTGAGGGAGGTGCATGTGAGCGTGGGGAGACGGCGCGCCTACCGAGCGGACGGTTGAAGGGCTCGGTCGGGAGGGCGAGGAATGAGAAGAACCAGCTGCCTGGGCCTGCCGGGTCACATCATAAACACACGGTTTGTGTAAAAAACAAAAATAAATGGAAAAGTTTCCTTTTCAAAGCTGACAGTTGGGACAGAACGCCTACAGGTGCACATCAACAAACGATAATACTGTCAAAAACGTGATTTCATGATTTAAATTAAAGACTACAACACAGATTCGTTACACGCAGAGTGATCTTTCGAGCATTATTTCTGTGTTTGTCACAGAAAACGGGCATAAACTTACTGCCTGTCGCTGTTCCTCATCCTAAAAAGGGCCACAACAATGGCCGCCAGAAATGGATAGGGGGGAGAAGGAGGATGGAAAAAGGAAAGGTCAGACAATCAGAGCTCATTATAGAGGAGGAAAAATGAGGAAAGTGTTACAGCAAGGGCAAAAACGTGGAGATAGGGGGAAGAGGAGAAACGCTGTCCACCGCAACATGACATCACGAGGTCTTTATTTAGACTGCGTATCACCTTGAGCAGCTTCATCAGCCCCTCCAGCTGCACCATAAGTTCCCTCCTGCTCTCTTGCAGGGACGACATCCTCTGCTCCAGCTCATCTTTCCTCTGTCTGGGTCACACAAACAGACCAACACCTCATTACCGTCACAGGAATAAAAAACCCCAGCACAAAGAGTCACTGAGGCTGGTGACTGGAAAAATACCCTAGAGTGAGAAAACCAACGGTGCAACAAGAGAGAAAACAAGCCGCACATTTCTTACATAAAATAATTTCAATTAATCCCAATTTGGTGTCTAAAGAAGTCAATTACTGGATAAAAATCAACTTCATTCAATGCATAACACTGTTTTTCCAAAGAGTCACAATTAGTCTTAAAAATAATCTTTCACTGAGTGAGAGGCTTTGCGGGAGGAAAATAAAAATCCCTAAAATTATTGTATGCGAGCCTGGATTAACAGAGATTAAAGAATAAACATTACGGTTCAAATCCTTGACACTTTCTTGAGCCTTAACGTTTATAGAAAATGAGAACAAGAGAGTCGGAATAGTCTGAACCTGAGAGGAAACACAAATTTAAGAAAGTCGTACTAAACTTTTAGCATTCAGTAACGATAAAACACACTTTTTGGGAGCAGATATTTTTTTCTTTTTCTTTCCAAGAAAAATGATATACATGAAGTACACAAATTTTTACATTAAAGCAACAGAATCAAATGTTTTTTTAATTACCTTTTTTTTTATTTATTGTGTGAAAGTGAATGTATTTTGGTTGCAAAAGATGGAACTCTACTTTAAAAACCAAACAAAGTTTGATTTTGGCGCCTCCTAGTGGAGACATTACATCACTTCTTAGCAGAAAGATAATTCTAAACTCTAAAACAAATTATATTTCTGAAAATGCAGTTGAAAATGAATAATCTGCCTCAATTATAAAAAGATAATCTGTCAAGACTTTAAAAAAATAAATACCTCTATATTGCTCCAACTATGATTCATTTATCAAATTCCTTGCAGAGTAATAAAAGAGAATCTAGCATGTAGTCATTCATTTAGTTCCCCAGCTAGGTTTTTTTTTTTTTTTTCATAAAGTAGAAACATTATTTTTGTTTGGGCTTTTTTTTTTTTAGAAAAATCCACCATCTGCGCTCACCATCTGCCCCAAGCGACTCCCCCTCTGGGCTGCAAAAAACAAAATCCAAAATTTGTTGCCTTTTCTGAACTTACCATGAATAAAATGCAATTTCCTGATTTAAAATACTAATCTGGAAACATCTTGAATATCCTTAAAGCGTCCCAACATTCAGATGATACAAATATGTATACATATTAATTACAGTTGAAGTAGTTTTATTACCTAAGCTGCCGAAGCTCAGCCAGCAGAGCTGGGTTGCTGCTGCCCCTCTCTGGGCTCGGCTGACACGCTGCGTCATGCTCTGCACGGAGACGTTTGATTTCTGCCAAGATCTCTCTGGGAAATGAGAAAACCATGTTGGTCAGCATAGGGCCGCTTTACAAACACACCTCTCTCTCTTTTTTGGGGGGTTTTCTTTGTCTTTCTATATTCAAAATCTCCCCAATAACACTCATCATGGCTAGACAATATTTTTCAGTCAAAACCAATGATGATTTGTTTATTTTTCTATAGTATTACTATTCAACCCCTGGGAGATTTAAAGTAATCTTAATTTCTACATGTTTCTTCTGACTGGAAACAATATTTAAGTGTCCTGAGTTGAATCTGACAGAATCTACATGACTTCCAACCTTAACACCAATTGAAATATGAAAGGATTTATCATTGGAATATCAAAAATGATTATTTAATTGGAGATTGATATTTCTTTATAGGGATGCCTAAACTTTTCAGCTAAATTATTATTATTTTTTTACATGTAAATCTGTAAAAGGTGCGAATGATTTTGGCCTCAACAGAAAGAGTTCGAGACTTTAGGCTTTAATTTATACTATAATCTGAAACCTTTTCCTTTGACCAAACAATATCTGCTACTATGTGCTGCTTTATCATAAAATCAAAACACGAAGTTCATAGTCGTAACGTGACAAAAGGTGAAGAGTCTTTTAATAAGCATTTATATTAACTAAAAACATCTGTACCTGTTTTTGCACTCCAGCTGAGCAATGAGCTCCCTCTTCTGTTTGTTCACGTCAAAGTTGATGCTCCTCGTTGGAATCATCTGAAACGCACAATTCGCCACCAATGAATAAAAAAAGAGGCAAACTAAAACGTTCCAGCGGCGCACATTATCCGTTTGTCACAGGTGAAAGTGTGAAACAAATTATTTTTCAGCTCACTCCCGTGTTCTCCGTCTCTGCCAGCCGAGATGTGTAGCGAGCGATCAGTTTGTGCTCCTCATCCTGTCTGCTGGGACTGTCTACGCCACTGAAACACACAAAAAAATCGGTGGGCGAAACCGGAAAAGGAGCAGGGAATCAATGTGAGATGTGCATGAAAATAATTGCCTTTAGCATAAAAAAAAAAAGACTAATCAAAATCCAAGAGAGAGAAACTTTTTTTCTTAAAATTGATAGAAAAAAACTAGGGCTGGGACCTTAACGCGTTAATTACACACAATCTTTACGTCTGAATCGCGCAAGATAAACCATCTAGCTGCAACAAAACAGCAGAGAGCATCGTTATTATATCTAGCTCATGTGTTTCTGTGTGTGACAAAAAGCTGCAAAGAACCCACAGGTCACATAAACACAGAAACGTAAACAATGCTGTGCAAAGTGAGAGTTCATCTACAAAATGGCTGAAGATGATTTTGAAAACTGAGTTGACACAGTTTTTTTGATATTTATGAGACCGCTACTTTTTGATTTTATTATAGTGAATAGATAATACTCCTCAGAATATTTTTAGTTTCATTTTTGTAAAAGTAAACTATGACTGATACTGATAAAATGTCTAATTTAGGGGAGTAATTATTTCCATTGTTACTTTAAAGTAATTTTTTGTACTCATGAAAGCCTTTTGGAAGTTTGTTATTTAACTATTCTTTCTAACCACAGACAATGCACGCTATAAAATGATAAAATAAAAGTCTAGGCCCAGTCCTGAAAGTGTTCCAGGAATGTGTTCTAAGACTGGGCAAACTGAAAAAGCCAAGTGTCCATTAAACACCACAATATGGTCACCCTAAAAAAAAAAAAAAAAAATCTTTTTTTCAGATTTTTTTTAAACATAACTTTCTGAAAATCTACTTAAAATAACACTTCAGTTTTACGTCTGTTCAGTTTAGGCCAAGGATAAATATTTTCTTTTACTACTCTTCTGAACCGACATCCATGTAACTGCTTTTCAAACATTAAACGACCTTAGGTAACAGTATTCACGCCTGTGACGTTTGATCCTCCAAAATCCTTTCATATTTAAATAATTGTGTTTTTATGGGCAAACAATTTTGTGCTTTTAAAATGCCTTTAATCAAGATTAATTAATTACAAAGCCTCTAATTAATTAGATATAGTTTTTTTTATAAATAGAGTCCCACCCTTAGAAAAAAACATTTTTTTTTATCAGTCTGGTACATTTACTTTTGCCTCGCAATAAGACGGTCCTGGGCTTGAAATATATCTAGTCTTTCTGCATGTTCTCCCTGTGCATGTGTGGATTCTTACAGAGTACTCTAGCTTCCTCACCACTCCAAAATCATAACTGTTTGTTTAATTGGTTACTCTAATACTCTAAACTGAATGCTGGAGATCCAGCAGAGGCACCAACCCTGCTGCTAACCCTGCAAAGATAGCAGATAAAGACTAAGCATTGCTGCATATCGATTTTAATATTTTCTTCCACAAATCCGTTTTCATCTGTCGTCAATGTGCATTTCATTAGGAAAATTAGGGGCAAAAACGTTTCACATATGGCTCAAAGATTTCATATTGTGTCACATTGGTCTTGGTGGAATTTAAAAGCCAAACTTTGTTGGTCTCTAATTAAAGTTGGTTTCTCAGCACTTCAAGCGTAGCAGGATTTCACATTACCAGATTTTCATCCCTCTTAGTGCTCCTTCAGAAGTCAGAGAAGTACTGCCTGAAACTTTGGGACACTCAATCATTACCCCCTTTTGGCCCAGAAAACTAATTTGAATATTTTTAAGGCCCGCTTGTCCATTGGCCTATTTTGGTTCTCAACGCTGGCCCTCAGGACCGGCTCTGAATGTGTTAGGGGGTTCCCTGCCGCTTCACACCTGACATGAGATGCACAATTAATAGGTTTCTGCCAAGAAAAGGCAGTGAAACCATTTTAATCAGATGTTGTGGAGCAGAGACATATTTAAAACATGTAGAAGAGTGCGTCTCTGAGTAGTTGAGGTGGATATCGTCATTGGGGCGAGAGGAGGCGGTACGCCCTGGGCAGGTCGCCAGTCCATCACAGAGACACACAACTAAGCCTGCATACACCCAAACCTAAGGCAAATTTAGAGAGAACAGTAAAACTAACAGTCATGGTTTAGGGCTGTGGGAGGAAGCCAGAGTACCCGGAGAGAAATGACACATAAACAGGGAGGACTCCATACAGAGAAAACTGGCTGAGTTTTTTTTTGTGGCATTGGATTTTTTTTAAAGATGCTGTCCGGAGAATTTTAGAGAGCCTCGCTTGTGTCAGTGTGCCCAGGGCGGCTGTGGCTACAACGTAGCTTGCTATCACCAGTGTGTGAATGTGTGTATGAATTACTGACTGTAGTGTGAAGCGCTTTGGGGTCATCTGGACTCGATAAAAAGCTATAAAAGTACAGGCCATTTATTATATTGAAAATATGAATTAATATGAATATATGAGATTTCAACATAAATGTCGCCAAAGCTGCGTCGGTTTTGAAGCCTTTTAAGTCCCAAAGATATCCCCATTGTTGAACCACATCTCTGGTGTAAATCCTGCTCTGCTATCTTTTGGGCTAGTTTAGCTACTGGACTTCTTTGTTTTTCTTTCTTAAGCTGACATAGCCCTTGGTAGGCAGGGAAAGGCTAACTATATGGCAGAGGTTCTCCATGACCATTCTCTGCTATAATGGCAACTGCAAAAAAGAAGACAAGGAGTGGCCTGTGTGCGTGTCACCCCCCGAAAATATTTGAATTGTACCCGGTAAGAGGTAAGGTTCTGTCTTCTGTGTATTATGATCGGGTAATGGTCCTAAATGTTAAAATAAATACATGGATCACATTGGTTTTAGGCACTGGTTTGCATATTAGGATTAGGAAAATATAAAATCTAGGGTTAGATAATGCTCCTCGAATGTTAGGATTAGTAATATATCATCCAGGCCAGCCATGAGAAAGGTGGGATCTCGCCTTTTAACGGGTACAATTCTAATATTCGCGGCTACCGCCATCTCCATAGGTTTGCGTGATGCAGTCAATGCGGGAATTCAAATTCTACTGGCTAAGAGAATATTACCAGTCAGTGTGAACTGCATTGGGATCTATGAGAAAAAGGAGAGGATAACGAATGGTATGGAGCACCACCCATATGTCATAGTATAGCACCAAACTATTTGAAAGATTTAGAAAACTTCGATACATAAATAAATTCTCCGAACTGCAGCTTTAAGGGCAACAGCGTACAGGAGACATCCTCATGCAAATGTCTTCATCTTACACTTCCTGATTTCATTTACACCTTAAACCAGAATGCAGTCGTTTTTTCTGGGGCTTCTCGTTGAACAGTGCATTATGAAAAAAAGGCTACAAAACTTTAAAAAGTATGGATATATTCAGGCAAACTGTAATGGAGCTTTCATCCATTTATAAACACACGCCACCCCCCAGCTCTGTGTCTGTGCGTCTCTCACCAGGGGCCGCTTTGCAGTCGATTGACATACGCTGCAATCAGAGCATGCTCCTCGTTCATTCTCTGTGCTGCTGCCAAACTAGGTGGAAAGAAAAACAGACAATCAGATATACTCTAGCTGATGATCTTACAGTTTTAAGTGGCTTGATCTTCTTCCTCAAAGAATGAAAGAGTCGTCGTTTTTTGTTTTTTTCATGCCGACAGAAAGTTGGATCTGATAGTATGCACATGCAAGACTGTTACGTCATGATAAAAAACATTTTTTTCTGTTAATATTGCTGATAAAAAGAAATATTCTGGTATTTTTGGAAACACTACCGTTATTTTATTTTCCACCTATATGACTGCAATAAAAAAGAAATAGCTAAGGAGTCGGGGAGCTCATTTTAAAAAAAAAAAGATTTTTAACAAAATTGACAGATGAGAAAGACGGTTGACAATCCTGGTAAAGAAGTGTTAAAAACCTTAAAAATAAATATTCCTTTTTAAAAGTAAAAAATAAAAATGCAAAATGTGCAAAAACAGATTTTCTTGTTTTCTAAAAGTAGGAAATATATTATAATACATTTAAAAAAGTTTTAAGAGTTAAAAAAACACTTATGCAAGAAGTAAATAATTGTTACTTTTATTGAAGTAGTTTTATTCTAACAATAAAAATATTGGAAAATCCAAACTTTAATTAGAATATATATACATATCAGTAATTGTTAAGGATCAAACCAAATCTAACTGTTAGATGCATTTATTTATTTTTAGCAGGTTTGAAAAAAAATGAATGTGGTGCTTTTGTTTACAGCGCGATACTCAGGTCTTTCACCCATTATATAAAAATCTGCTGAAACCAGTCTGTTAGTGTGCACTCTGAGTCTGAAAGTCGTGTAGATGTGGAGAAAACCACAGCAGAGGCTCTTTGAAGGTCGCCAAACAAAAATCACCATTAGATGCCTGGGAATTAAAAGCCTTGTATGTTAAACAAACTATACGGACACCATATGGATATTAACAGAAACAGTGCAGATCATAGCCGGATGAAACAGAGTTAGAGTGAGAAAGAATAACTATTTCTTTCCCATCATTAAGTACGGCTGAGTATATGTGGTGCTGTGGGCCTATTTCTCTTCCAAACACCCTGGGGAATGCAGTTCAACATACATTTCTGACGTACTACTGGCTTTAAAATAGAAAATTGGATGACCTGCAACGGATAACTGAAAATATGTCAAGACTTGGTCTAAACAGGAAGATTTGGCCAATGCTATAGATAATATGCAAGGGAAAAGAAAAGCGGGAATAAGAAAGAAGCCAAGACTCTGGATAAATTGTCAATGCATATGCACACCTTGTAAAATGTTCTAAGAGAGACTAGGTGGTGTAGTATTGGGGAAAAAGTAATTACAGCAGGGTAACCAAAAACTAAGCTAAATGTTTAGTGTGAAATGATGTTGCAGAAAAAAAAGGTTTTTTTTAAGGGTTTTTACATTTCTTTACCAGGAGGTCGGTATGACTTTAAAGTGACTGCAGATCCTAAATATGCCTCCTTACATAAAGTAAAAAATAATAAAAACATATTTTTGGGCTACAACTGCAAAGTTATTTTGTTCTTAGCCTCTTGATAAATTAAGTCAACTAAAAAAAAATAATAACACTTACTAAATGCATGGAAACAGATCTGTCCCAGAAATTTACAGCCTATAAACAAATTTCCTTAATCAATCAATTGAACTTTTTTGGTATGTAAACTTTAAAAAATAGCGGATGAGCACATAAACATTAAATGAATAAATAGTAATATAATTATTAGTAAAAGAAAATCACAAAAGGAAAAGAAAAATAATAAGACCATAGTGCCTTCAGGTGCTGAAAGCCATTCAGAAAAAATATGTTATAAGTTCAGATTTTAAAGAAGGCAAATAGTGATGCTACGAAGCTGCAAGTGTAATGAGTTCCACAATCCTGGACTCGATTTTGCAAAAAGAGTGTATTCCATCGGTTTGCAGCAGTTTAAAAGTGAAATGAGATGCGGTTAAATAGATATTAAATAGACAAAAAAAACAATAATTAAGGATCTTTCTGTATGCAAGCTTTACTCATAATTTCAACCGTAACACTCCTAAACAGAAAGTAA
Source organism: Apricaphanius iberus (assembly GCA_028564705.1). Lineage (NCBI taxonomy): Eukaryota > Metazoa > Chordata > Actinopteri > Cyprinodontiformes > Aphaniidae > Apricaphanius > Apricaphanius iberus. The sequence continues at coordinate 682,789 of JAPXFQ010002017.1, forward strand.
ACAGTAAAGTTAATATTTCTCCACTTTTCTTTGTCACTCTTTACCTCTTGGAGGACTCTGGCACTGATGAAGACTGCAACATGGTCTCATTGGTGTTGCCAATTGGTCTGGAGGGGCTGAGTAACAAACAAAAATATCCATAAAGTTCTTGTTATCAACAGCTTAAGCTAAGAAAAAGGAAGAAAAATAAACGCTGCAACTTTAAACGTAGAGAGCCGTCCCCATCAGAAAACACACGTTCTCACACTCGCATACCCACACAGACCGTCACGTGCTTTTGAGTGCATTCATGCAGCAGTGAATCGTTATACAGTCTGAGCAAACACAGACAGGACAAAGATCGACAGAGGGAAAGAATGTAAAAAAAAGAAAACGCACTTAGAGTTCGAAATGATCTGTGCAGGAACCAATCTGACAGTCCCAAAAAAATAACAAATATCTACCTGTATTTGTTTGCTCAGAATATATAACGATTCACTGCTGCATGAATGCAAAAAAATATATATAATTATTAGCATACTCACTTCTGTGCTTAGCTCTATGTGCTTCTCTGAGTATAATGCCTGCAGGTCTGTAATGACCCGGTCGGCAGCAGTTTGTAAAATCAAACAGCGCTGATCCACCAATAGGGGTGGAGCAACCAGAGCATTCTGCCTGGATGTCATTTACCTGCTTTGTTGACTTCAGCAAATACTAAATGTAACAACTTATTAGCATGTCTCTCCTGGGGTGATTTGTCCAAATGGAGACAGATACTGCAATCAATAAAACTGTGTTATGGTGAGGATAATGTGTTCACCAAGACCTTTAATGTTTACTAAAATATATAGTTTAATGGTAATGCATCAATTAACTTTCGAGTAATCTTATGTGGTCTTAGCTTTTAATAGACAAAATTAATTTTTTTCCCCACATGTTTCACAAAAATGTGTGTCGTCACGGTGAGGTCGTACACTATGTTGGCGAGGTTCAGGGTTCTCTCAGGCTCCTCGGGGTAAATGGGGTGGGGCGGTTCCCTTGACGACACACAGCCCAGAGTCCTGCTCAGCGCTCGACCAAGCTTTTTAGCAGGCGACTTCTGCAAAATACAGAGTTGTGTGGGGTGTTAGTGCACGTTACTGTTATCTTTCCTGTCAAAGTTATTTTTCACCTTTAAAAGCAAGCGTCCTAACATTCCAGTTTTTAAAATCAAACTGGAGAAAAAAAGTGTTTAAGTATCTTAATCTTCTTTAAATATTAGATAGATAGATAGATAGATAGATAGATAGATAGATAGATAGATAGATAGATAGATAGATAGATAGATAGATAGATAGATAGATAGATAGATAGATAGATAGACAAACAAATGAATGGATGAATAGATGGATGGATGGATGGATGAAAGAACAGATGTATTAATGGATGGATGATCGGATTAACAGATCGATAGATGGATGGACAAACAGATGGAGGGACGGATGAATAGACTAATGATTGCAGGTTGGATGGATGGATGAATGCATGGATAAACAGATGGAAGAATGACTGAATGGATAGATGAACAGATGGATGGACGAACAGATGGAGGGATGGATGGATGAACAAATGAATGGATGAACAGATGGATAAATATATGAACAGGTGAATTCCTTTACATCAGATTCAATCCCCTACATTTATAAATGACTAATACCTCTAATAAGACATTGTTTCATGAACAACAAATATAATGAAAACATGGAGGAGGTAACAGCCTGTAAACTAAAACCTCACACAGGCTGGAAATTAAATGTAAAATCTGCAGCATGTTATCAGCATGAGTTTCTGGTGAAGAGAAAAATCTGGACAGGTAGGAAGCTGCACTGGTGCGAGGTTTATCCCAGTAACTGAAGCATTAACGTGATACGCAAAAGACTGCATAATGAATAATTTAACAACCAAATCTGCCTCTAATCTGTTGAAACTGCAGGAACCTTATTCTTCTAACAAAAGGTTGTAAAACATCCTTCTTTATCAGGATTAACTAAAAAAAACCCTCAATATATGGAAACAAATATGCAATCTTTGAATAACTGCGTTAGCAATTCAAACTTTACCTCTTAAAAATCTAAAGCCTTAATTAGCATTTCTAAGAGATTAGAAGAAGATACAAAGGCTGCCTGTTTTCCTGGAAGATCTTCAGCTCACAACGGCCAAGACAGTGCCCCCTGGTGTGATACATAAGCAACCACACAGGGACTCACCCAGGCGGAGTGCTCCTTCATCTGGTGGTGTTTGCTGTGAGAGCCGCTGGCGTTTCCACGCCAGAAGCAGTCCTGGCAGAGCTGGTACCCACGGCAGCGGAGGCAGCGATAGCGGAAGCCAGTGATCCCGTTGCTGCGGCAGTAGGAGCAGGAAACTGGATGATAGACTGAGAAACAAACGGGAGTTCATCCAGACAGCTTTCAGCTGAGGCTCTTGTCTCACACAGACAAAACCGGAATAAATATAAAATGACTGAAAATAAATCAAGTGTGAATATATTTTTCCTAAAGATTAATAAACACAATATTTAAATTTTGTAATAATTGCATTTGACATTCTTTGGGTTCTGTTCAAATATTTAAACTTGCATCCATATTTTCTTTTAGAATTTCTGACATTGATTTGTGGAGAACAAAAAAAAGAATATTTCAGGCTATTTTGATGTTCAAGCAAGAATTATTAGCTAATTTTGTTTGCGTTACGCTTGTTTGTTAATGGCTGTTTTTACACTTAATTATGCTTGTTTATAGATAGATCGATAGATATATAGATTTAGATGAATCCACAGATAGTTTGTTTCTCTACCACCAAATCATGATAATAACCTTGAATTACCTTTTGAAAGTATGCTATACAAATAAAATAGCCTTTAGCTTAGTGACACTACGTTGCATCGTTTCATTTTTGTTTTTTGTTCTGCTTTTTTAAACACTTGGTACTGATCCAGTTCAACCTTGATACTACCTCATTTGTATGAAAAAAACGTTATTTAAATCTCTGTGTTGAGAGCAAAACACATCAAAGTCATTTCTTGTTTCTGTGTACGAACGTGGCGAATAAAACTGATTTAGATATTCTTTTCTCAAAAACAAGCTGCCATTGTTTTAGTAGAATCACTAGGCCTGCCATCTATCTTGATTATTTAAAATGCTTCAAATAGAAAGTACTTCCAGCCTGGACCTTCTGTGTTTAAATGTGTCTATTTTTAGAAAGTAGCCACTTATGCAATTAACTTTATTGTCTCTCTTTGCTTTTACTTGATGGGAAGTACTCCAACGTCAGTGCTTCTGTCCTTAGGAGCTTCTATTACTTGATGGACCAGTTGTTGGCATTACTCTGATCGGAATCTGATATGATTGGAATGTTTTGGAATGAAATTGACAGATTTTAATACGACTGGACAGGCTTGTCTTTTAAAAAGCCAAAGAGAAATCCTAAAAAACCCTGGGTAATGTCCAAACTGGAGCTGGATTCCATCGATCTATTGTAGGTATGTCAGAGTGTGTATAATGCAGTGTGTACCATGCTCGACGTTAGCCATGCGATGCATCAGCGGCAGCCAAACGAGACACTCAGGAGGCTCAGCCACAATGTCCAGGAACATGTTGAGCATCACCCGTTTCTACACAGAAATTTTTTGTTTTTTTATTAAATCATGAAAAACTGCTCAGAAATGTCACAACCAACAATCTTCTAATTTTTTTTTTACATTAGAATCTTCAACAAATGGCAAGAGTGTATACCTGTTGTGGGAAACAGGAGCGAGCCACAGTGTGTGTGTATCCAAAGGACGGTCCTTCATGCAGAGAAGTTGGCAGCTTAAGAGCCTCCCTTAAAAAACTATCAAACTTGGACAGAACCATAACACCCTTGGAGTCAGATACCTGAGAAAACACATCTACAAACATGGAAGGGTTATTAGTTTTTGCTTTACCTGAAAGTGAGTAACCACTAAAGATGTCCGTCAATCACGCATGTTAATATTTCAACACGAAGAGCTTCTCTCTAAAGCATTTCGTTCCCATTCACAGTTTAAGTATTTGCTTCCTTATGGATTTCTTCTGCTTTTGATTTTTTTGTAACACTTCAGATCAAACTGAGTGTAGTTGAGGCAAGAAGCAGTTTTCTAGTGATTAGTTAATAACTGATCCCCTCGTTAAAAACACTACCTTCATCCATATCTAAGTACTGCAGATTTGAGAAATAACGTAAATGTTTCGTCTTTGACAGAATGAAAAAGATCTGAAAAAGCGGCGACAAAAAATGTCATATCCTGAAATAATTCAGTGACACATGAGAAGCAAAATGAATGACATGTTTGAGACTGAAATGGTTGCAAAGCCATTTCTAAGGCTTTGGGTCTGCAACAAAACACAATGAGAGCCACTTTCAGAACAATGGTGAACCTTCCCAGCCGCTGCTAACCTACCAAATTACTCCAAGAAATCAATAAAGAACTAATTTGTCTCAATCGTCACTGTTTGACAATAAGAAGTAAGATTAGGCTTAAAATGGTTTTCATTGAATGTGTTGAAGCCTCTGGAAGTTTTCCAAAAAACATCTTGATGATCTCCTAAACCTTGGAGAAATGAGTCAAGTATGTTAGTGGTAACGTGATGGTGTGAAGCTCCTTTGCTGACTCAGGAAATAAAAGACTAATTGTAATTATTCGAACCACAAACTTTGCTCTATAGCAGCAAGAATATCCAGTCATAGGATCTTAAACTAAAAGCTGTTTGGGTTACGCAGCCAGACGGTCCACTTCTGAATAAAAGACAAATAAAGGTTTTGGAGGGATTTAGCTGAAGTCTGGGGTTAAATCCGACTGAGATTATGTGGCGTGACCTGACATAGGCTGTTCATGCTCAAAGGCACTCAAGCATGGCTGGGATACAACAATTGTGAAGAGAAGAGTGGATCTAAAAGACCCAGTAAAATTATCACTAATGCGTCCACTAGTTATTAGGTGCAGGGGAAAATTATATTTTCAAATAGAAATGGGTTTTAATTGTCCTTTTAAATAATTTTTATATCGTTGTCAAAGTAATTACATCAGTAAATAAAATAAAAAAGGGTTAGCTAATGAGGATAGATAAAGATATTTGGCCATCTACTTTTCCCCGAACCTTTACCAATGTGAAATTACATACTTTATGTTAAATCAGTTTGTCAATCTAGTTTATTAGTAAAAGTTTCTTTCATTATCTTGATAATTTCTAATAACAGTGCCACCCAGATTGATTTTTTCCCCCCTGGTACTTTTATGGGTTTTTGGAAGTTTTTGAACAAAATTCAAAACAATGTGTGGTACTCACAGCGCAGTTTATCCACCAGCTTCCCTCCACAAAGTATAGAGAGCATGGCTTTAACAGAGAGGACAGTCAGACGACTTTCTGGTTCACTGGATAGACAAAAAAAAAAACTAAATATTCAGGAAGCTTTACTTTTAACTAAATAAATGCTCATCGTCATGTAAAAAAGTTACCAGTCAACGGCGGCCAGGAGGAATTCGATGAGGAGGACGGTGCTCTCTTGCGGGTTGATGATGTGTGTGGTGGGAAGGCGTTTGCTGAGCTGGTTGAACAGGGAGGAAACCAGGTTCTCCAGTCTGGTAACAGAGATACCGGCGTTGAGCTCGACTGCGTTGAGCCCGGCATCTCTCACCGCCTCGATCACATTGTAAACGTCGATCAGATGCACTGGAAGGAAGACGAGAACAGATCAGTTAGCTTCCTCTCCACTTCTGATATTGCATCGTGAAAAAGTCTTAAAAACGTCACTGTGGGGGTTTTAGCCATGATGACACTCACAGTTGCATCTCTTCTGTATAAATCTGAGCTTGCAGGCGGTCCGATACGTAGAGAGACATATGGAATCAAAGTTCTGTTCCCCTGTGGAAAAATCAGACAAAGAAACCCCTTTGAATTCATCTTTAAAGCTAATAAACTGTCCTAAAATCTTCAACTACTCTCCAGTAGAAATAATTTCATCAAAATTCTAAATCGTACTAACCATGCTGGGAATGTTAGCAACATGGGAGAAAAATATTTAATAAAAACGTATTATTCTCACCGAGCTCAGCAAAGATCTGTCTCCCATCCGCTCTTGGAGCAGCCCTCCCTCCGTCTCTCTGGGCCCCTTCCGCCATCACCATCCTACATAAAAAAACAGAACAATTAAACAGAACAATTAAGAATAAGGGAGAATGGTGAATTACCAAGAAACAAGTGATTACTTTTTACATTAAAAGGAAAATAAAAAACATGTGTAAAAGCCTAGCCTTCCTTAAAGGCCTCAGTGGAGTATTTTTGTTTCTTTCTGCAGTTTGAATGAATGAATCGATGAAAGAATGAACGGATGAATAAACAAATGCCTGGATAAAAAAGAAAAAAAATAGACGCATGGAGGAAAGAAGGAAAAATGGGTGATTGAATAGATTCATTCATTCTTGCATTTATTAATTCATAGATGAATGAGTATAATTGCATAAAAACTTAATGAATGACTAAATAAATAAAAAGATGTATGAAAAACTAAATAAATAGGATCGGTACCACGTTTTTCATACTTTTAAACTTTTCCAGACTGGCTGGAAACACATTTATCAAAGGTACTGGGAAAGCTATCCCAGTTTAACTGGTCTGGTAGGTGGATTTAATTAACATGATTTTCTAAAGCCCAAAACAAAGAAATTGGATTATATTAAATGGGATGGTCCATAAGAACCTAAATCTTAACAAAAAAATTATAGTATAAGTATAAAATAAAAAATTTGGCTGTGTTTATTTTATTTTTACACGTGCCAATGGAATAAAAGCTAAGCTGAGTGCTGGATAAATAAACACACTAACAAGAGCAGCTGAAGAAATGTAGTTTCCAGGCTGTTATTCTGACACTCTAAGAGACAGAAGGAGAAACAAGAGTTGGAAAAGGGGGAAAACAAGGAAAAGTGTGTGAAATTGATAAATATAAAGTTGAACTGAAGAAGAAAAAGAAAAGTTACCCGAAAAACGTAACTGAGAAGACACAGTTGCACACAAATATTTGCATTCCTTGTACAAGTGTGGTGACAAGTCAAACCCCCCCCCCCCCCAGCTCCCTCACACGCATTCCAGAGAGGATTTGAAGGCTTCCCAGGAGACTTTGTGCTTCATATCCAGACAGAATAAGTTTTCCTCATTTGGCTCACTCTCACTTCCTCAGAATTACACTCATTCCCACACGTTTTTAACATTGGTTTCCTTCTCTTCAATGTCAGAAGCCAGAAATTTTGCCAAATTCAGTCTAAACCAAACAAACACAATCTACAGGATTATAGATTTACTGTACTAGCAGCTCTGGAAGCCAGTTATAGCAGGATGCTACGACTGATCACCACAAGAAGTCCAGGTTTGGTTTTCACGAATCATCCACAAAAGGAAGCTAGATTCAAGATTTCAACCTAAACTTGTCAGCTAATTATTAATGTTTAAATAAAGCGCCAGAAAAGGGAACCAGGTCCTGTTGCTGACTATTATTTTTTGTACAGGAATAGACTGGGTTGGATAGGCGTTTCACTTAATTGACAGCACTTAATAACATTTATTAGAGAAAATAGAGGATATCTGAAAGGGGGCAAATACTATTTCACTTTCAACAAGGGAATTCAAGGTGCTTCACATCATAGGGGATAAAATAAAAGGTGCAAAATAGCATAAAAAGATTTATTATATATAGATTGGAAATGCGTTCTAATGGTTTAAAATCTGAACAGCGAAAAAAACCATACTGAGGTGGTTTCTGGTGAGCTTTTCCATTGAATACCGGTGGTTTTGTGCTATCAACAGTCATTAAGCGTCTCCCTGTAGCATAACTATGTGAAGTCCCCTGACAATACAAATGCATTTACTGATGCACAAATCGAACGAAACAATCCTCTCTTCAATTACACACTAGAGATTATAATTTAAAAAGTACATCTATGAAACATTTTTTTTTTGTAGAATGCGGGATGCCAATGAGGCGTCAGTGGCTTTGGAAAGCATTTTGGAAAATGAAACCTACAGCTTCTCCAGCCCTGATCAGCTACTTTCCATGGAGCCGTCTGATAAGCTGTTCTGATCAGAAAGCAGTTTGCAAAGACAAAATACTACTTATTACCTATAGATTGTAGGATTTATTAATCATTCGAGGTTTGATGCCCTAAAACTAAATTTAAAACAGCAAATAAGAGTTTAACAATGCCTAAAATGCTGTATGCTGCTAGGATCCTGTTCGTGGGCTTTCAGCTTAGATTTCCTCCACCAGAAGCTCACAGTGCCGCCCTCCACCTGTGTCTTTGGAGAAAAATCTCTTCTTAAATATCTTCTTTCTAAACGAAGACTGCAGTCAATAAGGAGTTCTAGACATTTTATAAGCAGATTGCCCAGATTACAAGACAAACTGTGCACAAAGAACTTTGCATGCTCCAGCTCTCCTGCACCTACCTATTCCTTAAGATATATGACATAGTAATCAGACATTATCCTTCCTCAGTTCCTCCTACACATGATATGTGGACCCACCAGTTTAAATCACTTCATATTTTAGAGTAGAGGGAATGAGGTGAGATGGTGTCCTGCTCAAATCTGCTGCCCCCACTCTGATGATCTCTACATGACATATTCCCTAGATGCATTTACTAACATATAAATAATCAATCAATTCACATTTCTTTGAAATATTCTCATCACAACCGTTCAGTCAGGTCTGGCAAAGATGGCAGCTAGTATCTCTGCAGACCCCACACATCCTGGACACAACCGGTTTAGACTTTTACAGTCGGGTCGGTGCTACCGGGACGGTTTCTTCCCACAGACGGTCTCTCCGATTAACAAAAAGAACACTTTAGGGCACGATTCTCCAACTCCAGTTCTCGAGAGCTATTGTCCTGCAGATTGTAGATATGTCCCTGAATCAAATGAATCGCTCCTTACCAGGCATTGACCAAACTTGATGGCATGCGGAAGAGGTAATTAAATCATTTGATTCGGCTGTACGTACGCACTAGGAATTTCAGAAAATATCGGTATATCACAACATTTTATGTCATGATACTGTATTGATATTCAAAATCAACGTATGAATTTTGTTTTTATTTAATTGTTCAGAATTTGAATAGAGCCATCAATGATGAAAGTAATTAAAATGTTAAAATTCAAAGTATGACCAGTAGTTCGAGGCGGTTTTTACCTCCTTCGTTCCAGTGGATCAACCAGATCTAGTAATAAAACTGGATTTTAAGTTTGAAACAGGTTGGAGAGTTTAGAACACCGTGACAGATTTCCTATAGTTAATTTACTTTTTGTCTTTTTTTTTTATCAAAATATATCTTTTGTACCTCCTGTATTGCAATGCACATTTAAACACCCGATTCTTGCAAAAACACATCCATACTAAGCACATTTTCACAACTAATATTTCGATAAACCCGTTCGATTGGGGACCAAAATTGCAACAGTGTTGCATTTTTTTAGCCCCGTTTATTGCGCTTTAATTAAACTCTAATTTGTTCGCAAAGAAAGTCCGGTTCGCTCGGGGGAATGTGAATGCGCAATTGAACCCTGATACAGACCAAAAAAACACAGACAAAAGAACCTAGGCATCGGCTTGCTGCGGTTCGATTCCATATGTGAATGCTGAGTGGACCTGGGGCACTCCAAAGAGAGGAAGAGGACAACGCCGCAGGGCATTCTGGGTAAACACAACCCAAACAACCTCACAAGAACAACTCTGCCTCGTTCTCTGCTCTTACTGAGCCCATTGCTGCAACGTATTGGTCTGGAACATTTGCAAAAAGACAACGGCGCAATCCTAAATGCATTCAGATCTGATGCTGCTCCATGTTAGTTTACATTTCACAGAACAGGATGCGTCCCTGTGTTGAGAGCTTCTTGGTGCAGCGCCAGAACAGGGGAGGAGGTACATGTGTTGCTGAAAAGCTTTGGTTCGCTTGACAAAGAGCAGTGTGCGAGCCAATCGCATCAGCTAAAAAACATTTTTTCAAAGAGAGCAACAATGTTAAAGCTCTGGTCCCTAATCGAACAAAGTCTACTGGACTATCGGGTGTGAAAAACGGCCTAAAAATGCTGAGCAAAAGTTCTTAAGGATTGGAGTTGTCATCTTTTTCTCTGTGAAACATAATAGGCTTACTTGCACTACTAAAACCTGCCTTCAATAAAGATTTATACCATGTGGCTCAGAAATCATTGTTGCTTTCAATAACCTAAAAATAAAAACCTATAAAAAAATGATTCTACACAGTTTTAGCATTCAGTCTACAAACATCTAAGGATTCCTTATCAAACGTTCAGTTAAATGGATGGACACATCTTGGTAACAGCTTTTATGTTCTCATTCAAAATCTTTTCTTGCCAGATAGATACATGGGCCAAAAATAGGACTCCGACTGCTACCAGTAGCTCGACAGTAACCACACTGGTGTCCCACGGTGCACAAGGTGTTATTTCCAGCCGATCCTTGGTGATAACTGCTCCCCGTCTGCCTGTGCGTGTCTGTCTGTCTGAGGGTAAGTAAAGCTGACATGGGAGAAACATTTGGCCTGTGAGGTCTGTTTCTTATTTTAGCTGTGAAAGCTTTATACCACTAAAGAAACTCTCATAGCTACGTCAGAGGCCTGGAAACGGCCTGGCAGTCGTTTTCCCAACCACCTGGTCAATGCTGGAATCGGATCCTAAGTGAACGAGACGGCTTAAACGAAGTTTACCAATCCTCCCTTGACGTATAGAGTTAAATATACGTGGTTTCCCACCAAGTTATTGTAAAACTATGAACTTTCTCTCTAATATTCTACAACTGGAGTGCTTGCTGTCTGACCTCTGTTGCTGGAAGGTGAATATCTGCCAAAGTCTTCACTCTTTACTTTTAGGACACTTGCATCCATTCATCTTCCAATCAGCTCTGACCAGGAAAGACATATATACACCATGACACTGATACAGATATGTTTAGGTAAGCAAAAAGCTCAACCTAAATACTCCAAGAAATTTTTTTTACATTTTTTTATTTTTAAATGTTGGGACGGATTTAGAGGAGGTTTTCTAGTGCAGCACGCATATTCAACTCAGAGTAGGGCTGGCTGTTACACCGAAAACTTACCAATACTGAAATTTATGACTCATTCTGCCCATGCATATTTGTTGTTTTAAAAAAAAAATGAAACGATGTGTGTAATTTGCTGTTTCTCATGTCCCTACAAGATGCTTCTACTGTTACAGACAAGAAGAGAGGGAACTCCTCTTCACAATAACATAAATATCTCTGTGCAGTTGTCTTACAATATGTTGGACATAGAGAATTGTGTACCTAAACTATGTCTAAGTATGAATGGAATAACACGCTTGTGGGGAAGGATGTCTGAACTGCAAATAATGTTGGGATCATGTTGTATTTTTCATGTGTGCTGCATTCAAGCGCTGCATGCCAGTAATGTATTTGAGCAGCTGGATGGACTCCCTCTGCCCTAGATGTCCACACCTGCTTTAGCTGATAGTAGACGAGATGCTAGAGGACATAAGAGGGCATGCACGTTGCGAAATGTTTTACATTTTCAGTAACTTTTCACTCTGGTTCAACATATAGAAAGGGTCTGCAACCTGGGGGTTCTTCAGACCTTTCAAAATGGTTATTAATTTGGCTATAAATGCTAAAAATCTAACAAATGTTTTTAAGCATAGATATAACAAATGCAAGTGAATGTCCAAGATAGCACGACACAAAAATTAACATTATAACATTAACGTTTAAGATATATTTTTCTTCTCAATAAGATGGAAACTATGTGCTTTTTTTTGCATAATTGTCCACTAATAACATCCCAAGAATAGTTTTTTTCTTCATTTCAAAACCTAAAAACAGAAATAAAATGGTAGTTCCTTAAAATATGTAATTAAGTTGTCTTTTTTTTCTTCCAAAGGGTAATCTAACAGTTGCAGCTCTAAATACTATAGTTTTAATTAATTTGGACTGAGCAAAAATGGTTCTTCAGTTTGAAAAGGCTGCAGACCCCCAACCTAGTAGTGGGCAATATTAAATGTATAGGGTAGAAATGATATAAATTAGGGCTGGACGATATAGAAAAAAGGCATATCGATAAAAAAAAATAGTCATATTGATCTATATCGATAATTATAAAAAAATCACATAATGTAAAAAATATATTTTAAGTGCCTCCCCAGTCATTTGTTATTCTTCAATGAACTAATTTTAACTAAGAATTAAATTAATTAAATTTTCAAACACTTCTTTTAATCATAAGTAAGTTTGTAAGACAGAAACAAACCAAGAGACCTGAATTACATCAGTAAATACAAAGAAAATAATATTAACCATTATATTATATATATATATATATTTTAATCATATTAGTAATTTAAATTAAAGGCTTATTTTTATGTTTTTTAATATTTTAAACATTTTATGACACTTTTTAATATTAATGGCTGAAACCTTTGGTGTAGTTTGTCACTAAAGTTTATTCAAATTCACTTCAGGTCTTCAGCTGTAGGCTAAAGCTAAAGCTAACAAGCTACTCACCAGTGTTGATGGGCTCCAACACTGCAGCTCAGTGACTGAGAGCTGAAGCCAGACTCAGAGCAGAACCGAGGGGACATTTTAACAGCCACAGATGTTAGCAACGCGACCTGGGTAAGTTTCCGGTGTCTCTCTGTAATGGATTCGTAGCGAGCTGGGAGACGGGAGTTCTGCTTTAAACAGCTGATCGTAGTTATATATTTCGTTCATTATTGCTATGTTTAGTGTTTTAGTGCATCGAGGATCGGTTCAAAACGGGACGCAAATTTACCTGAGCCACTGAAACATTTATCTGGAACAACGTCTTCCGCTGCTGCCTTGCTGTGACGTCTGAGCTCGGCGAAGTTACAGCGATGGTTCGCTTAGGGACTATTAAAAAAATTCTGTTTCAGCTCAAATTATTTCATCCTTTTTGTGGTTTGAAAGGAGAGAGGGTGGCTGACAGAGCTGCGTGGGTCATTGTTAATGATTCGTTTGGAATAAGTAATGAATGTTGTATTAAGCTGCCTGATAGGTATAACGAAAAAATGAGTGGAAACTTTTTTTCGATCGAACTTTTTTATCGACCCCTTTTTTTTTCTATCGCACCACACATCTATCGATCGATATATATTGCTATCGAATTATCGTCCAGCCCTAATATAAATATAGCTGAAGGTAGAGATTTTGAGTATACCGCCATACCGCAGTTATGCATTTTCATGATGTCATCAAGCTGTGCCTACATACTTTACATGCGGTACGCAAGGATACTGATGTTCAGTGTTTGTCGTCACACTAGATATTGAAAGTTTAAAGTTTGATGTTTTTTATTTAACAGAAAAGAAACCTGTTGAACTTTAAGCATTTTAATCCAAAGATATGCTAGCAGACAATTTTGAACTTCATTTTTACTATATTTAGCTTTTATTTTATTTAGAATATCGTCATCTTTATTCATGTTGAGAATTTTGGAGTTGTATTATTTTGGAGGAAAGAAAATGAATATGGTTTAAATGCATCGTGGACAACAACATTCTTTAAATGGCATTCTAAACCTTTTTGAAATTGTTGCCAATACGTCTGGAAAGTGAGAATGCTCATAAGCAGTCATTCTGACATATATAAAGAAAAAACAGAATATATCGCAACACATATCGCTACCGCACATGCTATACGTTTACTTTACATAAATTTTTCAATTTCTAAAACGACACGATGAATGAACTTGGCTGTGAGGTCGATTGCATAAATAAAGGGTATGATGTGGAGAGGCAGAGCTCAGCAGACTGCATGTGTTGCCTTTCGGTGCTCGTGTGGGTGGTGATAGACACCTGCGTTACACCGTGGTATTTCATTACGGCTGATATTTGCGGAGCATCACCAAAAAAAAAAAAAAAAAAAGAGGTCTGAGGCAAACACTTTAAACACAAGGGCATGCAATCAGCTCAATTCCCAGGCTAAATTTTGCACTAAATTCAAAATAAAGGATGCTTTATTTTTCCCAAATAACAGTGTCTCTGCATGCCTGTGTAGTCGGTGTGTACATGAATGCGTGTGGCCATACCTCTCAGTGTCAGGAGGTCACACAGGACTGGGAGGGAGAGATAAGGGAGGGGGGGGTTCTTCAATGAAGGATGTCTAGCAGAGAGGGAAAAAATTGTATTTTTAGCATGTAGACAATAACTTTAAAGGTTATTTGGAGACAAAAAAAAAAACAGACTACAGGATATATATATTGAATGTCCCCTTTTTTGGGGATAAATAAAGTATCTATCGTTAGGATTGTTAGAGCAACATATTTTATAATCATCTGGCTGAAAAGACAATCCCTAAGACTAACACAAATAAAGCGTGGTTGTTAATAGAATTGTATCAAATCCTTATGTTGAGGCAGAATTTTCTCAGACATTATTTATACTAAAGACGCTTTGAAAATGCGTCTCTTTGACTTTCTTTTAAAAAAAAGCTGTAATATGCATTATTTACAGCCATTTGCTACAATTAATTAGGACTTTTCGCAAAGCATGTGCCATAAGCAGCAATGACAAATGCTTTTTTTATTTTGAAAACATAAACAAGTTGAAAACAGAAACTGCTGAGTGTTTTTGTTTCACCTAATGAGCAGGAAACAGGAAAAGGAAATAAATAAAGAGCAGCTGCCAAATCTATCTCTCAGTACCAACCACAAACCCTACAAAACATTGAGTATCTGATAAACTGGGGCAAAAAAATGATTTAGCAACAACATATTGTGCAAGTTGCCCCACTTAGAAAGAGGAGAAGTCTGTTATTTTGATCTGATTTTTTTTGATTCAGATTCACTATTGGATTGAGATCTGGAGAATGCCAAGGCCACTGAAGAACCTTGATGGCCCCATTCGTCCCGTCATTAATACGGATCAGTCGTCCTCTCCCCTTTGACGTGAAGCAGCATAACATAACATCCAAAGCATAATGTTTCCACCCCCATACTTTCACATTCTACCAATACTCCTTTGGATCATTGAGATGGTATCTGGCAAACTTTAGACGGCCCTCGGACATGTGCTGGCTTAAGCAGGGGGACCTTTCGAACGCTGCAGGAGTCCGATATTTGAAAAAGTGTTGCGTTACTAATAGTAACAGTTGTTACTGTGGTCCAAGCTCTCCTGAACTTACTGACCAGTTCCTCCCCCCATGTAGTTCTTGGCTGTTTCCTCACTGTTCTCAAGATCCTGTGTACCCCACGAGGTGAGATCTTTCATGGAAACCCAGATCAAGGAAGAATGTCAGTGATCTTGAATTTATTCAATTTTCTAACAGTTGTTTGAACAGTTGATCTCTTTTCACAAAGCTGCTTGCATATTGTAGATTGGCTCATCCCAGTCTTGCGCCCGTGTACAATCTTGTCCCTCGTGTCCTTGGACAGCTCTCTGGTCTTGGTCACTTGGAGGTTTGAGTATGACTGTTTAAAGGTGTTACAGATAATGAGCTCAGGTGCTGTTATTAGACACAACGAGTAGAGGATGGAAGAGCTTTTTAAAGAATTAGTATAAGGTAGGCCTGGGCGGTATACCAGTTCATACCGAAAACCAGTGTTTATTTTCCTTATGATATGAATTTTTAATACACCCCTAAACCAGTGAATACCCCAAAAAGAGATTAACCAGTAGGGGGGAGTATTGAGTCCTATTTGACTGTCTGTAGGTAAATGCGGTCAAAGGTGGCAAAACCAGTAGGAAAGAAATCTAAAATAGTGGTAAATATGTTTTACATACCATCTACGATACTTCTGTCGTCTTCTCTTTCTGTTGTTATATGCATATTAACCAGCTAATAATCACAGGATTAGGGGATTAGGATTAGGAGGTCAATGAGCTCATAGGACCGAGCAAAAGACAGCTAACTGCGGTCCTCTTGTTTACAATACGAATGTGGATTTAATTTGTCGGGAACTCAAAATTTCTACACTGGTGATTTAAGATTTAAGATTAGATTGGTCCCTCTGCTTCATCCATCCTAGCCGTGGTCGAGCTATAGCTTAGCCAATAGCTACTTCCTAGTACCAGCTAATGTACTCTGTAGGCTCAAGGGGATGTGATACAGGCAGATAAAATTTTACCAGGTGTTGCAAGATCTATGAGACAAGTGGAAGTTACTTCTCAGGGAAAATGCAATGTGTGGGTCGTTGTGATGAGACAGTTGTCTGCTAACGGTTGCTACGGAGTCCTGAGTGGGACGCAACGTATATCAAAATGGTAGGAGGTGATCGCAATCGTCTTTTGTATTTTGATGTGCAAGGTCGTGACGTAATTTTGATTGATTTCGATACAAAATCGGGATTGTGACACCCCTAATTGGTTAGCTAACTGATAAAGAGTACATTAGAGCGGTATCAGCCCTGATGCCCGTATCGGTGCATCAGTAGTATGAAATAATCATTTATAAACTGCTAGTGTATTTAACAGAGTTATATTTGTCTGTAAATAGAAATGTATTTGCTGTACAGGACCTTTATAAGCTCATTACTCAGAAAACAATAACCCTAAGACTGTCACCACCACCTTTTTCACTCACGTGAACCTTCGTTGTGTTTTTTTGCACCCGTCTGTTTTGCCCTGATTGTCACCTGCCCTATCATGTAGATATCAATCTTTCTAATTCAGCACATAAACTACAATTCTTCACTTGCAACTTTAGCACACCCTTCTAGTTATATGCTGCATTAACATGGTTATTACATATCTCAGTTGTCCACAACTTGTATATTTGTCTAATTTGTGTGTTACATTAGAGTTTATCCGATTATATTTTTGATTTTTATCTTTTGCATGCTTAAAAGTGTTTGTAGCAAGTATCGCATCAATTTCCTAATGTTGTAAACCTGTTCACTCATATGGCATTAAAACCTTTCCGATTCTGATCAATGGGACAAGTAGATAAAAATGTCAGTAATCTCAAGCGGGGAGCTACTTTTTCACCATTAACTCAGAGTCCAAAAGGTTGCAAGTACAGAGATTGTTTTATTAAAT
This sequence comes from Apricaphanius iberus, assembly GCA_028564705.1. Taxonomy (NCBI): domain Eukaryota; kingdom Metazoa; phylum Chordata; class Actinopteri; order Cyprinodontiformes; family Aphaniidae; genus Apricaphanius; species Apricaphanius iberus. The sequence goes on from JAPXFQ010002017.1 coordinate 699,858, forward strand.
TATGTTAAAGGGGGGAGTATTATGCCAAACTGACTTAACGTGTAACATTCTGATAACATGTTATGCCCTCATTATAAACATGCCTGAAGTGTTGCTTTGACTCATCCACTTACGTTTGACTAATCTTTGAGTCTCTGCTGGTTGTCATTGTGGGCGCCATTTTGTCTGCTCGCACCCATCTCCCCAGCTGCTAAGATTAGCCTAGGTTAAGTGCTTGGAATTAATCTTTGGGAAAGTTGACGGAGCCAAAGCTCACAGAGCGCTGCAGAAACTGTGACACTCCTCCAACGGCTTCCACCATAGACTTAACATGTAATCTTGACGTTGCTGACGCTTACAAAGCCCTTGGTCTGAATGCACCATTAAGCTGAAAAGGATGCCGTCTTTGCGCAAATCATTTCACAGAGGACTGCTTTTTCAACAGAAGACTTTTTGATAGTGGATTAATAAGCAGACTGGCCCTAAAGTTAAGGCTACTCCATCGGAAACTACACAGGTAAGAACTGTGACATTTTGTTAGCAATGTCCTCAAAATTTAGCTTTATTTCTGTGCTTTTATGGTTTCAATGCAAAACCTAGCTTAGTTTTTCTCTATATTTGTGATTTCAATACAAGACGTGGCTTCATATTTCTGTGCTTTTATGATTTCAATGAAATACGTAGCTTTATAGTGATTAATATTCTTAAAACGGTGCCAAGGAGGTTAAATATTACAAAGCTGACACGTCTTCTAAAAGCCTCTGAATTTTCTCTGGTTTTTCAAAAATCACCCTTTCAGGGTTGAATATCAGATCATTTGCGTGTTGCCATTGTTCACCAATAATATTGATATAATATTTATTAATATTTTTTCTCCTAAATACTGAAATGCCACACACTGAAAACTTCTGTAAAGTATATCCGAGTCTGACTCCACTTGCATTCGGTGATAATGCCCTGTATATGACATGAATGGGGAGTTTCACAAAGGTTAGGAGGGTTTTATGGTACATTTACAAATTTGTACGCCCCAAGCGTCACCAGCACCATGATTACATGTCAAGTCTTTGGTTGAGGCCGTCAGAGGAGTGTCGCGGTCTCTGAGGTGCTTTGTTGGCGTTGGCTACGTCAACTTTTCAAGCTTTTCCTGCAGCACCAAATGCCAGCAGCGCGGAAGTTCCGCTAGCCGAACCTCTGACGGTATTAATGCTCCTGAAGCAGCACGGTAACCAATCGGAGCATTTCACTGTAGTGACGTTGCTCGACATCTGGCAGAGAAAGGCCAACCTACCTACTTTGCGAGCTACCGCTTAAAAATGTATCTGCTGTGTATATGCGTCGAACTAGTCATTTTGTGAGCGTTGCTTAAAGCTCACAAAGCGTGCGGAGTGAACGCAAATATCAAGGCGTCAGATACGGAAGTGCATATTTCTTCAAGGTAGATTTTGATATATACAGGATTTCTTTAAGGTTGATTTTGACATGATTTTGAGACAGATTTAGGGTAACAATTTTATATGAGAGTGCTATAGTATGGTACTGTGTGTCTGGAAGAAGCATAATACCCCCTTTAACTTCTCAGCTAAGTTTGCTACTCAACTCATTAAGCGCCGAGTACTGTACTGCTTAGTAACCTAAATGGAAATGTTTCATGATTAAATCGACGCACAAATATACAATGAAGGGATCACTACCCTGCAAATGTTGCAACCTTGTTTCAAGACAGCCCTTAAACTGTTATTATTCAATACTTTTAATGTGTTCCAGAGCCCCAGCTGGGAGGTACATGATTGCATCTATAAAATAAATGGTTTCAACTGAGTTTAACTTGCTGCCTAGGGCCGTTAAATGCACCATTTCCATTTGAAATTTTTCTGGTGTAGCAAATAAAACCAAAATTAGGTCACAATGAAAACATCTAATAGTATCTCTAACTGTTGTAGGTTTGAGGAAATTAAAATAGTGTTACAACAGAGCAGACAACCCAACCAGTGCACCTGTTCAATTACAGCCACACAGTCTCCTCAGAGGTTATATAGTACATGCATACTCTCTTTTTTTATTAACAAGTAGACCAGCTTTTGTACCCCAGCCACTGTCAAGCTAAAACAAACACTCTGCATCCTTGAGTCTGTAAGCAAAAAGTCAGCCAGACTGGACTCACCGTGTTTTGAAGGAGAATCGAACGGCTCGAAAACTGTTTTTCTTTTTAAATGGAACTAAAGAAGAGTCACCAAGGCAGGGAAAGAGGCGTCTGTCAGACGAGGGGGTACTAAAGAGGGGTAAGAGGGTGTTTACTACACACAACTTGAAGACCACATGACCAAATTATCGCTCGCAGCTGTCCAACGTTGTCATCCTCTGCACTGACAGCGCCCCCCGAGCACCAAGCGAGTGTGTGTTAAAATTACATTACTATGTGAAGCAACTTTAGACGACAGCATTTCTAAAGAGCCTGTGAGTGCAATTTATCCTCTAAATGACTCTTTGCTGTAACACACAAGCTGCTGCATGCTCCTTGGCCAGATAAAGCAGAGATCTTTGGGAAGCTCACTGCAATTTTCTAAATTAATGTGTTAAAAGTTACGACTTCAGGAAATGGAGGAAAGTGCGGCCTGTGGGGTTGAGCGCATCACCGGTGGTTTGGCCCAGCGTTCAGAGTCCTGGGTTACAAGCATTAAGACAAGAGGACAGAGTTCATAAGGTTTATTTATTTATTTTTCAAATAGGAATAGGGCCAGAACATATCTAGGTCGGTCCTCTAAAGATGTCCTGGCAGAAGGCCAAACTTCTATGTTTTTCTCATTTAATTATAATGAAAAATAACTGATTTTCACCCATTTTAAACTGCTATCGATTTTGCAGGTTCCACATCACAATTCATCGATTTAATAGGGAATCGGGATACCACTGGTAGTTACTCTGAATTATTTTTAGGAGTGTATAGATAGATGCATTGATTTCCAAATGACCACTGTAGATAAGCACCAGTTCCTCCACAACCCCTAAGGAGTATAGATGATGAATGGATGTTGCAGGAATATGTAGGTATGCACTAATGGAAGAAAAACAGCTACTTTTACTCAGAATACAAAAGAAAAACTAACATCTTCTCATAAACACAACATCTATTGATAATTTAGTTTTTTTCCGAATTAGTATGGGAAAAGGATATATTGCAAAACTATGAGTAAGGCTAGATATTGTGAACTTTAAAACAGAATTCACTGTAGAAAAGCTGTCAGCATTCTAAACACTCCAACCTGTTTCATGCATAAAACAACTAGTTTTATTACTGGATCCAAGAAGGTGAAAACAGCCACCAACTTGCAGTACTACTTTTCATTTTACTACAAAAATTATTATCATTAATGATTCCATTCAAATTCTAAAAAAAATAAATAAAATAAAAAAATTTATAAGATTACATTTGAACATCAACACAATATCTTAACAAAACAAAAAAAATCACATTATACTGATATCGATAAAGTATTGATATTTTCTAACATCCTAGTAAGTTGAGTACTTGTCTTGAAGGAAGAGGGTCATAGGTGTAATTCCAGCTTCCTCTTGTCACATGTGAATCTGCCCCTGGGCAAGGCACTTCCACCCAAGTTATCAAGCTCTTTTTAATCGGAGTATGAATATGTGTGTGTTTGTGAGTGCAAATGGATGAATGTAGCTTTAGTGTAAAGCACTTTGAGAAGTCAGTTTGACTAAACAAGTGCTATATAAATTCAGTCCATTTACCATTTATTATTGAAATATTTATAAACAGTAACACTAGCTGTTTTCAAATGGGTTATGTTGTTTCCTACTCTGGCTATGTCTGCTTTTACTATTCAATCAAATCCAATCAAATCTCCAGTAAGTTCTATACTTTCAACATTCAATACAATATGCATGCTGTAATTAGGCACCACCTAATTACAGCATGCATATTGTATTATTAGGCTAGACTCTTGCAAATTGATCTATATTGAGAAACCAGTTCTTCCAATGTTTTATTTAACCAAAGTGAAAATAAAAGCAAGAATTACATTATGATATGCAGCAATGGAGAGAAAGTGATGCAGCAGGATGATCAGATGCAACAGAAACCAAGGTGAATTAAAGAAACCGGAAGGAAGCATGAGGGCGAGAAACTGAGACTGTACAAGAAACAGGATGAGTGTTCAAGAGAGAAAAGAGATAGGAAGTGAAAGTTGTATCTTATGATCTGCAGAAAGCGAGTGCCGGGTTTTTTAAAGCGCTGTGCATTTGTTAATTTTAGCCCCAAAAGAAATTAGGAACAGAGAACATGTACAAATTCACCTGACTTTTTGTGCAAACACACTGCGGAGTCAATGACCTCCGAGTTACCCGAACAGGAATTCAAACTGTTATGCAAATACACTCCCAAGCTTCGGTGAAAGAAATGTCAATTCTGCTCCAGAAACAGGTCTGCCCTGACGTTTTTCTTCCTCCTGGCGAAGCTGCAAGCTACACTGAGCATTAAACCAGAAGATTCAGCAACCAGTGGAAGAGCTCTGAGGCCGCTGAGAACTTTACAGCAATTACTCCTACATGCAAAATGAAGAACGCTTTAATTTCACTATAATCTGATTCCAGGGGAATTATATAAACCAGACTAATAACAGGTTTGATCCTCACTGCTATTATCTCCCCACCCACAGAGAAGATAGTTCAGCCTTGCAGTAAACCAACAACAGCTCAAGTATTTCCATATGGGCTTAAAGAAAAGGTTATGAAGAAGAAAAAAAAAGCTTTTGTAAAGACATAGACTGTTCTGCACGTCAATCCGTTTATTAGGTGAAGCGTGGTGGCTGCTAGAAAGAAAAAAAAAGCAGATGGCTAATTCTTGTTTGCCCTTTCGCTTCACCCTGTTTTAGGTGTAAATATACCTTCCCCTGCCTGAAGCACACAGAGAAAAACGTTGTCCGCACACGACCAACTTCTCCGTTATCATAATCTGTGCTTTCCATTGTCTTCCTTTAAGCTACTTTCTTTGCTAAGGAAAATTTAATTTGTTTCATATGTTGATTTTAATTTTTAAGTGCTCCCTTTGCTCGTTTTTTCCAGCCTCCACAGAAAGAAAATCTTTAAATTCCTGTCTATAATAGAATGTATTCATGTTGTGAACTAGAATGCAAACTAATTAAAACTAGTTTCTAAGATATGTTTGAAAGAGAAAAAATACAAATATAAACCAGTACATAATCGGCACAACATGAAACATTTTCACCTTGGTACATTTTCTTGATTTGCAATTAGAAGGTTTTATAATTAGGCCAAACGACAGGGGTCTAAGGGGTCGACCCTGTGGTGTGCCAAGTTTAAGGACAATTGGTTATGATTTCTTGTTATTACTTTGACAACGGGAGGGTTACACTTACAACTTTAAGATGCTTTAGTGTTCCAGCACAACGGACTCAAGTCATTCAAATTTCCGCTCAGGTTTTCCAATACATTTTTAGAGGCCTGTTTATAACCAATTAATTTGAGTCAGGTGTGCTGAACCAGGGGCTCTTCTAAAACCTGGAGGATGCCAGCCTCAAATGAGTTTGGTACCCTTGCTTTACAGTTATAACATCATTAAATTATTAGAGGGAAAAACGCACTTGTGGCCTCTTGAAAGTTTTGTAAATTTAGGTGTCCAAACTTTCAATATAGTGGAAGAAACAAAATGCACCTACTCCGATTTTTATTTCTTTCTCTGCCATGCGTATAGATTTGGATAAACTAGCTGAACCCACCTTGATGTCTGCTAAGCTCAGTAAGCGGCCTATCAATTTGCGCATGAAATATATAGAGTTCAGGTAAGGTTTCATGTTTGGCATCGAAACAAAATCCAACTCAAGAAGTGCCCAACATTTGTTTTCACGTTTTATTTGCTGAAAACATTTTAAACATAAAAATACAGCAGTTAGCTAACCTCTGTTTTACTAATCACATGCAAATTAACTCCAAAGTTATGTCAAAGGAGGAGATTTACAGGAATTACAGCCTTCATCTCCTCACACGTGGATAGTCCCGTCACCTGAAAATCCTCCAAATTTCAGCTGCTCACCTTCTCACCACAGCTACAGGAAGAGCATTACCCAGGTTTTAAGCTTCCTTTATTATAGGTTTGTAATGGCTTTCATGAGCTGACTCCTCAGTTCTTTGAGATCCTCAAACCACAGAGTTACAAAAGCCCCCAGATCTGGGCAGTTCAGGGCCTTTTCAGAAGCAGACCCAAAGCACTAGAATACTCTTTCAGTTCAAGTGAGGTCTGCTTATGAATAATATAAAATAAATAATAACAATGACATAAATAAAACAACTCTTCAGACAGGCTTTTCACTTTGGTTAAGCAAGACAAGTTTTTAATGATATTGATATTGTCTCAACTTGTTTATTGCTTTGCATCTATTTTCTTTTATTTTACCTTTCGTTTTTCTTTTTTTACATTGTAAGGACATAGTCCTAAAGGTTTGTTGTTGTTTTGCATTAGTCAAATACATGTAACTAGTCTGTAGGTTATACAAGGTGTACCTAATAAAGAGGCCAGGAGGTCAGCTTTTGACCCGTGACCCCCACTTTAGGAACCACTGCTGGTAAACGGTTCTGATCAGACAAAACCAACTCTAATATTGTAATTTAAACATAGTGAAAGTACACCTTTCCTTAAATTTGGAGAGCCGAACTGGATATTGCGCAGTGATTATTTTAATAATCTTCACAGTTGAGCTCCAGAGTGTGTATTTTTTCTAGAAAAGCCAGGGAACACAACAATTGTTAGATTTTTTGAATGGAGTAACGTTCCTCCCACCGAGCCAATAACCGTTTTGATTTAAAAAGTGGGCAAGACTTTACTCACGGCAGGGAAATACAACCCTTTCGATAAAAGATCCGCGTACACTGCTCAGCTGAAGGTTCATACGTGTCCATCGCCGTCGAGAACAAACACACTTATTATAAAATATGAATCGTCCTGAATTTCTCTTTAAGTTTTGCAAACTTTCGGGGCAGCTTTGTGACATCTCAGCGGCCATGTTGCTGGAAAGTTTAACTCCCTGTTCACCTTGTTCCCCCGAATGAATGCATTTTTTTTCTGGAGCCTCTCACTCCATAACCCTTGCACTTTTTAAGCATTAAAAAGTCGGTTCTTACTCAGGTAAACCGTCAAAGCAAAGTCGCCCAACCACGTTATGCGTCTCCAACTTGCTATATGAGAGGAGATTTACTCACCGGGACTATTTTCGACAGGTTTTTGCGTCCAAATACATCAACACAGGACCCGTATGGCACCGACTTCGTCCGCAGCCAAGTTTTCTTCACTCCCCCTTATGCTCTTTTTGTAACCTCCACCTGAGTTAGGATGATATCGTTCACCAGTCCCGTTATTTATTTCCGGAAAGAGCCATGTTTGTCACCCTCCACGCCCGCCTGCAGCAGCAGCAGCTACCGCACCAACCTGCTGCCGCTATGAAGCGAACTATTTTTGAAAGAAAGTCACTCCTCTCCGCTTCGTCCCGCTTCCTCCCCTTTCACACTGCGTGCTCACTCAGAACCAACCCACACGACTTAAATTACATTTTATTATATATTTAGAACGACGAAGGGGGGACACGTATTATGTCCGGCTGTTTTTGTGTTACCTCAAATCAGAAAGATTGAATACATGCAGGGCCGGCCGAAAGTTGACTGGGGCCCCAAGCCGAGTTTGGTTTCTAGGACCCAGATATGGCAGTTGGGAAAAAATCAGGACACCTCTATCACGATTAAGTTATTTATTTAAGTATTCTAATAAGGTCTTTAATATTTCTATTTGGAAAAGAAAAACATATAACTGTAGTTAAACAGCAAAAACTACGGTGGCCCTGAAGGGTCACAGCACACAACTTAAGAAAACACATGCAAAAAAGACAAAACACAAGCAAATTTAGAAAAACGACACACACGTAAAAAAATGCGCAGCAAATAAACCACAACACAATACATAAAAAAAGCGTTCCAGGTAAACCACAACACAACGGAAGTGTTTTTTCAGGGGACACTTAAATGTGATGCACACGGCCGGACATGCTTGTTGACACGGATTTCAAGTCACACAGCTCAATCACCGTCATTTGCATTTTTTATGTGTCATTAGAACTGGCAGGCTAAAAGGCTAACGATAGTTTAGCACTAGATCACAGCAATGGGTTTAATCATGTGATCACAATGTTAAAATACATTTTTAAAATTACTTTTTATCTCGTTTTCCAACGCCACAGAAGGTCAGAGACGGTAAATGAGCTGTGTGACTTGTGTCAACAAGCATGTCCGACCGTGTGCATCACTTTTAAGTGTCCCCTGAAAAAACACTTCGCTTTTTTTTTACGTTGTGATGTGGTTTATTTGCGGCGCTTTTTGTTTTTACATGTGTCGTTTTTCTAAGTTTGCTTGTGTTTTGTCTTTTTGCATGTGTTTTCTTAAATTGTGTGCTGTGACCCTTAAGGTAAAAAACTACCTATGTTTTCTTCAATGCTGAGGACCCCCGTCTTTTCATGTTTTGTCTTCTTTGGAACATAAATGTATTTGTGGCTGTACCCCAAGAGCAGAGTTAAGCCTAGTTTATGCTTCTCCGTTTTGACGCAACGCCATTGCCCGTCAACGCAAGGGCTCTCTGTCACCTATGCAATGTCACACGGAGTAGAGGGCCATTTTTTTTACTATCCGTCTCTGTGGACGGAGAGCGTATGCATCTTATTGGTCAGTTTCAGCAACAGCCAGAGATCGCTTCACCAGAACGGGGCTCTATAGTCGCTGTAATCAGTAGTTAATGCAGTGTTTCGCCACTATATGCTTCATATTGAAAGGATAATTTATCTAATCTGTTCTTTTAGCGATTTTGAACACAAAGAGGTGTAGGAAAACAACACAAAACGGCTGCTGTTTTTGTTTCCATGGATTTCTAGAGGATTCTATTAGCTGCACTTCTAGTAAAAAGCTTAACAGCTTAATCAAAACGTACTTTCTGTCATTCATTGCTCTTTGAGGAAGAAATGCGTTCACAAGCCTAGAAAAAAACGGAAACATTACTGTGTGATAGTAGGCAGAGATGCCATGAAAACTTAGCACCCCCTGCTGTCCTGGTCAAGCAACGCTGAAAAAAACCAACAGAGAATGGAGTGGAGTGCTATAAACGGAAAACGTCTCCATCAATACGTCTGCGTCTGAGAAGCATAAACTAGGCTTTAAGATAGACCAAGGATCTTGCCTTCTGCTGTAGTGTCAAGACAGTTTCCTCGGTGCATATTAAGATGTACTTGGTGTTTGAACCAATAATAGTCAAGGGGGGGTGATACGGCAGAATTCCGTATAGATGAGGATAAGGATGATTCAGTCTGCATTGGAGTTATTTAACATATTTATTAGGAACTGAACGGAAACCCATCTCTTGGGTAATTGCTCTCTCCCCATCTAGACATGATTGTGACTCCCTCACCGCAAGCTCTCAGAACTTATATCAGATTGAGCTACTGTACAGACATAGCAATGATACCATTGTCCTTCAGTTGAGCTAGAGTAGGTAAAATGTCAATCAGTCTCTTCAAACTTCAGTCTCTAATACCGGGCATTATGCCATTGTTCCCCGGGTGCCTTACTAATAATTACTAATCACTGAAAAGAACTAATTATGAAATAATTCTTCCACTACAGTCCTTCCCTTTTCTCAAACATAAAAAAAATTATTTCAAGATGTCAATACAACTCCTAATGGGTGTTGGAGAGAGCCAATAAAATAAAATAAAACAATGATCAAACAATTAATTCATAATCAGACATCATGCTCTCCACAGGACTGAACTCATACTAATAAGGAAACGTAACTTGTTGTCAGAACAGAAAAAAACCCATTTGGTGTCTTTTGCTTCATTTAAGCCACTTGTAGAGTTCGTTCTCTGTTCATCACTCTGTTCATTTGATGGGGAAAAAGATGTTCTGACGACCTCCCTGACCCTGGGGACGGCCACACTTCATCTCGTCATCTGCCAGAACTCTAAAAGAAACCCAACAGGGAGAGATGTTATGTAGCCTCTTTAGCACGTCTCAATGAGATATTAGATGTCCAATGGTGTTGAACTGTGTACTTTTCCATTTGTGGTTGGCTCCACTTTCCTCCACAGTCTGCCTGCATTAAAGGCACAGTGTGTAATTTTCGGCCAGTAGGGGGCAGTGCATACCTAAATTATCACAAGCATGCGGTATCTGTGTCTTCGAGTAAGAAACTCAACAACGAAGGTCCAACTGGTGCTGTTTTCAAACACTCAATTCCCTGAGAATTATCTATTTGCAGCAACATGACGAGCACATCAGTCTCTTTTTACAACCCAGAAAACGGCTTTAAAATATGTTTTCTTCAATTTTAGTTGTTTGGTTTTATTGCTTTCATTTTGAGTATTGTTAAAAATGATTGTATTGTTAAAAGTATCTTCTTTCTCTTTCTGCTTTTCCTTTCAGAGGTCCCCACAACGGACCATCTGTCTCCATTTAGTCTTATCCTCTGCATCTTCTGCCCTCACACCAACTAACTTCATGCCCTCTTTCACCACATCCATTCATCTAATTTGTTTATCTTCCTCTCTGCCTCCTGCCTGGTGGCTCCATTATCAGCATCCTTCTACCAATATAATTCTCATCTTTCCTCGGAACATGTTTGAACTATCTTAGCCTGGCCTCCCCGACTTTATTCCTTAAAACATCTAACATGAGCTGTTCCTCTGATGTACTCATTCCTAATCCTATCCATCCTTGTTACTCTCAGAGAGAATCTCAACATCTTGAGTTCTGCAACTTCTAGTTCTGCTTACTGACTTTTCCTCATTGGTTCTATCTCTAAACCTTACAACTTCGTTGGTCTCACTACTATCTTGTACACCGTTCCCTTCATTCTTGCTGAAACCCTTTTATCACACATCACACCTGACACTTTTCTCCACCCATTCCAACCAGCTTGCACACACTTCTTTGCCTCTTTTCCGCACTCTCCATTGCTTTGAACCGTTGACCCCCAGTACTTAAAATCCTATACTTTCTTCACTTCCATACCCTGTAAAGTCACTATTCCACTTATGTCTTTCTCATTTACACACACATATTCTGTCTTGCTGTGTGACTAATCTTCATTCCTGTCTTTTCCAGTGCATACCTCCATCTCTCTAGCTTTTCCTCCACCTCCGCCCTGCTCTCACAATGTCATCTGCATAGGCCATGGAAATTCCTGTCTAACATCATCTGTCAGTCTGTCAATCACCAAAGCAAACAAGAATGGGCACCGTACCGATCCTTGATGGAGTCCCACCTCCACCTTGTACTCCTCGGCCACTCCTACAGCACACCTCACTGCTGTCTCACAGCTCTCATACGTGTCCTGCACCACATGCAACACCACAGCTCTTCTCAGCACCCTGTCATATGTATTCTCTAAATCTACAAAGACACAATGCAGCTCCCTCTGACCCTCTCTGTATTGTTAAATGTATGTTTATATAAAATATCTATATGCCCAGATATAATGGAAAAACACAGTCTTTCATGGGTTGCCCTACGTTTTTCAGCCTTCTTTCTAATACAGTTAACAGGTGTGCCAATAATGAACTCCCTAAGTTGGTTGTTTAGGAAGGTAACAGCTGTAAAATAAACAGTGAAGATTGAGTTATTTCCGAGACGAATGCATTTGCTCTAGCAGACAGGACTGATGTAAAAAGTCTCAACAGACTGAGATAGGAGGGAAATACATTGGTTAATTTGCTGTGCTTAAAAGCACATATCTGGGAAACTGTTCAGATTTATTTAAAAACAGTTTTAGTGTCAATGAAACGTGAAGCAATATTTTTAAACTTAAGCAGCAGCATCAAACAATGAAACTTGGTCACCGGCACAAAGTCAGACAGTATTTCTCTCCGATTGTCTTTTTGTTTACTTGCTGCGAGTTGTGACATTCAGAAGGTATGTGATAAAAACTTCTCAGAAACATACACTCAAACTTTTAGAAGAAAGTATATATTCTTCTAATAACTCAGATAATTTGAGTAAAAGTTAAATTAAGACATATTTTGCTGGTTGCTTAATTTAACAATAATTGGTTAAATAAGCGCGTGGTTAAATAGCTGTGAATTATTTCCTATGGCTAACTGAAACGTGGATCGGTGTATTTGAAAATCTTGGTTGTTTTTTATTATTAGGTTGCAGTTGTGTTTGTGCTTTGATTGCTTCTTTGTTATTTATATTTGTGCTCTTTATTATTGGTAGTGATGGCAAGTTCAGAACAGTGTTCCAGGATGTTCTGAAACTATGTGGAACATTTGATGTGAAACATTTTTTCTGAGGTCTGAATCCAGACAAGAATTTCTCCTGATTGTTCCACTTGGCGTTCCATTACTTTACCAGCTGTTCAGAACGGTAAAGGATGTTTCGCATTACTTCACAGTCTAAATTAAGTGAAATACAGCTGACAATTCTGTGATCTTGTTGTTTTGTTTCCAAATGTAGTAAAAACGAAAACCACCCACAATTTCACAAAATTAAAATTATTTTAGCAGGACCTGTCTCTAATTTATATTTAATTAGAGATTAGATATTTTTTTTATTATTCCATGTGTGTCTTTGCTTAATTGGTGGCTGATTGATCACCTGACATGAAACATTTGAAAGCTTCTCTTAACAACTTTTTTGCAAAGTCTTGGCTCATTTACCTGAGAGTTAAGTAACCTGTACAATTAAAAACTGGTTAAAATAAAACATCCTTCCATACAATATTACTCTAAACCAACATAAGAGGTTACAATAAATAAAATATTCAAGATACACAACAACATTCTAGTTTATTGAGTTGAACATTTTGTAATCCAATTTTTTGACCACCAGAACATTCCCAAAGATGGATTCTTTGTCCAGAACAATAGCTCCAAATGATTCAATCGCCTGAAAGTTCCACTGCTGCCAGCACCAATTATTACCTAAATTGTCTAGCCATATTAAGTTTTTTATTATTATTGTTTAAAAAGTCTTGCCATAGATATTAATTTCTTTTCTTTATATTCTTGTGCTCTGTTTATTCATCACATTCTTCTTTCGTGATTTTGTGTTGTGAAAGTAGTTTTCTCTATTTTATTGAAGTACTAATTCTGCTACAGCCCGTCTATATGCTTGGGTCCTCTTCTCCCACAATCATGACAATCAGGAAACTCCAGTGTGAATGAGGAACAACATTTATAGATCTCTTTGTCATAATTTAGAAATAGTGCTGTATATGCTTAAAAAAATTAAGTGGAAGTCAAAATAACTCATAGCAGGTGAATAGTACGTGATACAGCTGTATTTAGTGAAATGCTTATGCTTTTAGGAATTCAGCAAACAAAGAATGAAACTCTCAAAATCCAGAGAAAACTTCTAATAACGTTCAGAAAACAAAAACGTGTGATTATAACTACTTTAGAGATTGTAAGTCCAGATCTTTGGAAGATTACAATTTTTTGCACTCTACTGCATATCTAAACATATCCAGTACATTTCTGTATTCCCTCTAGAAATCTGCAAAAGAATAAGCCTGCTGATAAATTACTCTTATCTACAGTTATTAGGTGTTTTAGTTTAGTTTGGTTAGCTCTAAAAATATAACTGCTGAGTTTTTAAAATTTTCATCTGAAAATAATAGTGAGTTCCCCTTTTTCTGGTATAATTCTTTTTGTTGTTGTTGCGATTAATGCCTTCAGAGGAAGCAAGGGACCATTAATTCCCTGTTTTATAAAATGTTTTGCTGCTTAACTATTTGTTTTAGATTGAAATAGTCTCAAAGTCAGATGGCTCTCTTTTGTTAAAAATGTCCCTTAAAATTTGCCCATCGTTGACAAACGTTTTTTTTGTTTTTTTTTGTACATAGTCAGTTGTGCAATGCAGCATGTTACAATAACCCCGGCAGTGCAAACCAGCAAACGGACGTAACCATGCAGAGCTACTTCCCTGCCTCTTATAAACCTGGACAGTGAAAAAAAGGGGAAATCCTGCTCAACAAGAACACAGTGACGGTAACAATCACAAATAAATAAACATGGGTAATCATGGTAACTGAGAGGAAGAGAAAGACACAGCTGCAGGCATTTTATTTCAATCAATCAATCAATCGATCAATCAATGTTTATCTATATAGAGTTTTTAGTTAGCTGAAGGCTTCACAAAAAAAGACAAAAATATAGTTACAAAAAAAATTTGTTAGACAACAAGAGTAAAAAATAAAAATTAAAAAATTAAAAATAATTTAAGCAGCAGCACAAGAGATGAAACAAACAAGAACACTAAATGTAGTTTCTATTATAGGCAATGATTATCTGTTGTAGCGACAGTAAGACTGGAATCAAAGCAAATTAAAACAAATAAAACTAAATGACACTAGAACATAATAAATTTAAGCACGTGCATTCTCATTCAATAATCTCCCAGATCCAGACCTCAACACATCTGAAGGCCTGAAAAACAGTTCAGTCCGATCTTTGGACTTGTCCAAGAACAGAACATTTGCACCGAGTCAGAGAGTTTTCAGTCCCCTGACAGAAATCACAAGCATTGATCCGTCTCGAAACGAAGTGAATCAGATACACAGGGATGCCTTTGAAGGTCTCGAGGGTTATGTAAGAAGGCTCAGCCTGTCAAACAATCTGCTCAGGGAAATCCATTCTCACACCTTTGCTTCTCTGGAAAACCTGAAGTTTTTTTAGGATTTATCTAACAATCACATCGGCGTTTTGGGTTACGGCTCATTTGATGGACTTCCAAACCTGAAATTCCTAGATTTAACAGATTCTTTGCAGGGATTAGGTTTTCTTATCTTTTGAGTGTTCAGAACAGATTAACCAACCTGGGGGACGTTTTTGCGTTTCTGGATTGGATGAAATGCCTCAAGGTGCTTATTTATGGGGCAACACAATCAAGTGGTGCACACTTGATTGTGTTGCCATTTAACTCTAAAGTTCTGGATGTTCACGGCAGTTCCTTGCAGTCTATTTGGGCTCAGGGTAAATGCCTAAATCAGTTCAACAACTTCGGAAACGTGACCAGTCTCAACTTGAGCTCCTACGGTCTGCGTTCTCTTCCTCCAGGCATCTTTAAGGGCCTTGCCTCAGTACTGAAGATGGACTTGCTCTCCTATCTCCAGCCTGATCTGTTACCTAAAAGTCTGGAATCCCTCAACCTCTCCGACAACTTCATAGCTTCCCCAAACCCAGATGCTTTACGCTCCCTCCTTGATCTGTCCATGAAAAGATTCTACTGCTGGTGAAGTTCTTGAGTCCTATAGAGGAGTTCAGGTGTGGATTTCCTGCTGGTTTCTATAGGATGCAGTTGTTGGATTACTCTACTCAGCTAACACTGCAGTGGGAGCTACAAGAAAGGATAAAATTGTTACTTTATCGTAACCGAAATTGAGAAAATTAAAACAATCTGTGTAAATTTAGTCATGATGTCTTCATTTCTGGTTTAAGCAAGGCAAATTAATCTTCATAGCACACCTTCAACAAAAAAAGTAATTCAAGGTGCTTTAGTTTCAGGGAGAACAACAATAAATATAAAATGCAACATTAGAGACATAAAACATATGACATTTCGGCTATTATTAATGTCTTACTAAAAGGCAGCTCTTAACAGATGATTTTCTAGCTTTTATATATAGGAACTCATTTTTTCAGCAGCTTTGCAGTCTGGAAGTTTGTTGCAGATAAAGAGAACACCAAAACTGAAAGTGTCTTTCTCCATGTTTAAGGCTCTCTCTAAGCTTATTTCCTAAACCCTTTAGTGTCAGATAGACGCCAGTGACTTTATCTGTAGCTGAATTTCCTGAAATCTAAGCTTTTCAAGACCTTTTTCTACTCATGCTGTTGGGCAGATCCCATTGAGATTATTTCACAAATTAAGGGATTTAATAGATTTTCCCTTCAACAAATGAAATCCTAATTTGAAAACAGCTTTATGTATTTACTCAGGTTATGTTTCATACACAAACTGCTTCATAAAATAGCTGGTGTCCTCCTGTTGCCTCTCTGAATAGAACGTCATTTCCTACTGGCTCCAGGTGCAGCACCCCAGTTGCAGGGACCTTAGAGAATTGCCAAATCTGCACTGCAGCTTTTTGGATTTCTACACTGCTTCAGATACAATCTTTTTTTTTGCAGCTGCCACTTCATATTCTCTTGGATGTAACTTACTTGTTAAATGCCTGTTTTTAATGTTTGTACCTTTAATGACACTGTCAGGTGCAGTGCTAATTTTTCACTGTACCTTTTTATGGAAACAAACCTCAAAATCATATTCTTTTTTGAATATAAAGCTTGATAAAGATAGTAAAAATAAGAAGACTATATTAGAAGTGTGTTTGAGTAATCGTTTGAATTCAAAAAGTAATACGAATGTTTTTGTTTCCTATTGGTTTTAAAGCCAGTGGAAACTAAAACATTATTTCAATGTTGTCAAGATTCAAACTGAATTCACTCCAGATAAAGATATTTCTCTTTTCATTTCAATTTCTTCTTGTTTGAGTGTTTTTTATGTTTTGTTTTTTGTAAAGTGTGGCTATTGAGAAACCTGATTTTAAAAAGGGATAGAATCAAATTAGGCTCATGTTGAAACTCTTTTCAATCCGCTTTTATGACCAGCAGAGGGAGCTAGATTACCACATATCGACTTGTTTTAGGTCAAATCAAAGTTTTAGAGTCTTAACACAATGCAGGACCATTTGATAAAATACACTTTTCTTGAAATAAAAATGTTTAATAACAGTTTAAAAACAGGAAATAGGCTTCGGATATGAGGAAACATCTGAGTCATCAGACCCTCAAAAATTGTATTTAATATAAATTGTAATTTTCCCCCAGAAAACATAATAAATAAACATAAAAATAAAGCGAAAAATGTTTTACAGTTCTTAATCATCTTTTAAGATGATAAAAAGAAACAACTTTTAAAATCTGTTGATTCGATGCTCTCCAGTTTTGTCATTATTATTAAAATTAGTATTGTCTATTAGATTATATCTACTTAAAATGGGAAGAGTTAACTACATCACAAAGTATTTTCTTTCATCAATCATGTTATATTCTTTTTATTCTAATTTCATAGAAAGTAGAACCTTAATAATTCAGCTTAAGGATATTTAAAAAAAGAGTAACTTGCTAGTTGTTTTTCAGTCCAATAAAATGAAAACTATCAAACCTCAAATTAGAATTTTTTTTTTGTTTTTGTTTTGTTTTTCCAGAGCCCCTTTCTTTAAAAATCAGACATTTTAGTTGTATTATGTTGTAATATGTTTATTTTATAAAAATGCTCCATGTTTAATTTATGGTTGAATGTGCAAAAGACAAGAAAATAGCTAATTAAATCACCAAAAGCTTAGTTTTGTGACCCCAAATATTTTTCAAGTTGACAATTTAGGTAAACGAAGCAAAAATAATTAATAAGTGTACAGGGGCGGATCTACTGGGGTGGCATAGGGTGGCAGTTGCCACCCTAAAAGAAAGCCTTGCCACCCCAGCCAGCGGCTATGAGACCAATAAATAGTTGTCTATAGTTGAATGTTAAGCGCATTAAGCTAATTTTTCAGACGACATTGAATGCAGCACGATGTAACCGTACACCAACTCTTCTGGGAGACGGGAAGTGAGAGAGAAGCCGACCTGCACAGAAGGCAGGAGCACACCAGGGAAGAGGAAACTATGCCATCTTACAGAATAGAATATCATTTCTAGCTCAATGCTGATAGTTTTGTAACTATTTGAGGCGATAAAAATTGAAAATAGTAATTTTTGGAACATGTAAACTAAGTCAGAGAAGGTGAAATCTTTACGTTTGTCCAGAAAAAAAGTAAAATTACTTTAAATTCTACAGAAATTAAGCGACAACAAAGCCTCTGTGTTTTTTTTTTTCTTTTTTCACCAAAGACAAAGGTGAGAAACACGGAGAGTAACCTGGTGAGTAAAGTGGACGGAGGGGACGACGTGGAAGAAGAGAGAGAGGAGCGACAGAAAAGTGATGGAGGGAAAGGACGAGATGATCAGGGACAGGAGACAGTGCTTGAATGACACACCGGACAGTAGATGGAGGAGGGAAGAATTACCGAGATGAAGAGGGAGAAAGAGAAAGGCAGGGCAAAATGGAGGGCTCAGCCAGTGACAACATGACAGAGTCTGATACAGCACCAAGCACATCCAGACGAGTTAGTCCACATGGTAGGGAAACACAGCATACTGACTTACATCTTATTTTAAAATAAATTGGTTTTTGATTTTTCTTTTTTTTTTGGAACACTATGAGGCAATAAATTATATTTCTGTTCTGTTCCAGACAGAACATTTTAGGAAGTTTTGATCTAATATCTGCAAATAAACATTTAAATTAATTTATCCTAATTACCAAGTTTACTTTATATTAGAAAGTACAGATTTTTGAGTGTTATGAAGTTAAAATGAAAGGGAATTAAAAAATACATAATTTCTGGACTTTATTCATCCTTACATTATTCAAATCCTAACATTATATACAATCCGAAAGAAATAGACCAAAAATCTGTTGGGGTGAACAATCAAATTAGTGCTATACCTTTGTTTATTACACTTGCTTAGACTTTAAACTACCATTTTATTAGCATTTTTTCTTAGAATATGAAACCATATGAAAAAAAATGTATCTTAATTTTTCATTTAAGAAATTAAAAAGTTTTTTTTGAGCCAAATACGTATAGGAATTTGATTTCCAACAAATACTTGTGCTCTCTCTCTCTCTCTCTCTCTCTCTCTATATATATATATATATATATATATATTTATATATATGTATATATCTATATATATACATATATGTATATGTACGCTTCTGTATTGCATATATATATATATATATACTAGCATATGGTGCCACCCCAGAAATATTTTTCTAGATCCGCCCCTGTAAGTGTACCTAATTAAGTGCATTATTTTAGAGAAAACACAGTAAGATCCAACTATCCGTGAGGTTTCAGAATGTTACATGTTAATTATCAGTTATATACATTAGGAGTTCAGAAAGTATTGTACAATAAGCATTGCTTTAAAAAATTACCATGGGTCCTGAAATATGTACTTTTTTTTCCAATTAAAATACCTTACAAATTCAAAAAGCTCTGCACTTGGAAGATAATCTGTAGGTTTTCAAGCTCTAAATTAACCTCATGCCCTAGATGGATTCACTAAAACAGAGGATAACTAATTGAATCCTGAATATACTGGAATATTCCCGTAACAGTACCCTGGAAGTAATTGGATGTTAACTTTATGTTCTATCCATCCATCCATCCATCTTCTTAACCGCTTATCCAATTCAGGGTCACGGGGCAGCTGGAGCCTATCCCAGCAATTATCAGGCGTTAGGCAGGGTACACCCTGAACAGGACGCCAGTCTGTTGCAGGGCCAACACAGAGAGACAGACAACCATTCACACTCACATTCATTCCTAGGGACAATTTAGAGTGATCAATTCACCTATCATGCATGTTTTTGGACTGTGGGAGGAAGCCGGAGTACCCGGAGAGAACCCACGCATACACGGGGAGAACATGCAAACTCCATGCAGAAAGACCCTGGGCCGGGATACAAACCCACGACCTTCTTGCTGCAAGGCAACAGTGCTAACCACTGCGCCACCGTGCAGCCAACTTTATGTTCTATATGTTTTAAAAATAGAGTGTTGGTTGTGATACTGATTAGTTTTGGAAAAGCATGAGCTTTGTTATTTATTACGAACAACAAATGTTGTAAAACCTAAAATGAAAAAATGTAAAGACAAGCACCGATATAATACCGTTCTAATGTACTGTGTTGGTTAAAGGTAACCGATACCTTAAAATGTGTAAACTCCGCAATAATTTCACAGGAAATGTTTAGTTTTCTCTTGAAAATTTTTAGTTTTGTGTTCATTTTTTATCAATATATATATTTTTTAATCTATTTCAGCATCATTTGTTGTAACAAGCAGAGAAGAAAAAAAAACCTGTCTTCCAATTTGTGGCATTTTTTGTGTGGTAGAAGTATTGGTATTAGTACTCGGTATCCCCAATTACTCAGATCCAAGTATCTGATTCGTTTCAGTTTGAAAAAAGTGGTATCGTTGCATCCCGAAAGAAAAAAAAAAAATTTCATTTACTTTTAACTGAAGTACTCAGCTCAGTATTAGTGTTCATAACAGGATCCTAGAATATGGATTGAAATGATTTTTCTTCCGAGTGGTTGGAGAGGAGCACAGAAAATCACAGGAAGCTGAATCAAATTGATCTGCAGGCAGCTGCCAGATTTTTTTTTGTGTGTATTTTATTTTTCTAGCGCCATGAAAAGACGAGCAACGGCGAACTGTGTCGAACACACAAACCCCCTATCAGCCCCATCCCCGTTCCAGCACCCTGCACCGGCTGGTTACCATGAAAACAGGCTCAGTATCCACCTCCTCCGCTGTTATTCCCACACTTCCTGATTGTCTCTGTCCACCCCCCACCCCCTCCTCCATCTTCCATCGCTGTCTTTCCCTACTCCCCCACCCCCACAACCCAAACGCATGCTTTCATACAACATTCCCCCAACCATCACCATGAAGCGGAACAGACTGAGGTAGTGTTGTTTTCATCATGCATTTGATTTCTGACTATTCAAGCCAACCTCAGTCCTCGTTGTGCTCCAGGCTGTCCTGAAATGTAATAATAATTTCTGAAAATGTTGAGGGAATACAAATGAACAATGTTGCTGCACTGCAAAGCAGGTTTGAACTGCAAACGGAAGTGATTAAATAAAGCCATTTTGTGTGTTTCAGACAACCTATCCTGTGATGTTTTGCCTACACTTAATAGATTTTCTGCCTTTTTGCACCTTCAAATAATAATGAAAATATATAGTGTTGTATTGTTGCAATGCAACAAAAATGTTCCCATTTATTAATATGATTTAACGTCAGATAAAACTTGAGTTAAATAGTTTTAGCGCACATATGGAGCTTTGAAGAAAATGTGTTCATTCCGACAAACTGGGTCAAATATACAGACATATTGATGGAAGCCTAGATAGTAGAAGGAAAATTAGGTTAATAGACCTGAAACTCTCCAAAAATTACATGTAACAACGGAAATCGTTTAAAAATCCCTTTTTCTAGACTCGAGTTGAGATAACCCAGGACTGACACCCTTTCAATGAGAGTATAAACATCCACATTTCTGCTCTATTCCCAAAAATGAGCATCTGTACTTCAGGTTTGGATCATGTGTCGGAAAATAGAAACAAAACTGACCTTTCACCACAACTAAAGAATGTTAAAGTCCTTGTGGGGGGTTGAGCTGCAACTAGATCTACTGCATTAATAAAACAGGGGATATTAGTTAGCCTGACCCTCCCGGTTTGCACCCCATTGACCCTGTAGGCCGTAGAAATCGGACTGCTGTCCCAACAAACAGGCTGGTTAGTCGGTACACGTCAGCGGTCAGATTTCCACACCTTGAAAGTGCTGCAGCCAGCTCTGAAATTAGTTCAAAATTACAGGCATGCTTTAATTTGCTGCAGTGATTCACAGAAGCTGCAGAGCAAACAGATAACAGACGCATTTCAGCCACAGCCAGGACTCCTTGCAGGCCTTATTTTTTATGAGGGGAAAATGTCTGCTTCATGTTGAGGTTATTGCTTTGGACAAGACTCGGTGGAACGTTGCCAGATGTCTGATACTTGGAGGACAAAAATTACCCCACCTTAACTGATCCATTAGTGTATGACTTGTCTTAAAGTATAAGCTTGAATCAGTCTTTTAAGAGCTCTCTGATAAGGATATCTGATATTTTAATTAATGTAAAAGCTAGAAAGACCTAAAAATGTCCAAATAAATGTGGGGAAAAATAATTCAACACAAAATTTAAGAGAGAGAACAATTTGCAATGTTCTAATTGTTTGTAATCAAAAACTATAATTAAAATCTGTTTTAAAAGACAATGTTATATACTGTAATACATCGCATTTTAGGGTTCCTATAATTATTAATTATTGCACATGTTTAGGAGACTGTTTTCCAGTGGAAATTAAAACAATAAAATAAGCCTCAGCCTAGTTGATTGGGAAAAAATGTTCAGGAAATGTGTGTGAATGGACAGTGACTGAATGTGGTGTAAAGCCATTTGTGGTCTTCCGACTGAAAAAAAGCACTATACAAATGCCTGCCATTTACCATCTTAAACGTCCAGTGGGTTCGGTGCATAAAATTGTCTGATTTCTTTTATGATGGAAGTAGAAACTACTACAACAGTTGTTTTTTTTAAGATTACATATATTTAAGGTCCATAAAACCTAAAATCTCTACTTGCATAAATCACAATTATCATTTTTAATGTTTTAAAATCAGAGATGTGTGTGACTGATTTAGCTTCACGTGTTGTGTTTGCTTATTTTTATCATGTAAAGCACTTTTTGCTGTTTTTTTTCATGAAAACGCTCTACAAATAAATGTTTATCGCTTGGGATAAACAACTTTTACAAACTTTTATTACTAAAAGAATACGTGTTTTTTTTCCAAAAGTGTTGCATGCATTGTTGCTGCAAGAAAACTGTAGGACTCATAGGATTTAAGTAACGTAACAAAAATGTTTGCCTTTTTGACGGCTACATTACTGTAGTGCAGTTAACCTATGATGACAATTAACACACAATCTGATTACGAGTTTCACAGTGAGATTTTCAGCTGCTTCCGTTCACTCCTGCTGGGTTGTACACAACCAGTGCATGCCCTGCTAATACTAATCATTCTGGTGGCACATTTATTGTGTGGAGTTAAACTGCTTAAAACATCGCAGTAACACAGCTGGTCGAAACTGCTGCACAGACCCGAATACTGCAAGACTTTATAATTATTTTTATTTAAATAATTAAGCTCCACAAAGCGCGACTTTAAAGAGATAGGTGCCAGTTTCAAGTGCATGCTTGAGTGTCTTGTGTTTGGTTTAAGCCACTTTGAGATTGATTTCAGACGAAACAATGCAACCAACAGGAGGTGCATGTTGAAATAATTGTGATATAAACCCATTGAGCAATGAAAAAATAATCAATGTAAATTAGATAAATGAATAATAACCTATTTGCCTTCAAATTTACATTTATCACTACTACTTTTAGCTTTCAAATGCCACCTAATAGCAGTAAACGCATCTTCATTTAGATCCATTAAAAATGGGATTCATTTAACATAATTCTTGTTTTAATAGGACATTTTTTATGACAATTTCTCACCGTTAATCTCACAACACTGACATACAAGTCCCACTCTGTTGGAGTCATTTGATTGAAGTAACTTATTTCCCCATTCTAGATGAAAATTGCTGTAAATAAACCCAACAGGTGTCACATTCTTTTTAATTGGAAATTATTTTTTTTCAAGACATCTGAGATGAATTAAACACTGAAAGACAGAGGAATGAACAGGGATGTTAAAAGGTCATCATTCAGGTTTCAGTACCACATCTGACCAACAACAGCAAACATTATTTTTTACCCCCACAGCCCTCAATTCCAAATGTCAACACAGACAAAATCTTACTATTTTTTAAAGTTTTGCTTTTACACAGAAAACAGACCACGCCTACCCTGAATAGATTAAATATTTACAGGTATCTCAGGATTTATAAAGCTCTGAGTAGGTCTCTACTATTTGCGCTTCAAACAATTCCCACATTTAGCTCCGATACTTTTTTATTTTAAACATGCAGAAGAAAGGGACAGCAGGAAGGCGTGAAGTCTCACAGAGTCTCTGAGGTTCATCCGGTCTGTTAGCTTCAGGTTTCAGTGTATAGTAGTCTTTACCTTCTTCAGAGGCAGCAGAGGTGATGTTGTGTGTTTGTGTCCCGGCTGTAGGCTTCTATTAGAGGTCTTTAAAGTAGCAAACAAGCCAAAGAAATTAAATAAATAACAAATTAAAAAAAAGTATTTGTAACAAAGCTTTACATCGCCACTGCGGGTGCGGCCGTTTGACAACCCGCCAAGGAATTATTAGAAGAAGAGGAAGTGATGGATTTTTGGCTCTGACACCTGTAAAAAAGGCACAAAACAGGAATTGATGAGTATGTTATGAATCTGTTCTTTTAGCAGACAGATTTCCCCATATTATCCAGCGATACTGAGATTAAATTGTAAATGAGAGATAAAACCATGAGATTAGGATAACTGTGGGAGGGTGTGGTTAATCCTAGATAATCCCATTTAGAGATGTATTGACTCTAAACCGTTTAGGGTTCAGTTCTCAGCCTGAACACGGGTTTCCCATTCAGGACATAAATATTCAGCAATACAAATAATACCTGCAAAGAAATGTAAGCAAAAGGTAGATTTTATACCTCAAAACTATAATTTATATTCACAAAAAAAACTGCAATACAACTTTTAATAATTTCAGAGTTGCACCAAAATCTGAAATATATTTACACATTTTTTGAAAACTTTATAAAAATGTTATTGATTCAAAATAACGCACTCTATTTTGTGTAACAATATAAAAAGGTTTAAAGAGTTCCCAAAAGTTTGGTGATTACTTATCTTCTCTAGTGTTTGCACTGAAAAGGTAAAATTCTGCAAAACAGTTTTGGCCATTTCTGCCAAATGCTTTGAATCTAAAGTTTCAAGTTGGATAATTGGAAAAACAAAAGCAAATGCTTGAGATATTTCAAACAATTAAATCAGACAGTGAGGCAAAAGAAAGGCTGTATTTGGTGGTGCTTCTGAAAGTATACAGCTATAGTTTAAGTTTAGTATAGGTTCTATGAAAAAATTAAATATACAAATAATATCTGCTTACATTTTTGCTTGAGAAACATATAAATCACAGAAAAGCAAAAATATCTCAGGTCAAAACCAAATAAAATCCATGTATCATTAAATTCAGGATGTCTGAGGTCTTCATTGACTTTCTGTATTTTTTGTTTGTAGTTTGTATTTACATTATGTTAAAAAAAACTTGAGTTCTTGAACATAATTTATAATTTAAGACTAATTATCCTAAGCTTGGTTGATAAAAGGCGTTAAATACGCCTCAAATTAAAAAAGCAACTATTTTAGGAAAGCTTTCTGAACTATTAAAGGGCTCTCAACCTTTTTTTGAGATAAATATATTTTCAGATTGTTGATAGGTATATGTATATTTTTTCAAATGTCTCAAATGCTGAAAATGCTTTAGTTTGGCCTCCATTCGGCAGAAGTAGCTTCACATTGAAAAACGCATAACAGGACTTCATGGATGCATGAATGTGGTCACTTCGAAAAGAAAAAAAAAAGTATTTTTAGCCAGTGATAAAAGACTCTACTCAGGCACACCAAGAGCGAGACTTGCAGACTCCTTTGTCCTTGGTGGGAGAGTTGTTCAGTGAAGGATTTTGGTTCTTCCCCCCGTCTGTCAGAGCTGAGGTGTTTGGAGGGGTCATATCCAGCTCCAGAAACATGATGTTCTCAGCCTACAAAGAAATACACACCAGAGTGAGCATCACCAATGTTACTTTGTCATAAGAGTGTTTAATTCAATAAGTGTGCATGTCATAAAGGAATATTTCTTTTGAGGTTTTTTTTTCTAGATTTTCTCCAACAAAAAATCACCAGTGGTGCAAGGATGAATGTTGAACTTTTCAGTCATTCTCTTTTTATTACACCAAAAACAGCATAGTTCCTCTCCCTTAATTTTGAATAAATAGCGAGAAAAAAAGCATTTTTATTCCATTCATTCTTTATTCTTAATCTTAAAATTGGAAATATGGTCCCATAGTATGACCTAAAAAATTCTATTTCATGTAGTAGGTATCTTACCAATCCTGTCCTCCGCCATTTGCCTTCTGTGCATCACAGAAAGAATTTTTAAATCCTAATGTTGGCTTTAATATCCTCACTCCACTGTAACTCTGATTTATTGCAGCTTTATATCTTCCTTTGCCGACCCTTAGATCGGCCAACCAACTGCTTTTATTTGCCCCAAAAACTAGAACCTTATTTTCTGCGCTGGCTCCCAAACTTTTGAATATTACACAGAAATATTTGCTTCCAATTTTAAAGTGTTTCTTAAAAAAACATTATTTTTCAATATTGTTTTCAGTACAACTTGGTAACTTATTTTTTGTAAGCCATTACAATTTTGTAAGCAGGGGAAAACGCGGAAAATGTCTGTTAATGAAGGTTAATGTTCTGAGGTAGTCCGTTATTAGAATTTATAGCTACTTTTTGCAATACATCAGTACCACCGACAGAAAACAGCTCCATACCATTATGCAGCCACCAGCAGACTTTCTGAAATTTAACAGGCTGAACTTACTTGGAACATACTTCTTGTCAGTTTGGCTAAGGAGGGATCCTTTTCCCTAGTTTGAAAATAAAAACCTCTTTGGCACAGGGCATTTTAGTAGGTGTACAGATGCAAGCTTCAGTCCAGCATAAAGGTGCTTGTTTTGGAGCAGGTTAAAAATAAATGTACACATATAAAAAAACTGAAATAAAACTTCAAGTATCCAAAAAGTAGAGAAAATAGGTTTAAATAGGTTTCTGTCCTCATATCCATATTTTCGTGATTAGTAAAAAAGGCCCAAACACCACCATTACCCTGTATCTGGAATGAGCGCCAATCGACAAGGCTACCCGGGCGTATTGGCTGATAGGTCGCTTGTATCCAACTGCAGATGTTGGTCTTTTCTTCATCTGTGAGGATTTTCTGTACAAATGCATTGTGACGATCAACAAGACAAAAAAAAGAACTACGAATTACGAACCAAAAAGAATAGAATAGAACATTCTACTATTGATTAAAACCACATGACAATTCTGATTTAGATGTGGGAGGAGCTCACCTTTCATCCGGAACAAGAGGCTTGAACTTCCATTGATCCTCCTCGGGGTCAAACATCAGCCTGTTCATGATCTTATTCTTCTCCTCGGGAGGGATGAAGTTCTCAATGATCAGATACCTGAGTGTACACAACACACAGCAGTGCAGAGTTCCAGTTAAACATCAAACGGTCTCCTAAACTCCTGAACCTGTGATTTTCTAATGTTTCTAAAGAATGAATACAAAACCTGACATAATGATAGATTTGAAATGTTCTCCTCCAGCTTAACATAAGTCTGGACGTAAACTACAATCGAGCAGATTTTTACTATTAAGTCTGGATAATTAAAAAATGAAATAAAATAACCTCTGTCTTTTGTTTTCTAATAACTAAACAGTAAAAACTCAGGACTTTTATTTATTTGTAGGTATTTGTAGATTTGTAAATAAATTGTAAATTAATTAGTTTTGGGCTCTCAGTTAAGGCGCATTAGGCATGTAAAACTGGTTACAACTGACATACATGAGTGTTTGGCTCTAAAACCCATTAGGAACGGGGAACCTAACCCTGTCCTAATTTAACTACAAAAAACAGTGCCCTTATTTTGAAAGTGCGAGCATTGCAATTATTTGTTGGTCAATTCAATATCGATTCATCAAATCCTATGAATTAATTCAGTCCAATGGCCAGTGGTGGCGCTGTGGGCAACACTCTAGAGTGACAGCGTTCAGCTTTAAGTGCACTAGATATCTGGATCCTTCTTCTGTTTTCGATCTCACCATTGAAAGTGTGAGGCTCTTATTTTGAGGAGGATATTTGAGGTTTACTTTGAAATTCCATTGATTGATAGATATGTCAGGCACCAATATCACTAAACATAAGCAATTTTTTTTCATCATAATCTTCTGCCTGTCACAGCAAAAAATATATAAATAACTGTCTTTTTTCGTCCACATTATTATTATAAAATCAAGCTATAACACTGTTTAGCGCTACGAAGCTATCAAATGATCAAACTCCACTGACGCACGTTTTAATTTTTCAGTTTTTCACAGTACTTGGTGGACTCACTTAAACTTGAGCTCTCTGGTGAGCTCGTTCTGCGTTTGCTCCAGCTCCTGCCGGCTCCTCACGTGCTCGTCATTTACGTCCTTGATCTCCGCCTTGATGCACTGGAGCTTGGCGTACAGCTAGAAGGAAACGGGCACAAAGATGAACACAGCGGATGAGCTGGGTGGAGGATACCGGTGCAGAGATGTCGCCTATGAGCTGGTTCCCAGCTTGCAGCAGCCTGGTTGCCAGTAGCAACGGCACTGGAAGGACTGGCGTGTAGAGAACTAGCGAGCCAATGGGAGCAGACCAACCTTTAGCACCCCGTTCTCATTCCTCTGCTTCCCTCCTCCACTCAAAAGCTGTCCTGCTGTTCACTATTTTACGCTAGGTTCTGAAGGAGGCTTGAATTATAATGCTGCTTCCCTTTAATCCTTTGCACAAAAAACACAATAAGAATATTTTTTCTGCACACTAAAATACTTATAAATAACTTCGCATTCAATACCTTTGTTTGGATATATAGTCTGGATTTTAATTAAGTTTTTTTTCTCTTTTCTTCCATCTCAGTTGTTTTACCTTGAATCTGAACATTAACATTATAAATGTAATCCTGAATTTTAACATTAACTGTCCTGGTTTGAAGAAAAAAGTTTTGTTTTCTCATTAATATTTTATTTTATCTTAATTTTTGCATACATCACTAAGCAACTGGATCTTTCTTGATTCACGTACACTCATATCAGTGGACGCATGAACCAAATATGTTCTATGTTTAGCCGTTTGTTTTTTTCCTTTGACCACTTTCAACTTTATGCAAAGAGTTCGGGTAACTGAATCAATCAATAAAAGATTTCCATGAGAGCATCTGAGCATCAACTCAGATATGGACACCGTACCCAATGTATCTCTCTATCCAGGAGCTGGCAGCGCAGCCAACGAGCGCATCTGTGACGTACACATGTGACCGTACACATATCACTGCAGCTTAACAACTAATACAGAAGGAAGGCATGCTGCAGGATATTCTCCCACTGAAGCGATCCGAACGGGTGTCATTCAGAGAGTTTTTCCAAATTCTGATCACTTCAACTGGAGAAATGTTCCCCGATGTAAAAAAACTTTGGCTAAAGTGGCACTCATAATTCCAGTCACAGTGTGGCAACAGAACACAGTTAACAACGTCCATTAAGCACAAGCAGGAGCGTTCAGACCACAGCAGGTAAAATGTTAATATCTAATACATGCAGCCTATCTGCTCTATGTGTGATGGTACAATGTGGATTCTCTGTTAAGCTTGTTTGACTTGTAGCTATATTAAAATGAATGTAGTAATGTAGAAATAGTTTTAGTCTGAGCAAGGTTTTCACTCAGTCGGATAGACAGAACTTGCTATTGCAAACATCAACATGATTCCCGTTTGCGTGTTTCCAAATTGCACAAACAAAACGACTAAGTGGATTAAGTTCAGCTTCCACAGGCTCCCTTTCAGTCCTGCTACGACTACAGCTGTTATGGCCGATGACTGCGATGTCATTGAAATCGTCTGTCTGTGTAAATTGGAAAAACCCCTGCAAACTACACCAAAGCACCTCAGAGACTCTCCAAACTCATGGGCGCTAACTATGCCTTACTATGGCAGGGCGGTATGGCAAAATTTTCATGTCACAGTATTTTCAAAAAACATAACGGTATTACGGTATTTAACAGAATTTTTTTCATACAAGACCGTTCATATCCACATCTTATAAGAATAAAGAATATAAAAATGTGCTTTAAATGGCCAATTTGACTGCCATATGGACTGCATCATGTTGTTTTTTCCAGACACAGGTGAATGATATGAAAATAATTAAAATGATCATGATTCTAGTAGGCATTCTAGATGTTCTAAGGCTGAAAGTATAATTTTTTAAAAACCTCACGTTGGCACAAGCAACAAATTGCATCATCTAATTGCTTTGCATGTAGTACTAAAGAATCCCGCTAGGGGGTATAGACTCAGATCGGATATTGCCAAAGAAGAAGTAAAATAAACATGGCGACCGTAGGAGGTTATTAGCTGGTTAATATTCAGATAACAACAGAAAAAAAGACGGTAGAAGTATCATTGATGGTATGTAAAACATATTTACCGTTATTAATGATTTCTTTCTAACTAGTTTTGCCGCCGTTGACCACATTTACCTACAGACGGTCAAATAGCGCTCAACACTCCCCCCTATTGGTTACTCAGAAAAGCGTTTGTAAAAGGTACGCCGTTCTCGTCTGACATTTTTAAAGCCAATAAACTTTTTAAACTATAGACGAGGCTCCTCTTTTTTTAGAAACACTTCATCAGAATTGTGTGCTTCGCTCCTGCCAGAAGCTGTACTTAGTTAAAAACTTTATTTTCTACACTGTGGTGAAGAGCGTGTAGCAGTGAAAGCGGTCCTGGCTGAAACACTTCCCCTCATTAAACTTTTGGAAGTTGCCTGAGCTATTCACCGGTATAGGGGTATTTTAAAAATTCATATCAGAACGAAAATAAACACCGGTTTTCGGTATGAACCGGTATACCGGCCAAGTCTATGCCAAACAAAGCATTGGTTAAATTAAGGAGTTTTTTGGCAGATAATGCCTTATTTACAGGCTACACATTGGTGCGCCCATTAGCTCCCATTATATGGATATACGCTGATTGTGAATGGATATAAACTTCTCCCGAAGGACTCCAAGCGGCTCCAAACTTGTCTTGCATGCTATAAATAAGGTCCAGGTAGCAAAAAACTGTACTTCCCTATTAAAAGTAACATTGCTTGCATGAGGCAGAGTTACAGAATATTAAAAAAGCAATTTAATTATTGCTTTGATACGTTACCTTCTTGAGTTTCTTGGTCTTGGCCTCGACCTCCTGTTGAAGAGACGAGAAAGTCTCCCTCAGCTCCACTGTCTCATCATCCTGGATCAGCATCTGCTGCTGCATCTCCCTCTCCCTACGTGTCTGAAAGCAGAGAAACGGTTGCCTTCAAGGGATTCTATGGTATTATGAAGTAAACACAATGCTTAAATGTGCAGCATGTTGCTGTGAAAAGCAAACTACAATTAACTGCGAACGGTGCTGTAGCCAACCTGCTCAGCGATCTCCTGCCTTTTCATCTCCAGCATCTTCTGCTGCTCGTTGGTGTGATCTATAATGTTCTTCCCTCCAACCAGCAGCTTGCTCTCTATCGCCTGAAAAATCCAAAAACATAGAGGAAAGTTGAATGCATATTGATCACCTATTGTTAATATATCAAGCAAATAAAATCTAGTTGTGGACAATGAGGATAAACTGAACTTCTGGTGTTTTCAGTTGACATATTTATTAACAAATACTACTTTATGTATACGTTTGTTTTGCTGTTTGGATAAAGAATAAGTTGTAATGTTATTCGGATAGAGATAAATAAAATGAAATAAAATAAAATAAAAAATCTGGCAAAGTGCATCATTTGCCAGTAGATACAAACCGTAATATTAAGGGAGCATAAACAAACACACAGTTTAGCTCAACTGCTTGAGAACAAAATGTATGATAAATATGCACC
This sequence comes from Apricaphanius iberus, assembly GCA_028564705.1. Classification (NCBI taxonomy): domain Eukaryota; kingdom Metazoa; phylum Chordata; class Actinopteri; order Cyprinodontiformes; family Aphaniidae; genus Apricaphanius; species Apricaphanius iberus. The sequence goes on from JAPXFQ010002017.1 coordinate 731,317, forward strand.
AATACCGATACTTCTATTGGGTATTGGCCCCGATACCGCGTAATGTACTCGTGTCGGTATAGGCTAATGTTAACCGATACCATGAACCTATACTTAAGATGTGGAAACACAGCAATAATTTCACAGAAAATGTTAGTTTTTAACTTTTGAATTTAAAATTTTGAACCTGACTCCCAATTGACAGCATTTTTTATGTGTGGTAAAAGTATCGACATTTGTACTCGGTATCGGTAAGAACTCTGATCCAAGTATCGGTATGGTATCGGTTTTGAAAAAAGTGGTATCGGTGCATCCCTAATGATAAACTATGATATGAAGTTAAAAACTGTTTGAGTTGTTGGAGCTTCAAAATGAAAAGCTGTCCAAAAAAAATTAATAGATAGAAGCTGAACAGCAGAAAAACACATTTGTCGATTAAGCAAATTTACACAGCTAAAATGTGAACTTTTCATTCCTATCTTAGTTGATTAAATGTTTTCAAAATACATTTTCCTTCAAATCTGAAAAAAGAAAATAAATATTTAGGTTTTATCGTTCTACTTTAACAACATGTTACAGATTGCTGATTGCGTCTAGTTTTTAGATGTCCATATGGTTATGGCGAATTCTGTAGGTTAACATCACAATAAGGTACGATTCTAAAAAGAAAACCAAACCAAGCAATTAGATAAATCACCTAATGAAAGGAAATACTACAATGATCAAATACAGTTATGCTGTGTTCAGACCACAGGCTTTGTCAGCGTCAAGCAAAGCTCACAAAGCATCTAGTTTGATGCTTCTATGTTGAAGCTTCCAAAGCCTGACACTTCTGAGCAAAAAAGAGCTCGTGGGCGGGGCTTCTTCTGCTGACGGACATTCTGAGCTATGATGGAACTTATTGAGAGAGTGGCTTGGCTTTATTTGCTTAATAAAGCTAGACAACATCGACTTCTGCTGCATTAGTGCTGTTTGTGGATACACCCCATTCTTCGGATGCGTTTTGAGTTTGGGGAGTTTAACCATTTGCTCCAGTAGCTACGTATGGATGAGTTTTGCTCCCAGCGCTATTTTCGTCTGTCCTGCGCCCAGTTTGACGACCTCCTGAACCGCATCGGTGCCCAGATCGCCTACCAAAACAAGTAAGTGTTATTTATGATTTTTTAAATCTGCGAGGACGGATCATAACGTTTTCTGTGATTGCAGACGGCAACGATGAGCTTGTCTTCCATTGTTGAGATACGTGTAGTGATAGCATTAAAATGAAACCATCTGATTGGTTGACGCGCCGCTTCAGGACAGTCAAAACCATCAAAAGCTCAGCTATCTGAATTTCTGCGTTACTAGCTTTTGGCGCTTTAAAGCTTGAAACGTAGGAAAAGCTTGAAAAGTTGACGGAGCCAAAGCTCACAAAGCGCTGCAGAAACTGTGACACTCCTCCAAAGACTTAACATGTAATCTTGACGTTGCTGACGGTGACAAAGCCTACTGTCTGAACTCACCATTAGAGAATGCGATACATACATCTTAGGCTATGTTTTAAAGTTATATAAATAACCAACAAGCCACAAAGCATTTTTTTACTGGATTCTCACCTCTACAAACTAAATCTGTTTTTACTTTTAACTATTAATTCTTAACTAACAGCAGGAATTTAAATATATATGCAGTTTTAATTGAGTGTAAATATGCCTTTGAGGCTCCTATTGGGTCAAACTAAGTTAATGTGAGTGTTTGAAACTGCATGCCATCAGCAAGAACTATGTGCTGACAGAGCTGTGAGCTGGCAGCTCAACATCGACATCATGAGACAACATAACAACAAGCTGAGCTGTGCTCGAACGTCCCAGAGCTTCAGGCGTGCATTTTTATGGACCAACATGTTGTGGTGTATAATTGTGAAGAAGAAGAGGGAATGTCTTTTCTTACTAATAAAAATTTTAAAAGTTTGGTGTGCATTTCTTTTCTGCCCCATTTGTGAATCTGATCTAAACTTTTTGTTGTTCAGAACCTCCGCTTTAATCACAAGCCTGCTACAATATCTAACAGTTTTTCTTCTATTCTGTATTTACCTCCCTCCATCAGCTTTGCTGCCCATGCTAAGAAAAAGCCTCCCCACAGCATGATGCTGCCACCACCATGTTTCATAGTAGGGATGGTGCATTAAGGGTGTGCTATCCATTAAGTCCAAAAAGTTTAACTTTTTAACTTTCATCTGACTAGGTCACCTTCCTTCACATGTTTGCTGTGTCACCTAACTGACATGTGGCTTACTCGTCTTATGGTTTTTGCTTTCAAAAAATGACGTCTTTCTTGCAACTCTTCCATAAGTACTTGCAGAGTGTTCGACAAATAGCTGTTAGTGTCGCCATAATCTCTCACCAGAGCCGTGGATCTGCACAACTATACATGCACTTTCTGAACATATTTCAAAATATTTGTAATATTGGTAATATGTATGTAATAATTGTAATTGTTTAAGTGTTTTTCTAGTATCCTGCTCTGTTGCAAATTCCAATCTGGGTATGCCACTTTATTTTTAGTTTTAATAACTGTACAGTACTCTGCTTTTTGTAATCTTGTTCATAATGTACATTTTTTTAATGTACTTAAGTTCTGATATTCACACCTTTCAACTTTTGAATTTAAACGTTTGTATTTCCTGCCACTTTGCTGCTATTAAAACCGAATTTCTTCTTGTGGGACCATAAAGTATTGTTCGATTCTATTCTATCGCTTTACATGGAACGTTTTGGCTGCTTCTCTGGTTCTGCTCTCCCTGATTAGCCGGTCGGTTTAGGTGGACGACCATGCTCAGGATGCATTGGCTTTCAGTGTTTTTGGACTTAATTTTCGAATTATGCACCAGCTTGTGTTTGTTTTTTGCATACAATCCCAGTAAAATACAAAGGTCTTTGGTAGAGATGCATCCATACCGATACTCGTTTCGGAGCCGATACTGTTCTAATGTATGGGTTAGTTAACCCAAACTATGAACCAATACTAAAAATGTGGAAACTCTAACAGAAAATGTTTATTTCTGACTTGAATTTTTTGTTTTCTGGTCAGTTTTATTACTACTTCTTTTTTTTTTATCTAATTCACCATCTTTTGTTGTAACCAGCAGAGAAGAGAATAAAACTTTATCTCCAATTCAATCCCACTTTTTTTTGTGTGTGTGTGTGGGAAATGTATCAGCATGTGTACTCAGCAAGTACTCAGATCCAAGTATCAGTATCATCTCGGTTTGAAAAAAGTGGTATTATGGCATTCCTAGTTGTTGGATATAAAGTGACCAAATGTGAAAAGCTTCCAGGGCTCTGAATATTTATGCAATACACTACATAATTTCTGGAACAACTTGTTTTATACCAACTTTTTAAAATGAAAATATAAGATTTTTTCTTTTTAACTATGAAGATTAAATGTCTTCTGAGCTCAATCCCTGCAGCTAAATCTCCCTAATTTAGATATTGTTTCATGTTTTTTTTTTTGCTGAGGGCTCCGAAATCAGATAGTCAATGAAATGAAATACATTTGTTTTAGTCTCCTTTCAGGACTTAACCGAAAAAGACAGAGTCCCTGACAACTTGTAAGAGTAAACAGAAAAAACAAATTTAAGCTGCTGCAGTGTACAGTGGTGTCCTTCAGGAAGGATACAGCACAGAAAGCCTCTTTGTTTCAAGCTGTCTTTGTGTTCAGTGTGTGTGACTCTTTGTGTTCCTACATATTCTTTCAGTGTCATTAGAGGCCTGATTCATCGGAGGGATTTTCCCCGTTTATGCTTCCCATGTTCCTTTTACGTCCCGAACAGATTGGCCACATTCCTCATATAGGAAGGCAGGGAAATTCCTGCAACTTAAACGGTTCAGCTCGGCGCTTCAGATTATTAATACTTTCAGGTTTTAGCTTGATTAATGGATGAAAGTGTCCACTGTGTGATCTTCCACTGGGGTCACGCAACAGTGTCATAATGACAGAAATGAAATGACATTTCTGCGCTGCACACAGTTTTGTTTGCAGAAACATCAAATTAAAATATAACAATGAGGGTGCAAACACTGAACGTGACAACCACTTTTCCTGCAGAGAGGAAGAGCTTTACGCTCAGCAACTAAAATGAGCACGCCGACAGAAAGATTTCATAAAAAATTTTAAAAACCTATTATGGAATAAGGTTAAAAACGGGATATTTTACTGACATCTTATTAAAAAAATGTAATGAAAGATTAACATCAATCCATTAATTGAGAGGTCTTCCTAGCAGACAGCTCCTGCTTGCTTCCTTGTGTTTTGATTTGTGCATTTTTACATCAATCAGAACTCATAAATGGATAGTTTAAAGTGACAGTGTGTAGTTTTTGCAGTACATCTTTGAAAATAGCCATTAAAATATTATGTAATAATAATTACTTAAAGCACATTAATTGCAAAACTTTGCCGATATTGTAAAATATGACTTTAAAAATCAGTTTTAAAATACATAGGCGCGTGTCCTCTTTTCAGGGGAAAACCATATTAGATGACGTCTTTACTTCTACCAGAGCCCGGACGGACAAAGCGCACGGAACAAGCCCGCTATTAAAACATTGATTTCCCCTCAAAATGCAAAAAAGTTTTGCATAAATACATTTTTACGTCTTCGCTAGTTCCAAACGATGAAAGAGAGACTGATGTGCTCGTCATGTTGCTGCAAATAGATAATTCTCAGGGAATTGAGCGTTTGAAAACAGCACTAGTTGGACCTCCGTTGTTGAGTTTCTTACTCGAAGACACAGATACCGCATGCTTGTGATAATTTAGGTATGCACTGCCCCCTACTGGCCGAAAATTACACACTGTGCCTTTAAGACGTTTAAGAGAAAGTTCAAAAGCAAACAAAAACAGCAGGAAATTTGCTCCTCATAACTTTAAATGTGCTGTATTTTTATTTACTGCATTAATTTGATTTAATCAACTTCTACAACTACAAATTTGTTGCTTTGGATTCCTGGATGCACAAGATGATGAGAGGTAAAAAAAAAAAAAAGACGATTTACTTTACCGAAAGTGGGCTTGCAAGGACAGACGGCAAACTTGTTTGTGGACATATAATCTGCACATAAGTGCATGCTCAATACTTTTAGCTGTAACTGATCCATTTCCTGACACGGAGGGAAAGTGAAGAGAATGGGAAGTGATAGCATACGGAGCTGGCGCATCCGCATCAAGCCAGCCAGTCACAGCGAGGCTGGATCCTGCCGGGAGCAATCGGGCTATAAATATCGCGTGACGACAATAGGTCTCTTTTACAGACGGTAGAGCGAGAGAGCAGATATGAGTGGAGAAAGACAAGAAGAAATGTGGATATTGGAGTTTTTCCTGATCGATGCAGAACCACTTCAGTAGCCTCAAATCTCATTTATGTTCACCCAGGGTCAGACATCCGCTAACAAACCTAAAATGATCTCCCAAAGTTAACTAATCCCTGATAGTGAACAAAAAAAAAATTGTAGTTTTATGTTGAAACATGATTATATTTAATGCAAAAAACAGTATTACGTCCAAACTTACTGAACCAAATGTTCATGTTTGCGTGCCTTGTAAAACAATGCTTTCAATATTTTATATCTGCATGAAGACATTCCCATGTTTCTCCTTTTCCGTACTAGTTCAAAGTGAAGACATGGCTTCAAAAAAAATACTGCACACTGATTTAATCTGCACACACACACCGAGACACTGAGTTGATTCATCAATATTTCAGAGTATGCAGGCCTGTATGCTGAGCAACGGAGAGCAGAGATGAGCTCTGTTATCAACCTCCCCCACACTCGGTAACCTTCAGATTCAGGCTGATTCCGGCTCTCTGCCTCCATCCCTTTTTCTCGCTCTAATTTCACAGGAAGGCAGCCATGTAAACAGGAAACGCCACCACGCAGTCCAGCTGTGCATGTGAGTGTATGTTTGCACTGTATAGTGATTGTAACAGAATGGGTAAACAGTTGTAAAGATGGTGTTTATACAAACAAGTACTTTACCATTATATTTTTCCTTGGACCTCAGCTGCTTTTTTGCTCTTTCCAAATCTAGCTGACAATTTTAAGGGGGATGCTTTCTTTATTTCTTCGTTACCTTCCTTTTTATGAGCACACACTTCATAATATACTGTCATGATAGACAAAAACAGGGTCTAAATTTGGTTTAAGAAAGCCAAAGTGGCAGGAAAGCCTGTAAACATTGCAGAAAATTCAAGAAAATATATTAATACCACTTTCAAGATATAACAATAAGGTCCAGCTCTTTGAAACTGGACTGAATGTACATGTACAGTCCCTAAGGTTCATCCGATTACACTTTGCTTTACATCATTCTATTGTTACTGTGATATGAACCTCCACTAAAGTTCCTGTTGCAGGTTTTCCTTCGATAATTGGCCTTCATTTAGCTCCATCTGTCTTCCCACAAACTATAACCTTGTTTGATGCCCCTACTGCAGAAAAGGACCCCCACACCATGATACTGCTGCCACTACATTTAACCATGAAGTGGGAAAGCTTTGCAGTTTGCCACGGCTCATATGAGTATGAGTAGCGAACAATGAGACTTCTTCTTTCAACAATCACTTTGATATTATTCCTTAAAAGCCAGATTTATGGAGAACACAACTAGCTGCTATCCTGTAGACCACAGGTGTCAAAGTCACGGCCTGGGGGCCGAATCCGGTCGTCATGGCCATTGATGTGGCCCTCTGAACTGTAGAGGACCATATACATAGAACTTTTAAGTTACATTTATATGCACCTAAATAACATTTTATCACTCTGATTAGTGTTTAATTGAATAGTCCTAAATCACATCATTATGAAAAGATGTTCAGTATCATTTAATTTTAAGAAGTACTTGTTGAGGCAGATATTTTGTCATGTTTTAGCGGTTTGCTAAATATAGTTCAATTTAAACACTTTCTGCCACAACCGGCCCTTTAAGGATATTCATTATCTTTATGTGGCCCAAAATGGAAATGAGTTTGGCATCTCTGCTGTAGACGGTGTCACCGACGCAAACTTTGTATATCTTCAGCTCCTCCAGTGTTACCTTTCAACTGCTTCGCTAAATGATGCTCACCTTTTCAGAGCCTTGCCATGTGCTTTGAGACGTTCAAAGCTTAGAGTACGATCCCATAACCCAAACCTGCATCAAACATTTGCTCCATACCCAACCTGCCTACTGTCTTTATACAGAGAATAAAGTATACACAACTGGGATGTATTTACCAACTAAATGACCTCTGAAGACAACTGACCGCAAACTGTTTTTTTATTTTTTTCACATTTTTTGCATTGCATCATGTTGGTCTATTGCATAAAACCACAGTAAACACATTCAAGTTTGGGGTTATAACTTGACAAAAAAGTTAAAAGGATCTTGAAAATTTTAGGGGTCATGCAGGGGACAGGAATATCCTAATGTAAGGTCAACAAATATTTCCTCCAACAGCAAACTGGAAAACAAGCTAATGCTAAATGCTAAATTACGAACCTGGAAACTATGGAGGGTATCCGTGTGACGCTTGTCAGCATGGATAATTTCCTGCTTCTGTTGTCACGATGATGCATGATTTAAGGAAGGTACACTGGCAAAGTAAAGCTTCAGGATTTCACCCAGGCAGCTTGCCAAGGTGTTTTTTAATTTTAGATTCATTTTATTACATTCACTCTTCTTCTGACACAAAAGTAAGAATTTTAAAAACCCAGCTAGGCTTGTGGTGGCTTTGATGTACGTTTGGCACATCAACTTTATAAAGCTTAAAAGATTTATCTGTTGTGCTTTTCAGACTAAAATCAGTGCCAACTCGTGTTATAAAACAGGTTTTTGAAAGAACGTATTGTACAGAAAACATCTTCCCCGTTGACTTTTATCAGCATAATCAATCATTTTGAAAGGATGAGAGTAAAAGTTCAAGAAAACTAGCCTATATCGGGCAGATTTTAAATTCAATGACTGTAGCGATTCATTAGAGCTGCACTGAAAGAGTTTTTTTTTCTAAAAACCAAAGCATTTTCTACATATTTGACAAAAAAAAGAGAAAGAAGAAATATTCTCTAAAGAGAGGTACTGAGAAGAAAGAAAAATGATGCTTGCAGTTTTGACCCAGAAAGTGGATCTAAGAATAGTCCGCTAAGGAGTCAGTCATAGGAACATCCTGATAGGAAACTGCTACTCAGCCTGAAGCTCTGAACAGCAGCTGCACTGACGTGCAAAAGCACAAACAGCAGGCGCATTTACCTAAACAGGTCCAGAGGAAAGAAATGAGGATTATTCATTAGGTTAGAAAAAACCCTAGATATGCTAAACCGTTGATGCAAACAATTAAAACAACAATTTTTCAATTCAATTCAGTTTATTTATATAGCGCCGTTTCACAACAGATGTCATCTCAAGGCACTTTACAAGAAGAGTTATTACAATACAATGTTTAATTTAGAAATTAGAGAACCACAGAAGATTGCGTCGTGTAATTCTCAGCAATCCCTCACACTGAGCAAGCACGAAGCGACAGTGGAGAGGAAAAACTCCCTTTTAACAGGAAGAAACCTCCGGCAACAAAAACCTATAAAATCAGGAAAAACAAATCCGTTTCATGGGTTCATGTTAATTAGGAATTCATGCAACAGATATGTGCAGCTAAGGCTATACAACTGCTAAAAGCTCAAACTTAAAAGTTAATGTCAGCAGGACAGGAACCACCAAAATATGAACCTAAATACCGACCATCTGGATATGCAGTACAGTGGCAGCCAAATAATTAATAGACATGAAATATTAACATATGTCCTTCTTAGACAAATCTTTCATTGTGAAAACGTTGAAAATGGAGCAGGCCTGTAGCCGTCCAGCATGACTCTCAAAACCAAATCAAGCCTCCCTAAATCTTCAATCGTTGTCAGAAAATACAGAATACCACTCTAGTCCACGAACGACCAATGAGGACACACCGTGGGAGAGAAGCGAAAAGGTAGTGATGAGAGTACAGCGCAACAGTAGCAGTACCTACATTAGCAACAATGGAGGCTACACGCAACGCTATGTAAAGCAACAGAGAAAATTATTGAGCTCTGGCAACAAAGACAGTATAAATTGTGCTTTATTGGTAACGTATGCTCCTGACGTTCGGGTGTCCTGCTAGAGCAAGTTGTTTCCCTGAAATCTCAGTTGAATTAAAGTCGAAAATTAAATTATTGACTCAGTCAAAATGAAACCGGACTTTTGAAATGCATGTATATGCCTTAGCTCGACTTAAGTTGAACTGAACTCGAGTGGGAGAACTTTACCTAAGATACCCAGATAATGCGATTCAAAACTGAATTTCTCTGCATGTAAATCAGTAGAAGCTGAGCTGTTGGCAGCCTGGGCACTTCCCCTTCAGGAAGTGATGGGACCGCAGAAGCTGGAATAACAACAACAGAACGAGCAGCAACAAGGAGTGTAACACAGTCAAACAGTGTAAAACTTACAAAATTTACAGTGCTACAGTGTCAATTTCTTTCCTCATTGTGCATATCCTGCTTTAACTCTGTCTACTTCGCTGACTAGCATTTTTTTTACCGTCGGAGTGACCCAAATCCGACAAAGGAATGTCAGTGCAAAGGGGCGCTCGTCGCAACCTAGCTTTGCAGAGTCAGAGACACTTCATTCAATAATTCAATTTTCTGAGTGACATGTAAACTGGGAGAACACTCTCAGCTCTGGCTAAGCCATTAGTCTGATTACTGCTAAAACATTGATTTAGATATGCATCTAAATGTACTGAGTGTGACAACAAGCAGTCCTTTGAGACTGCAAAAAAATGCACAGCTATTAGGCTGTAAGGAACCTTTTTCCACTTCATCCACTTGTGCAAAACCAGTTAATTCAGGTAGAAATTTACTTCAGAAATAAATATCTCACCCACAGCCTTTGGAATGGAACTAAAGAGAGAGGGATTTAAATGACAAACATCCGTTTTTGTGCATCGTTTCAGATCTTTATCGTCCTATCAAAGTTTATCATGCTATGCAGAGATTTACTCAGATCCTTCAGAGATTTTGGTTTTGTTCTAAGGTCCAACTACTGTATAAAGATCTGAAGAGGTAACTGTGGAACAGCAAGCTTAGCAGAGTTCCCGTCAGCCAGAGACGTTTAGGGTCAGCGAGTGTTTTAAGTTTTGGGGTTCCATTTACATTTGTGTTCCTGTCATTGCTCAACAGGTCTTGCCATATTCAGTTCATTTGTATAGCTTTAAAGGGTTATATGCAGCTTCTCATTTTTTGTATTTAGTTTCTTAATTAATTCTTATGTTATGTTCTTTTTGTTTTACACTTCACTCTACTTGATAAGTCTCTCTCTGTTTTTTCTCTTTTTTTTACTAGTATATATATATATATATATATATTCAATAATTTCAATTATATATCTAGATATCTTGTTTCATTACTAGCTCCTTCCATGACATGTTCTGTTTTTCCTGCCGTTCTACTGCCTATGACCCTTAAGTTGTTTATTAAAAACAGGATTTATGATGTGTAATGACGCCAGAGCGCGAGAAGGACACATACTTTGCTTGACCGCACCTCCAATCCTGGAGCAGTTGGACCAACAATTCAATGTGCTGTAACAGACAGATGGAAAACCAGCTGAGCTGCACAGTTTCTGAGTGAGCTTAAGTGCATTTCCGAAAGAAACAAATACAGGAACTGAAGCAGACTAATTTCTTATCTTGGCTCTAATTGGTTATTTCTGAGCTTGATTTGACCTAAACTCTCCCTCCCCGCCCAGCAACCTGTCTCTCATTGATCTAAAGAGATTTTAAAAAATATTTAACCTTCTGGAAAGATCTGTGACTGGTGGGTTGAGGTAATCCTCAGCTAATTGGATCAAAACTTGCTTCAGAAGCTGGAAATAGCAATAATTAAGAAATAAATTATACTCATATAATATAATGTTGTTATTGTTGTTTATAATATAAATAATTAGAGAGGTCACATAGGAAAAGTACATAATATAAAACATCTTGGGGTTTAAACTACTGAATACTTTTAATGTCACAATTATTCTCCAAACATCACTTCATACTACCGGTTATAAAGCCAGACCTGGGGAGTTTTTATTCATATAAAGACTTCCCTAAAAAAAACTTTTGTTTTTTTTATCTGACATTTTAAAAGAGTATGTTTTTTTTGGAAAATAATCTAAGAATCAGGTCTATGCCAGCAGTAACAGCTGGTATTCATTAATTGCACCACTAATCAGCTTTCATGAAGGGTTAGTGACCCACACATGAGAACATACCTGTTTTCATTTAGTACAACTGTGCTTGGGGTTGCAAGAATGTGCACAGCTAAACATTTCGGACAGATGTAATACACAGTAGTTGACATGGAGCAACACTGTCAACTAGAGGTTTTAAAGCTGATTGGAAGTCCAATTGGTTTAAATATATAGCATTAATGACATTTCTTACAGAAATAATTCGTATTAGAAAAGGGATGTAGTCCAAAATTAACACTTCCATTATTAGCAGTTTACAGGATTGAAAAGTAGGAAGGATACACTCACTGACCGCTCTATTAGGAACGTTATTATTTAGTATTTTTTTACTCACCTTGTTCATGCCACAATCACATCACAGTATTTAAGCTCCTTGGTTTCTTTCTCTCACTGCTGGATTCGTCTGTCATTTCGGGGGTTTTGAACGGGACCAAAATGCAGACAGGGACACGGGATGATCATGGTGCCGAGGATTTCATGAAAAAAAAAAGTAAACTTACACAAAACGACAAGAAGGAGGCAGGAACCAGGGCGAGAAAAACCGCAGAGGGAATCCAAGTAGCCTAAATACTGTGGAGATGTGACTGGGACATGGAAAGAATTACAGCTAAGTGGGGAGCAAGGCTAACAAACAGAGGAGATTAGACTAATGGCAACATAGTAAAGTAAACACCCTTACAATGCACCAGTTCAGACTTTATTTTAGTCCTATACCTGCTTACAAATTGAAAAACAGCCAAACTCAGTCCTCCGCTGAAAAACTTTGAAAAAAAATACAACACTTAGAAAGCTAACCTGTGAATCTCCTTGAAAGCTTTCTATATCGCAAAATCAACAAGTTTTTGTGCGACATAAAATATGAGGGAATATTTTCATCACTATATAAATAAATGCAGAGCACAGCTTATTCATTTATAGCTACAAAACGGATAGATTTAAAAGCATAGGCCCAGCAAGCACAGAGCCACACAAGTAGTGCTTTATCTCTATTTTTAGACAAAACCGAATCTCTTACACTTGATCAACAAGAAAAAAAGGCTTTATCTACCACCAAGCGTCTTAAAGAGGGGTTATTTTTCATGTTGCATGATCAGTGCAGGTCTGACGTCTTGCAGGTTTCTTCCTAAACCGGCCAGAAAAAAGAAATGATGCGTCAAAGGGAGGAAATAGTTGTTCTCCTGAATCAGCTTCCACCTTGTGAATCATGCCAAGTGAGCCTCTGAACATTTCAAACAAATTAGCACCATAACCTACTAACACCTGACACACTGAGAAATAACGTGATAACAAGAAATATGAGCAGAAATGTATGAGAATAACACAGGAACAGGATAATCTCTAAGACGCTTTAGAGTCTAATTTCCAATTAGAATAAATAGATGAAGCACAAAAAGCTATAAATGAAATCTAAGTCACATCTTTTGTAAATTTTAGCTGTTTTCCACACATATGAACGGGACAGAGCAAGAAATTGTTGACATTTGCTCTAATTCAACAGCTCAGCATCCAGTTTAGTAACAAAGCATGTTGTCTTTTTAGATGTTGAGGATAACTGCAACCTTTTACAAGAAATAACAAGAGCTGAGAGTGTGAGTGGCTTTGTTGCATGTCTCGTGCCGTTGCCACGATTCCCACCTACACGCTTCGGGTTTCTCTCAAAGCTAAACGCATCAAAAATCATCACTGGGAATTGCGAAAAGCTCTCAACTGAGGCAAAGGCAGGAACACCTAATAAATTTTAATCACATTGTCTCAAAAAGACACAACACCACCTTGCCTCAGGACCTAGGTTGGCTCAGCAGGCCGATCCGGCAGACTCTCATATAGGATAGTCGAGGCTACAGCTACAGGATTATAGAGCTCAGTGACTCAGTCATTCTGCATGAGTGACTTATTGACTGGATATGCCCTATGAATCAGGATGTATGATTAACGCAACTCTGGCTCAGTCTCTGATTGCTGTGTGTGATTTCGACCTGTGTCTGAGTAGAGAAAGAACTGGTTTCTTAAAATACAAACGACTTTACAGAGCTCCAGACTGGAAATTAAGGTGAGAAAACACAGCTAAGCATGATGATGATCTTCCACAATAAAAAGTTCACAACAAGTAACATGAGGTGTCAAAAGTATTTACATCCATTTCTCAGATACACTTATAGATATTAGGGTTAAAGGTCCACTGTGTAACAAATTCGACTTTTTATTAATAAAAAGCAAGTACTGCTTTCATAAAGACATATTTTACCGAGGTCTAATCACAATCGCATTATCATGAAAGCGTTCCCGTGTCTAAGAATACGTTGTTTATAGATACAGAGGGTGCACCGCCCCCCATCTGAGTCTGCCATGTTGCATCGCCATCTTTGAATACGCTGAAAGGGCTTAAACTTGTTTGCTTTACGCGTTTTAGCCAGTGGCGTCGGGGGGAGGGGGAGAGGTGAAGAGAAGAAACGAGCAACGAGCATAGAGGACTGTGGAACATAGTTTGGCAATTTTAATGGAGGACCATCCGTACTCTTTGCCCCGTGAGAGGGAGGAAACCAAACCAAAGACAAGAAACAGAAATAACCGTGAGAAAACAAGAATCTACATCGGTGGAGCTTTTACTAGATGGAGATTATTCATGAGGGACACGTACTTTCAGGCTTTCTGCTGGACAGCTAAGTTAATTATATGAAACAGTCAAGTTTATGTTAGCGTTATGTTTGACACAGGACAGGTTAGTCCATCAAATACTTTATCTCCCGTTTGACTCGGACAACTTACTCCGCGGCTTCCGTAGTAGTAATGACGTTTTATAACGGCGAGAAGCCAGAGAACACTGCTCAGTTGCTTGCATACGCTGAGCGCACCACTAGTTGGAGGTAATTCTTACACACGGGGGCTTTAAAAAAGACTGATGTACAAGTTGAGGTATCAATTCAAGCTTTTTACTTGAATAAAGGTAAATAAAAGTACTGGTTTCAAAACAAGTTAAAAGTATGAAAGTATGGCTTGATTTTTTGCCACAGACGGATGACTTCCTCATTGAGATGTTGTTCTAAAGGCTGAATGGCAGATATTGGAAATTATTGTCAAACCACAATCAAAATCACTCTATCCAGTTGCCGCAATTTATCTAGATATTCTTTTTTTTTGTCTTTGTGGTTGTTTTTTTTAACACAGTGACAAGTAACAAGGCTAATTTTACGGGACAGATTATTGCGTGAAAATGTAAGGTGTAGAAATAAAAGTTATATTAATAGATCATTCGTGTAGTGCAGTGTACTTCGTTACTTGACACCTTAAGTTGTAAGTTTTGTATGTTTTTTTTTCTTTAATGTAACGCATTGAATACTGGTGTAAAAGTCTTGTGAGTGGCTTGTTGGACTGTATCGACTCCAGGAAGAGTAGTAGCTCGCGTGTAGCTAAATGGGATTGAAATAAATAAATATTTGGATTTAGATAAATGTGGGTTCTCTCCAGGCACTCCAGCTTCTTGCCATAGTCCCTAAACATGACTGTTAGGTTTAATTGGGCTATTTAAATTGTTTGTAGGTATGAGTGTGTGCTTTCATGGTTGTTTGTCCCTTGTGTTGATATGGCGACCTGTTTGGGGTGTACCCTGCCTCATGTCCAATAACCATGGGTGATCTAAAGAGAGGTTAGCAAATGATCGAGCAAGTTACAAGTTTAAATAAAGTTATTATAAATCCAAAGCAAAAATTAAATCAAAACTTTTTTTAAAAAATAATTTTTCAAATAATATTTAAAGCATACAAACAGAAGCAGAAGGACGCTTTGTTTTTAAGGACACAGAGATAAACAAGTTAGCTGACCTACTTGATTGCATTGAGTGTATTAAGGTCTGGCTGGCCAATAACTGTCTTCAGCTGAACTCCACCAAGACTGAAACGCTGATCATGGCTCCAGAACAGGAAGTGCTTTTTATCAAGCAACACCTCGGTTTCCTGAGCTCCTCAGTCCAGCCCAGACTCAGAAACCTTGGTGTTTTTTTTGACCAGTCGATTTCTTTGGGCTGCCATTCAAAACGTTTTGTAAAAAATTGCTTTTTTTTGAGAAACATCTCCAAACTGAGAGCAATAACTTCAAAATCAGACCTGGAGATGATTATTCTTGCTTTTTTTTCCACTCTCGTTTAGATTATTGTAACTCTCTTTTTACTTGTTTTAACAAATCAGCTGCCAGTCTTCTTCAGTTGCTCCAGAACGCTGCAGCTAGGCTTTTAACAGGAACGAACAGAAGGGCTCACATAACACCGGTTTTATCTTCCTTACATTGGCTACCGGTCAAGCTTAGAATTGATTTTAAAATTTTAGGTTTGACCTTTAGAGCTCTTAATGGAGAAGCCCCACAATATTTATCAGACCTTTTGGCCGCACTCTACGGTCTTCGGGCCAAAACCTCCTGTAGGTCCCTAAGACCAGATTTAAAACTAGAGGTGACCTGTCCTTTCAGGCTGTAGCACCCAGACTACGGAACGCCCTGCCCCTGTTTCTTCGTGTGGCTGACTCTGCTGATTCTTTTAAAAAACAGCTGAAGACACTTTTATTTAGACAAGCTTTTATGTAAATGTACCTTGTGCTGCTTTTCTTTTGATGTATGCTGTATTTTTTGTACTCTGTTAAGCACTTTGGGATTTTTATCTGTGAAAGGTGCTATATAAATAAAGTTTTACTTTACTTACTTAATATTTTATCTTTCTGAACATTCATGGATATTACTGCATATTGGGCGTTTTTCTAATAGCCTGCAGCCCTAATTTAGATTGCCAATGTTATAGTTAATGGTAAATAACTGCGAATGTGAAGAGTTAAAGGAGACATATTATGAAAAAAAGCACTTTTCCTGTGATTTGGGGTGTCATTGTGTGTCTCTGGTGCATATATATGCATACAAATCTGGAGAAAAAGACATCCATGTTTTTTTTGATTGAATTAGGGGTTTCTTAATTGATCCTGCATTCAGTCTCTTATTGAGCTGCTCAAAATCTGTCCGGCGTTCTATGTCACAAGCCAGAATATTAGAATATCCACACCGCCTAGGAGCGCTGTCGCCACCCACCAGGTACAGCACTAAACACCAGTTACCATTCAGATTAGGAAACACCATGTGGAAGCACCACGCAAAATGCTCCGTTTTCGGCTGGTCAAAAGAGCTCAAAACACTTCATCAGGTCCCAGTTGAAGAGGACAGAAGAGCGGCATGGGTTCAATTTTATTATTTATGGTAAGATGCTGGCGGGGAGACGGGAGACGCACCGCCGCAAGAAGCAACTCAAACTTGAGATCTGCCACCGAACTGAGCAGCTGAAAACCGGGAAGAATACGGGAGAACTGCTGCAGAAGAGCGGCATAGGCTGGCTTTGTTTTTTTAAAGGTAAGATGCTGGCGGTAAGGGCTGGGAAGACTGAGGACCTGCTGCCGCAAAGGGCTACTCAAACTCTGGGGGGAAGACGGCAGACGAGCCGCCGATCTGAGCTACTATAACCCAGGGGAAGGATATGCAGCTCCACGGAGCTCAAAGAGCGGGGTCTCAGCGCAGTGCTAGAGAGCTTTAGAGTCGACATCTCAGGAAGATATCAGAGTGCCAGCTAAGCAGTTAAATATATTCTTTTAACTTTAAGTAATTTCTTCAATAACCATTCAGAAGTATCTTGCTGAATTCTCTATATCGGTTATCGGGAGATTCCCCTCCTACGGGAGCAGATTCTGGTTCAAACATTAATGGTTGAACTACTACTGCAGCCATGTCTGTAACTTTCACACACAGAGGTAACAGTCATTATGTGAGTGGTGGGTCGTGAGCAAAGATTGTAGAAGCGTTGGGCGTGGCCAAGTTAGCAGCAGCTCATGTAATATGTAATGATCAGCAGAAAACAGCACAATCTGCAAGGGGCTGAAACAGAGGGTAATACATAACAATTGTTTCCTTGAAGCTATTTCCAGCAAACAACTTCAGAAACATGTTTTCTGGAACTCATAGACCTATTTTAAATAGTAAAAATGTGTCATAATATGTCTCCTTTAAAGTGTTACACTGAAGGTCTGGCTTGTATGTTGATGACCTGTCAGAATCCAAATCAAATCAAATCAAATCAAACTTTATTTATAAAGCGCTTTTCAAACAAAGAAAGTTACTCAAAGTGCTTTACAGATTTAAAATAACCCCACAACCCCCCCCTTCAAAAATAAAATCATCAGTGCAAATACAACCCCCTCCCAACCCAACCCATCAGCCATACTCACTCACACACACACTTAGAAGCTACAAAAAGTGGGCTGAGTACAGATGAGCCAGGAAATGCCATCATGGGAGCCATCTGCATCAGCAGCAGCAGATCAACAGCAGCAGCCAAGGCTCCGACCCAGGGCGCCCAGAGGAGGGAGGGCTGGTACCCCCACCTCCACCCAAGCGCTACCTGGGGGGCACCCAGGCAGCCACAGCCGACCACCGCCCCCGATGCAGGGGGCCCCCAGAGAGGAAACACTGGCAAGAAAGATTAAAATACATTAAAATATAAAGTTAATAAAATATAAAGTATATAAAGTATAAAACAATAAGTGTAAAACAAATAATAAAAATGCAAAGCAGATTAATAAATAAACAGTTAAAAGCTGAACTAAAAATTAAATCAGGTAAAACATGCTGAGCGATTAAAAATATATTAATAAATAATAATTAGTTAAAGGCTAAGCTAAAAAGGTGAGTCTTGAGTCTGCTCTTAAAAACATTAACGTTCTCTGCGGCCCTGAGGTCCTCTGGCAGCCTGTTCCAGAGGTGAGGGCCATAATAATGGAAAGACGCCTCACCATGAGTCTGTGTCCTGACTTTGGGGATGACAAGGAGACGGCTGCCAGAGGAGCGCAGAGACCGCGAGGGTTCATACGGTAAAAGCATTTCTGACAGATACGAAGGCCCAAGACCATTAAGACACTTAAAGACCATTAAAAGAACCTTAAAATCGATCTTAAAACATACGGGGAGCCAATGCAGTGATTCTAAGACCGGTGTAATGTGCTCCCGCCTCCTAGTCTTCATCAGGACACGAGCTGCTGAATTCTGTAAAAGCTGTAAACCTGAGGTTGTCTTTTTGGGAGGACCAGAAATCAGGGCATTACAATAATCAATTCTACTGGTGATAAAAGATGCATTAGCGTCTCCGTATTGGCCCGAGAGCGAATGGGGCGGACTCTGGCGATGTTCTTTAGGTGATAAAAACCTATTTTGGTGATGTTTTTAATGTGAGGGATAAAAGTCAGCTCAGAGTCAAAAATCACACCCAGGTTCTTCACTTGTAAAGAAGAATTAAAAGACAATGATTGTAGTTTTGGTAAAAGTTTTTCTCTCTGAGCCTCAGGACCGATAACTAAAACCTCAGTTTTGTCCTGGTTGAGCTGGAGAAAGTTTTCTGCCATCCAGGATTTAATGCCTAAAATGCAGTTAAAAAGTGCATCCATTGGCCGTGTGTCATCAGGAGACATGGAGATGTACAACTGTGTATCATCAGCATAACTGTGAAAGTTAACTCCATGTCTCCTGATAACACTGCCAAGAGGGAGCATATACAGGTTAAAAAGCACTGGGCCTAAAACTGAACCCTGGGGAACACCACAAGTGATCTTATGGACCTTAGAGGAACAGGTATCTAAACTTACCGTAAAAGTCCTGTCTGTGAGGTAGGATGTGAACCAGTTGTGAACAGCACCAGAGAGGCCGATCTGTTTTAAACGAGTTAAAAGAATAGTGTGGTCTACTGTATCAAAGGCAGCGCTTAGATCCAGAAGAACCAACACTGTCACCTTTTTAGCATCATAGTTTAATCTAAAATCATTTAAAATCTTTAAAAGCGCCGTCTCTGTGCTGTGGTTCATCCTAAAACCAGACTGAAATTTCTCTAGGACATTATGAGCGTTAATAAAATCATTAAGTTGAATAAAAACAAGTTTTTCTAAAACTTTGCTTAAAAATGGTAAGTTAGATACTGGTCGGTAGTTGTTTAAATCATTAAAATCTAAATTGCTCTTCTTCAGCAGGGGCCTAACTACCGCCGCTTTAAAGGCAGCAGGAAAAAACCCCGTCTGAAGGGAGCAATTCATAAAGTTTAAAATCTCATCTTTAAAAGAACCATAAAATTGCTTAAAAAACCTGGTGGGAATCGGGTCCAAAGCGCTTGTGGTGGGCCTCACTGAGGAGAAAACTTTATCAAGGGTCCCAGCTTCTACCAGGACAAAACTGTCCAGTGTTTCCTCTGGTGAAGGCAGACACTCTGATTTGTCTAAAACCATGTTTGTTTGAGAGGATAAAATATTACATCTGATGGTGTCTACCTTCCCTCTGAAGTGGTCTGCATACTCCTCACAGAGAGTGTTTGAGGGGGTTTTCTGAAAAGTATTAGAATTATGATGTAAAATGTTGTCAATGGTGGAAAACAGAATTTTGGGATTATTTTTATGTTCTGAGATGATTCTGGAAAAGTATGTATTTCTGGAATTTCTTAAAGCGTTATTATATAATCTGAGATATTCTATGTATATCTGATGATTTATTGTGATTTTATTTTTCCTCCATTTCCTTTCTGCCACCCTGCAGCTCCTCTTTAATTTTCTAATAGCTGCATTTCTCCACAAACAATATCTTAGCCTGGCATTATTATTTGTGAGCTGTTTTTGAGAGAATGAATGAAATAGTTTCTAAGCTAGACTCACCTTGTATCTAGCAGTCAGCTGTTCGGTGGCTTCCTGCCTCTTCCTCAGATCCCCCATCATCTTCTCGTTCTCCCCCAGCAGCCTCTGCTTCTCCTCTGCCAACAGGAATTGATCCTCTCTGATGGCCTCGTTCTCCTTCTCCAACCTTTGCTCCTCCAGCTTCACGAACTCCTCGTCCTCCTTTTCAGCCTCCTCTTCCTCAACATCCTCCTCCTCCTCCTCGCCGTCATCTCGTTCCCAGGCCTCACCGTCCATCTGCTCCTTCTTCTGCTTGCTCCTCCACCTTCTGTGGTTGAGCTGGGCCCTGAGACGAGCAATCTCCTTCTGGAACTCACGGAGCAGAGCATCCTTGGGGTCTTCGTTGACTCTAGGCTGGTTCTGGATGTTCTTTGCGCGGTTGGCGTAACGCAGGGTGGTGAGAGTCTCGTCGTAATGCTGGGGGGCCGGGCCGAGAGTCGCAACCATGACGGTTTTGGCATTGCCACCCAAAGAGTCCTGCAACAGCCGGGTCAGCTTGGAGTCCCTGTACGGCACGTGGCTGCTACGTCCATCTGCTAAGGCTGAGATCACGTTCCCCAGAGCTGACAGAGATAGGTTGATCTTGGCGGCTTCTTTAAGGCGGTCTCCCTGCACCCCCGTTTTGGCTTGGCGCTCACTGCCGGCCAGGTCCACCAGGTTGAGGCGCCCCACTCGGATATGCTTCCTCCCGTCCGGTCCAGGCTGGCTGCATTCCACAGTGATCAGAAACAAGGCGTGGGACCTGGACGAATGTTCGTTCATGTCCGTTGCTCCGACCGCCCTCGCTTGATTGCCCACATTCATCACCTCCTCAATCTCCTTGATGCTTTTGCACACACATGATGTGAGATCTTGAACGTACACCCCCGTCTCCGGACTCTCTCTGAGCTCCAGCCCTCTGGTGTTGCCGTGGCTGGGATCGAGGAGATCCCGGATCTCCTCTCTGTAGATCTCAAGGTAGGACGCCCGCACCAGATACTGCTTGTCGGATTGCGAGCGGGAGATGTGCGTGAAGATGTGGTCAAAAGCGTTGGGGATCACACCTTGCTTCTCCGGGTCCAGCCACAACCCCTGCATGGTGTAGGTCTTCCCAGTTCCGGTCTGCCCGTAGGCGAAGATGGTGCCATTGAACCCTGCGAGAACTGAATCTATCAGTGGCCGGACGCTTTCATCATACAGGTCTCGCTGTTTGGAGCTTGAGTCGTACACCGCATCGAATGTGAAGGTTTTTTGGGGCTCGCTTGGCGGCGCCCGGGGGTTCCTGAGGATCACCTGTCCGAGCCGCAGATCCATCTGTATAATCCCCCCAGGGGGACCACTGGACTCCTCTTTCCGGCTCAACGGACGGCATCGAACTACCACCTTCACTGACTCGCTGCTTTTATTCTTGGACATGATTGGCTTCCTTAGGTTAGATAAATTTTAATTAATTATACTATTTCTTATCAGACCGTATGAAAATTGTCTGAATTATATTGGATGAGAAATCATTAATAAGACATTCAGTATGGCTCCATCGCCATGTCACAATAGAGAAAAGAAATTGAGGCTAAAAATAGATACAGTAAAAAATTACAATTGCAAATAATGAGACCCCCCTTTTTCCGATTTCCTTTGCTTATTGTCCAATTTTAGCCCTCAAACACAGAGGCTGCCGATCAGTGTCTCTCAGGCTTTAGGTTGACGCTTCATTGCAGATCCGTAACCCGTCCATACGCACAAGCTGGAAAGGAAAATATAAATCCAACAATGCCAGTAATGACAAGTCAGTTCCTCTATCTTTTTTCGGTCGTCATGATTAAAGAGATCCGGCAGCAGCGCTACATACCGAGGTCCGCATCTTCCAGTCCCCCGCTGAAAGATGCTCTGAATCGGATCTGCAGCTCTCACTCTGCGCGGAGACGGAGCCTAATTCCCGTATGAAAAAAAAAAAAAAAAACCGTACACAGCCTCTCTCACACATCCATTCAACCACCACACCCTACATCACTGCAGAGTCCAACGGTGGATCATGGGAAATGGAGTTTGGTACGCCATCACAAGTTAATTATTGTCCAACGCTGCCACCAGCTCTGCAAAAAATAAAAATGTTGTCCCCCCCCCATAGATTTTATTTAATTGGAAAATAACTGTATATTGAATAAATAAAATACAATTATTGATAAATGAATTTGTTCACAGGTATTTCACTCTAAATTGATGCTCTTAAGCCATATACAGTTAAATGAAATACAACTGAACTTTAAAATGAAAAGTATATGGGGAAATAGAAAAATATATCATTATAATTTATTTGAAATTATAACAATTCACACGGACTAATTTCTTTGAGTATTTTACTACCAAATATCTATCTATCTATCTATCTATCTATCTATCTATCTATCTATCTATCTATCTATCTATCTATCTATCTATCTATCTATCTATCTATCTATCTATCTATCTATCTGTCTATCTGTCTGTCTGTCTGTCTGTCTGTCTGTCTGTCTGTCTGTCTGTCTGTCTATCTATCTATCTATCCATTCAACACTGAGCATCACTGACTTTAAATAAAAAGGAGAGTCTCTGAATTACTATCATAAAACAACAACTTTTATCCCTGTGGGGAGATTTCTGAAAAGAAAAAACCTTTTCAGCCTCTACCACTCATAACAACCACCGCTGATTTCCAACAGGAGCTGGTGAGTCAGGTCTGGTAGGTTTTGTGTTTCGAAGGCGGTATTTTTACATTTTACCATCCGTGACATAATGCTGTTTTTCATTAATTAGTATCAAATCAGGGTCATGGGTCATTCTACAAAAACGTGCCATTTTGTATTATAAATATCTTATTTTCAAAGTACTGTTTTTATAATCTTGAAGCATCTATTTTTATAAAGTATATTCTTACCTCTCTAAAAAGAATACTGTACCATCTCGGGCTGTCTTATTTATTTATTTATTTATCTAAAATGAATAAACTTGAAACATATGTGCTATGTCAACCCTGTTTCAAACAAATTAATTTGTATCTGAATATGTTTTAAAGTATTATTTAGATCTTATGTGATATATAATGGAATACAAGTCCCCTATTTTACATTAGGGGGTTTGTAAATGGAAAATGTTAAGCAGCACACTTTTTCCCAAGGACGAATATACCGATTTATGTTATGTGATTTCTCAGCATTTTGTCATTTAAGAAAAAGTTATGAAAACAAAGTAATAATAATACAATTATTTGAGTAGGAAATTGTTCCGTTTTACACAACATAAAACTGAAGTTATTTTACATTTATCTTTAATAATTTGTAACAGGGTTGACAACAGCATTCCCATTTGGAAGAGATGTATTTTCTAGACAGATTTAATTGGTTTTAGAATTGAAGATTATGGAAGTAAATGATGATACTGTAGACATCTATGTTATTTAACACATGTAGGATTTTTAAATGTCTTTTCTTCACACTAAAAATCATTTATAGAATATGTTTGCCATTAAAAAGCTAAATTAAAGCTTAAACAAAACCTATAAAAAGCATTAGCAAAACTCTAATTTACTATTCAATCTACTTCACAAGTTCAGACCAGATATCTTTTCTGATTTCCATGTGGCATGTCACATTTTGAAGCGCAGGAATCAATCGGATAATGTCATCAAACATGTACCAGATACTGTGATTGTGAATGGGCCAGAAAAATCTGTTCTTGCCAGCATGGCTCATACATTTGACTTGGAAGTATCCTTCATGTTTTGCCATGATGATTCCACGGTACAGCTCATTGCATTATTTTACGACACACCATTCTCCTGTGTTATTCAGTACGTTAACATGCACAGATAAATCGAGCTTTTTGGAGTAATCAGTCTAAGGGATTGCACCGTGTTGAGAGGAATATACATGTCAGTCAGAAAATCGAATTATTAAATGAAGTACGTTCGACTCCCCGATGATAGATGGCGACACGCGCCCCTACGTGTTAGCCTAATAGCGGCTAGCTTCCAGGTACATTCAGGAAGTAAACAGAGGCTGGCTGGAGTGAAGCAGATGGAGTTAAAGCAAGATATTCACAATAACAGCGCATCACCTCTTCTTAATTCAAACATGCACTGATTGTCCGCTTACGTTTGTCTTAGACGCCGTATGCCTCTTATTACACTACTGCTGTTATGGCTGATTCGCATTTCCGCCTCCCCTAATTTCCCGAGGGGGTCCTCGAGTGGGGGGGACATTCATGCTTTTTGAATGTCTGATTTCAGTCGGACTAAGACATTAATTCGACTTTCTCTTGCTGCATGTAAACGCACTGATCGTTCCAGTCAGTCTCCTGGGATCCCTTGAGTTCTCCTATCAGGTGCTCCTCTGACCCGGATGGTTGATAAAATCAGCAAAAACACGCATTTTAAGCAGATGATATTAGTGTTCTTCTAATATTCATGCATAAAATATAAATAATTAGGTATTACAGAAATAATTCTATTGTTGAACACACATAAATGAAGGATTCAGTGAGAGGATACATAGTAACAGGGTTGACGGTAACAAACTTGACAGAATATGTTATTATTAACCATGTGGTTGACACCACAAAGTGTGCATTCAAGAGAGGTTAAAATTCTGTTAAATATTTAAATTAGATTTTTTTACGGAATTACTTTTTAATACATGAAATTATGGTTACCTGGCTGACTATATTACTTTGTCCCCTTCTGTCAGACAGAGCAAAACTGCAAGAAAAGTGATCAGAAGGAAACAACACGTTCTTGTCTTTTCACACTCAACTTCCTGAAAGGAAAATTATCACTTTCTGGAAATGGTGTAACTTTTGGAAAAGTTCATTTTCTCCAAGAGGGGCTTTATCCAAAAGTAACATGGCTGACGGCAACATGGGGACCAATGTAAAATGTTGATTCCCCCCCCCCCATAATTTTAAACATATTTTAAATACAACTTTTTCATAATTCATGAGCAAACACTTCAGACTTTGTCGAAGTGTATTTATTTTTTATGGTAGTGTGACTTTTTTATCCTAAAAATCAACTGATACTAGACAAATATACAGCGGGACAAACCCTTTTTACTTTTTTTTCAATATAACTAGTATGGAAACTGCTTAAAATTCTTTAAAAACAACAGGACGATTTTTAAAAAAAAGTTAATAACTTATTTTATCATTACACAACTAAATTATAACATAATTATGAATGCAAATATTTTTAATTCAGCTTTACATGACACTTTTGTTTGAGGGATATAAAATGGCACGTTTTCGTAGAATGACCTACATAAAACTAAACAGAAAGTGAGACTCATTATGTGTCCTTTTCTGCTAAATTAGTACAACAGCACCACCTGGTGAAATAACTATAAAATGCATACTTTGACCTACAAATGGCCAATGTCACCTTTTAAAAAGTACAAAAGTGTAGGCGCAAAATGAGTCATTTAATATGTGACACTGGATGTTTTTTTCCCCGATTCTCTATTGTCTATGTCTGGTGGCTATGAATGAGTGATTCGGTAATTCTTTAAGAGTCTTCACTGATGTGGTTTCCCTGATTAGAGTGGGGAAAGCTTCAGCCACGTGGGGAAATCATCACAGATCACAATTTGGCATTAGGTAACCCATAGTTTGAAATGACTTTGTTCCTTTTCATCATTAATGTTTACCTCATATGCAAACTAGTTTTTTGGGGAAGTTTTGTGCCAAATAATGGGAAATTACCCATTGGCTATTATGTGTGTAATTCAGGTGTTCCCTTTTTGACTTGCTGTCTCGGGCATGTGGACATTTTTATATTATTTTCTAGACATCTTCTTTTTAAAGCATATTTGACTCAAATAATTTGACAAAATTATGTAACTTACATGCAGTAACTGAGAAGAAAATATCGATGAGAGTTTTTGGAGGGTTAAGATCAGAAAAAAATCTACGTCATCAAATCTGTATTGGCAGAATTAAAGGAAAATGTAGCACTTATGTATTATCACTAATTAACTGAGCTCCAAGAGTAGAAAAAGTTGTTGATAACTTTTTTTTAACCAAATAGAGTTTAGGGGAAGAGCCAATTTATATGCATGACACACACTGCTGCTTAGTTACACCCCCTTTAACCCCTATGTTCTTGTAGATTCCTCACCTTCTGCTCTGCCAAATAAAAAACAAATTCAGTCCAAGACAATTTAAACGCTCAATGTTTGCTTGCAAAATAGGTGCATGTAAAGACAGACTTCCCTGCTTATCTCTGTCAGAGCTTGAAGAAATGTGAGATGTAGTCGCTGACTCACCGTGGGAGTGCGAAATGAACCCTGGGGGCCCCTTGCAGCAAAAATCCAAGAATGTCTAAAAGGAGAGAAAAAAAAAAAACCCTGTGCAAACGCATGATTTATTACTGTAACAAAAGGTTGAATAGCTGTTGAGGAACAGTGATGTGATATGCAGGGATTTAAGTAAAAACTAGACTTTCTATTTCTAATTTTTGAAAAGAAAATCCTTTTAATCTACATAGCTTCTCATATGCTCTTGACTTAAACTGTGTGCACAGATATTTAGTAAGTGAGTATCTTGACCGTGTAATTTTAGGCATATTTTCTTACTATAATCTGGATAAACTTGAAAACTTAATAGATTTAAGCATGGTAGGTGATGTTTAACTGTGTACTGAGGGAGGGTGTGGCCGAAATAGTTAAACAGTCTGTATCAAGGTGTGAATGATTATTAGGCAGCTTCTTTTCTTTAGGCAAAATTGATTAAAAAAACTGATTTAACTTACTCTGAAAAGTCAACCTAAAGTCTCTAAGAGGGATACAGCTCTCTTGCAATTGCTAAGATGGGGGTAGTTCACAGAAACATCACATTTTTTGTTGCAAATAGTCAACAGGGTTGCAAGAAACATGTTGGGGGGGATGCAAAATAACTGGCAAGGATTTGAGATGAATTAAGCGTGAAGCTTCCTGGAAGCCATTATCTTCCAGTTCTGTCATATTCTATAACTGCAACCTACCTGGGGGACTTAGAAGTGCAAAACGTTTAGAGTTTGAAGACATGACCAAAGTAAAGGAGGCTGAAACCTGGCCACCACCGAACAAGACGCAGAAGATGAAGCATCTAGACTGGGCCGAAAAATATCTGAGGACGAGTTTTTCAATGGTTTTATGGACTGATGAAATAAGAGCTACTCTTGACGGAGCAGGTGGATGGTCCCCTGGGTGGATCAGTTACGGGGACAGAGCTCCACTTCAAGTCAAAATGCCAGAAAGGTGGCGGTGGGATGTGCTGGCACAATCTGTTTCAGGTTGAAGCTGGGCTATAAATCAACTCAAACAGATGACAATGCAATAGTGAAAAGGGGGAAATATATTTTTCGTAGTTGTATATTAAGATATCAAGATTTTGGATTTATCATTTAATACTTAAAAATAAGACTTGACTAATTTTTTGTACACAGCATATTAGTGCTTTTTTTTTTACAAAATCAAATAGTCACAATAAGAACTGTGTTAGAAAACAGTTAAAAAGAAATAAAGTCCATTCCACAATAAATTCAAGAAAAAGGCTAATTGAAAAAAAACATTTTCACTGATTTTTAAAGGTTAATTATCGCCGTGTTAGCAAAGCGTTCCAGATCCTTTGTGTCTGTCAAAGACACCCAGCAGTGTTATCAAGAATCATGTGTAAAGAAAAGAAAATGGGAACAATTGCATGTTCATCAGGCTGTGTTGGTTCTCAGATTTGAGCGTTTTGGATAGCTTGTTGATGGGAAAATGCAGTAAACAGGGCATTTCAGTAGCAAAGTGCAATAGCAGGAAAGCAAGAATTAGCTTCTCCGTTATTCAGTTGAGAAGACCCTATAGATAAAATTGAAATGCGCTTTCAAGGACAAGTAAAATATTTTATACATAAATCAAACCCCAGAGGAGAGGTAATTGTTAAACCAAGATTCTACGTTTTTATTGTTCAGTTGATAGTTTATCGAGCTTGTAAGACTTAAAGGAGATATACAGCTGACTGTCATCAGAGTAGAAGTGACAGGAAGTATAAAAAAAAAGACCCACAGAAAAATGTTAAAGAAATACTAATGTCCCCAGGATTGAGCCATGTGGAACTTCACATGTTAGAGAGGAAATGTTAGATGTGTTATGCCAGAAAAAAGAACGTTCTGTCAAATGACTTTCAAGAAAGCCTCTTCAATATTGCTTAAAGGGGAGAAAACACAAAAAATTAGACATATGTTATTTTCAAATTAAAATATTCTTACAAATTTGGCTGGTGGTTAGAAATGTCACAACATAGACTGAATGATGCTAGCTCAGATAAAACATTTGGAAAGTCAAATACAAATGGACTGAGGAACGGTCCAGGTGGAACCCCGCCAGTTAGTTATTAGTGGAAAAATGTTTCATCCTAACAGAGATAGCGCTGTCAGAAAAGTAGGAATAAATTTATAATTCAGAGCAAAAGATACAGAATTAAGCCTTTAGCCTTTATTTCAAACATTCCAACGCATAGTGAAATTCGAGTTCCTTAACACTTGAACACATGATGTATAATGTTCTTTCCTTCATGTGTAATGTGGGTTTTTTACCATACATAATATTCACTTCCTGTTGATGCCTGCCTTTGCTTGAAAAACTTTTGCTTGGTTCATTGCCAATACAAAGAAAGAGAGTTAAGATCTCCCACAAGATAAAGTTATAACGTGCTGAATTTTCCTTCCCTGAATATAATAAAAAATATGTTTTCTTTTTGAAGTCTGCTTATTTATTTTAAATAAGCAACACAATAAGGTTAAGTTTCAGCTGTTCACAACCTTTTTTGATTCACTGTGTGGTTTTTCTTTTTGTGTTCTTTTAAAACACAGCACTTCCATGGTGGACTTAATCTGCTTGATCTTGTTTTACTGCTTCATTTTCTCCTTTCTTTATTTATGTGCGCCTTCCTTCCTCAGCTTGCGTCAAGTCTGTACTTGGAAGTAAGAATCTCGGCATACTGAGCATTCCTGAGAGGGCCTGAGCCAAACTACTCTGACAGGCGGAAGAAAAGTCTCTCAAACACTTCCAGATGAAGTTTACACCAAAACCCCTGGCATTAATGGTGTGTACGTGGAAATTACCTCTTAGGAAACTAAACCCTGAAGATCGTTGTTGTCCCTTCAAGTTTTTCACTTTTTGTCATGTAACAACCACAAATTTCAACATTTCATAGAGATTTTAGGCAATAGATAAACTCAAATAGGTAAATTAACATGAAGTTACAGAGAACAGGATAAAACTCTGAGTAACTATTGACTTCAGAGGTAACCTTTTTAGTCAACAGTCCATCTCCGTGTAAATTAATGTCCGCATAAATCCAACTCTTCTGTGAAGTCCTATGAGGTAAATGTTGGTGAACTGTCAGCATCATAGAGACAACAACTGGGTTATAGAACATAGCAAAAACTGCAAACAGACACTATCAATACAGCCAGAGGTACAATGGACAGAATTAGATAAAAAATATGTTCATTCCTTAAAATAGTCCAGTCAAAGTCCAAGCCTACATACATCCAAGTAAAAACCTATGGCAAAGTTTGGAAATTTTATTATACCCTTTACCTCCACAATAACACCCTGCTTTGTGTTGATGTTCCCTATCAAGTCCCAATAAAAGGACAGAGGATGTAGGAAACAAGGAAGTATAGACAGTATTGTCAGTGAGGACTAGAGATGTATTAGGGCTTTTCTTAATGAAGCAAAATACTGCAGACCCCCACATATCCTGGATCCAAACTGTTCGGAAGTTTTTTTCTCTCAGTTACAAAGTACAATTTGCTAATTCGCAAAAAAAAAAAGGGGGGGGGGAGCCGCAGCATAGACAGTTTCTAGGCTGTCTTGTGATTAACACTTGAATGCTTAAAACTGACTGTCTAGCTACTCAGCTAAGAATCAATAAGAAACAATTTGTGATAGCAAATTTTATTTACATATTTACTTTTAAAAATGTAGTTTTCAATTCCAGCCAATTTCTGAAGTTATAAAAGGAGAGCATATTGAGAGAAAATTGGAACCAAAATCAAATTCCTTTATTTGCACAAACTTGATTAACTTGACTTTTGTTACCTGGTTTGGTACCTATCAGTAAGCGAGAACCACATGATGAAACATGGTAAAAGTGGAGTGGTGTTAAATGACCTGATTTACCACATTTTTACAACACATACACACCACCACCACTCTCTTTATTACCCATTCGTGGTGAAGTTGAGTTCCTAAAGAGATTCAGACAGCCTAAATCAAGGTCCAACAGATGAAAAAGCTCATTTTGGTTTTGATTATTTGGATAAATTTAAAACATAACTTGGCATGATGGTTATTTATTCTGTTTTATATTTGAACTTGTAGTGATACCAACATCTTTTTTTGTTTTGCTACAGTGATTATCTCTTTTTATGTGTTTTCCAACCTGCTGCAAGGAAACATTTCCTATGGGGACAATGATAAGGTGATAAAATGAGAAAACTGATTCAGATGTCATAAATGTCTTTATAATGACTAAAAACATGCGTTTTTAGACTGTTTTGGAATAATTAGGGGTAGAATAAGCCTTCACTGGCTTATAGGTTTGAGACCACCATATGTGCATGAATATTTAAAACACTTTGTTTAAGTTTTATTAACTATTCTTTAATTTTCAACGTGAAAAAGACGACAAAACTGGCGCAACTTATAAGTTCCGTCGGTTCTGAAGCAAAAATCATCTGGAAAATCTAGAAAAAAGTCTTCCACCGCTATTTTTTTATTAATCCTAATGCTTAGTCGTGGGGAAACGCCCGTAAAAAACAGCGAAGTAGTTACATGACATCACTTTGCCTGACTCAGCTGGGATGGTCATCGTATAAAGTGCCAACTTGCCATGAAAGCACACCCACCCTAGCGACCACAGATCCGCATGAAACTGGCGTCCATCTTGGCTCAATGGGGTAGGTTTGACAATTGAGAAGCAATGGGACCTCTGAGCCTTAATGTTCGAGTGACTTGTTCAGTAACATTTGGCCTAGCGGTCATTCTAAAGCACGCTCCCTAACAGGTTAGTGTGTGCAGTTTTAACCAATCATATTAAGTTGATTCATAAACAGAGAAATTAAACAACCAATCAAATGCGTACATTTTGACAGAGGGGCGGGAGAAGGCGTGTCAATTAGTCTAGGGAGTCGCCGTTGTGGCTCCTATTCGAAGGCGACGGCGGTCGTCTGCATTTCAGCTATAATCTGTTCGGAAAAGCTCAATTCCGCCCAGCAGACAGTGAATTTGACTCACTTTCATGTTCGGTTTATTCCCACTTTTTGTCGGTGGAGCTCTCGCTGGGGCTCTGGAATGACGGCGTTTGTGCGGAGAATTTGGATTAGCTCGCAGTTAGTTTGAAGAAAGAGTGAGTTGGGGTAGAGACGTAGAGAGAAGCCATTTTGTCCCGACTGTGTGGGAGAGAAGAAAGAGTGGAAAAGAGGAATCATACGGGAGGAGATACCATTTCTTTTTTTCTTTTTGTTCTCATGTTGTAAGAGAGGAAACAGTGTGGGATATTTCAACTTCTTGGATAAGTGTTTGGGTCTTTTATTTGGGTGATATTTTAGCCTAGTAGTAGCTCGCCAAAGCTAATCAACAAATCCCAGATTGTTAACTGTTAACAGCCAGGAGGGCTGGAGCGGGTTGGTCAAGTTGGCCACGGAGCTGGATTTAGACTTCACGTAGCCGTCCCAGTTTGTCCTTTGTTTTTTTTTGTGTCCGGGTGAACACATACTATTGCTTTTCAATGGCGAAAAAGACGTACGACTTGCTGTTCAAGCTGCTGCTGATCGGCGACTCGGGTGTGGGGAAGACCTGTGTGCTGTTCCGCTTCTCTGACGACGCCTTCAACACAACCTTCATCTCTACCATAGGTAAGGACATCAGGGGAGACAGACACGTCTCTAGTTTTGGGGTTTTCCTGATAGTTTCCGACCTCTGTCGGGTTTTTTTCTCTCTGACAGCTGGGAAAGTCGTCTGACTCCCACCATGCAGCTGGAAATGGTAGGCAGGACGTATTTGGCTAGCTGGTATGCTAACATGCATCGCTTATCCAGGCCTCGGCATTCTCCTAAAAAAACATTAGTGGATCCATATCGCCAGTTGTGTTTATTTATTATTTAAGTTAGTAGATGTTGGTATAGTCTAGACTTATATTGAGCCAGAGTGTACGCTAGTGTAGAGGATTTTTTTTGTCATGTCAGTGGCTAACTTCGACATGTTGGTAGTCCAGCAGGGCGGCCATACTGCGACTAACTCTGAAAAGTATCCATCAAAGCAAGTGACATGTATTTGCTTCTATAATACTGCCAGTAAACAAGTATACTTTACTTGCTGGTGCAAATTAGACCGTATATCTCCCAAGTATATGTATATTTGTTTATAAAAGCCACCATGGAACATAACAGGTTTGACAGTAATAAATTCAGAAAAAAATGTATGCCAGTTTGAAAGAAAATTAAAATAAATTTAAAGTGGTACCAAAATCGTGTCTGTAGGTTTAAAATTAACACAGGATTTATTTATATTTGTTATGGAGTTGTTTCTTTTCCTTAGTCGACGTTAAAACGGATTCATCACAAACAGGTTTTAGCACTTATTGGCATAAAATCTTCCATAAATGCTGGGGACTTTTGGGGGTCTACCCCACCTATAAAACCATTTTCAGTGCTTTTGACATGGACACCATTAGGAATGCACCAATATGGAAAGTTTATTAAAAATCCAATACTAAACACATGTTTTCCCCACTACCAATTGGACCCTGTTAAACGCCCCAAAATCACGTGCTGCATCCCTCTCTCTGAAATGGCAACAAGTTGGAAATTAAACATCAGTTTGTCATATAAGTCGATTTTTAGTGAAGATATATTGTACATTCCTCAAACACCATTTTTAGCTGCGTTTGAAAAGACAAAGCTAAAGAGTACTGAATTAATAAAACAAAATTTATTTTTGGTAAATAATGCAAAAAAACTTATTCTGACACTTTTTGGTTCATTAAAAAAAATTAAGCCTTTTTCAGAGAAAATATTTTTTTTTTGCTTTGGTCTGAATGTTTTCGCTATGTTTCCCCCCCAGGGAACAAAATGTGTAACAGATTGAATTCTAGGTGTGTTTTCCTCTTTTTATTTTTATTTTTTTTACGGATTCTGAACGTCTGAACTCTTGAGTAAGTTGTATGCAATTGTCCATTGAAATCAGCACCGTATTGACCTCTAATGAACGTGTTACAAGTGATAAAAGATGCCTTCAAATTATGTATGGAGAACGTCTGTGTAAAACAATCAGAATACATTTCGAGGCGTTTATTGCAATAACGACAAAAGTCCAGATAAGTATTAAGATCAGCCTTGTTTGTTTAAATGTATCACTGCATTTAGTTTAATGCCTTTGCCACTCTGCAGCTAATAAGCGCAGATTAGTTATTTCAAATCATATTTCTATCCAAAGTTTTGAGACGGTTAGGAATTGATACTGAGATAAAAATTCTCTAAATACGCATTTATAATTGAAAGCCGTTTCATGTTGTCAGAATATATTGCAGAATGTCTGGAGGGTTCTCCACTTTTGTTGCGGCAAAGAGCAAGACGTCGAGCTATTTGGCAATTTCTTGATCTCACTTGTAAAAGTAGGAAAAACAAACTTGTGATGGTGGCATCCTTGTCAGGTAGATCTAGGCCGCTATAAAATTCTTTCAGCACGATTGTTTTATGGTGTTTCCCAAACAATGTAAAACAAATGTACTAAATATTTTTATTAAATACAGAAAAGCAACACTTTTACTTACTGCAGCCAAAATATTAGAACTTACTGTTTCTTATAGCTACAATAATGTTAGAGCATGTATTTATGTTGGAGCTTGATACAAAGAAAAAAATATAAGAGCAACGTATTCTAGGTTTGGTAGTCATTTAACTTCTTTTGCGATATCTTTTTCTTTTTTCTGCTCACTATAGAGTATCATAAGCATAACTACCAGCTATCAGCTGGTTAATTTGGCAGAGTGTTTACGGTTGTATCAGTCCTTTAGACTGGGCAGGATGTTAAGGCTACTTGTAGATTGCCAACCTTAGTTTGAAAACTTTGGTTTCCATAGCCTGACTGTTCTCTGTGACCAGAATAATTTCAGAATAGCTACATTTTGTCCGTCTTATATGTAGAAAACAACCCAAACAAACATATGTCTTCTATCAGGCACTATTTTAGAAGAAATCTAGTGGTTCTCTCACATCTTGGTAGCTGGTCCACACTCACTGGAGGTAGATATTGAGTGTCAAATAACCCCTTAAGCCGTAGACCTATTTTGAAGCCTAGCTCTCGAAAATTGCTTACCCAACAAAAAATGGTTGTATTTAAGCAAACAAAAAGAGTATTTGAGCCATTTTGGTGTCATTGTAAAGGTAACATTGAGTAGAATTGATAGATGTGTCATTATGCATGTTATCTGTTATTAGTTAGGAGAAATTGAAGATGGAATAAAGCAGAAATTTCTTTTTTGCTCCGACTAAAAAAACCAACATAGTTCTATATTGAAAAACTCTATGGATATTGCTTGAATGGCAATGATTACTCAATAAAATGTAAATAAAACATGTGGACATTATCTCTGCAAAAGTTAAAACTGATTATGTGAAACAGGACAAAACTACAGAGGTTTCAGTACAGGCATCTCAGGCAAGGTGTCCAGTTTGGCACAAACGGTGCCATTTCTATTTCTGTTGTGTAAAAGTTATATTTTTCATTTTAATATCACATAGTGTTCAGTAGACCTAAAATAAACACTTTTGAGCATCTTTCTGGTGACATTTATCAGATATAAACGGTGAAAGCAGCAAAACAAAGTTATGTCCGTGCGTCTTGCGCCATCTTGTGTCATAAGACGATCTTGCAGACTGACACTCTTAGTTTACGCATAGGCCTTTCACTCTGAGCTGATTGGTCAATTTGCATGAGTGACACCTCGTTGGAATCGTAGAAGCCTATAGAATAAGCAATTAAACTTGCTAAACAAGATTGACAATACAGTTGGCCAACCAGGGAGCCAAGAACAGAGCCTTCCGGAAACAACAGGCTTTTACGAGGATGAAATAAGTCTGCCTAGGAACAAATAACCGTAATAGAAACACCTGGACAGTTTTAAATGATGCACAAGTCATGGAATTATCAGAAAACGGCGTTTATTTTCCAAAGAAATAGTTTTTACATGGCAAAACAGCAAAGGTAAGGCTATTTTTTCAATTGTGATTCTGAAAAGTGATTTTTTTTTTGTGTGTGTGTTATGCTTTGGCTTATATGTCCGCGGTGCTTTGACGTAGCGTTTTGGCAGATGTATCTCTGGAATCGGTAGAGTCTCTGCTTTTATTTGAGTGGTTGATTGTGCATTTACCACAAAGCTTGCTGCGGTAGAGGCCGAAATGTGGCGGCTGGGTGGACGAAACTATTATAATACGATTTTGTTTACAAATATTTATTTACGTGGCATCTGAGTTGTGTTTGTGGTTGGTAAAAATAGGTTAGATAGCCTTGTAGCGAGTGGTCTTCTGTTTAATTTGATGTGCATTATTACCTTTTTTTGTCAGGTGATGTGTTGTCTCAAGGGGATAAGAAAAGTTCTTGCACTCAATTGAACTTGTCGTTTTTAGTGTTTAGCACAGTTGTAGACCAAATGTGTCGACGAAAACCAATGCTGAGAGATGGCATTGGAGTAGTTTGTCTGAGTGGAACTAAGCAGGATTTAGAATCACTGACGCACATTTATTTAGTAGAAATATTGCCAATAAGTGACACTGATTGTTGCTTGTAGATGTAGCTAAACAATAAAAACCAGAGCAGAGCACTGGAGACTGCAGAAAAGAAACAAGTCGGGTTTGTTAAACTATTTTGGCTACAGACAGGGTGACTTTATCCATAAGCAGATTCTCTGCCTTTAGGACCTCGTAGCTGTTGCCACAACATGACACAAGATGACTTGATGACTCCGTCTTGGACAAAGCTCTGCATGACAATTGCAGACTTGAATCTGATTGTCATAAGGATAAACAAACAAATCTGTTGGGTGTATTTAAGCAGTCGATGTAGCATTACAAGTTAAGACAGCTTGTATTTCTGAAGAGCCCTTTGTTTCATACCCAGGTTGTTGTTTTTTTGCAGCTGATAAGCGAAGTAGTTTTGATTTGTAAGTGTATGTGTGCCTTAGAAGCTCCACCGGGAGTCCCACACAATCCTCCAAGGTGGCATCATAAGCCTCGCTTCTCTGCGTTACTTTACACACGTATTTAAAATCTCACTTGCATGATTTAAGCGCCAAAGTATGTGAAATCCCAGTGCGGCCGAAGTGAAGGCTCCTTTCAGTCCTGTTGCTGTTGCTTAAGATCGGCTCTGAGTAATGAGGTAACGTTGAAGTCAGCGTTTGACATTATTGTCCCCGATCCTTGGACTCTGCTTTCCTCTCAAGCTTCCTTTTAAGTTAGGTTTCCCTGACTGAGTGATAAGCGGACATTATGAGTAACACCGATTCCAGCGGCGCCCCAAGTTGGACGAAGTTGTTGTGGTTCAAACATGAATCTTCCGTGCTGTTGCAGAGCTCGACTCTGCTCTGACTTGCACTAGTGTTAGCCCTCTTAAATAAAGTTTATCAGGGCAGAGCTGAGTTAAACCTGCCCTATCAGAGCTTTGTCATTATAAAGAAAAGATGTTACCGTGTTTAAATACAGTGGCTTAGCAGAGCAACAGGTTTTTCTGTAAAAGGCGGGGGGGGCGCTAGAGTAACCTTTGCTCCTGGCCTGCTAGTCTTGGCAGCAGCAGCAGGGTTTTCTGTTTTCATTTATAGAAATGTGGAAATGAATTCAAGATCCTACAGTCAGCAGAACAGGTTTTAGTCACCCCCCTTTTTAATTTTTTTTAAAGGGAATATAATTCAAGATATTTCTGTTGAAGAGGATTGCTGGGAAATGCCTTTTGAACTTGAGACGACGACACAAATAAACTGATCCAGTTCGATTTAGATATGGATAACTGCTTTTAAAACACGTTTTTTAACGGTTATCTTATTATAAGCTTGTAACACTTGAGTGATTAACAGTTTAGCTTTCAGACACAAAACTTAAAAATGGCTGTCTGGACGTTTCCTTCCTATTTTTGGTGTAAAAAGTGGAAATATAAAAAAAATCAGATTTAAAAAAAAAACTTGTAAATCAATTCGATTTTTATGAGAATCGATTTAGAATCAATTTTCAACACAGCACTATTAGTAATTCGCCTTTTACAATTTTTCTTTCAGCATCCAGCGATGACAGTTGTTGGCAACTAAAGTTGTAAACGGTTACAGATTTCGCTGTATTCAGTTTAGGAAACTTGCTTATATTGTTCTATTTATGTTTGTTTCGCCTTTAATTTAAATCTATAAGATAACTAGAATCTGTAGATTGTGTAACTAAGAATCCGTTGTGAAAATTCTGCATGTTTTTCACCTAATTTTTGGGGAAAAGTTGCTTGCTAATTTGAAATGCATTCTCCAGTTTTGCATTCACACTTGCTATTTCATTAAACCCGTTTCCATCCACTTTGATCAGAAAACACTTACAAAATATTTTAAAGTTATTTATGTGAACAAGAACAGCTTTGAAATTAACCCCCAGATTGTTGTTATTGGATCCTGATTTACTTTTAAAAAGCAGGAAACTAAAGGCTGTTTAGTCCAGCCGTGTGGAGAATAAATTTATTTCATTTACCACAGCTTCAACAGAAAGTTTGAGTAGACCAAAACTGTGTTTAGAGCAGAACCGAAAACCTGAAACAGGAATGTTGCCTTCCTCTGGTCCAGGTCTCATACCTTTTTTAGAGACAGCTGCTTCTCAAAATACCCCCACTGGGGAACCCCGCCCCCCTCTGTCATTATCCTTTCCTGGCTTCTCTCTGTACTCTAGCTTTTCCTCCATGACGACTGGAGGACATGTAGATCCCTTATTACATGTAACAATGCAGTCCAAGATGTTGTTCTTTTTGGTACACAAAGTGGTGAATGTCATGTTTATGGAAAGCATGGATCTTTTTGCACTATAAAGAGGCTGTACACGCTTTGCTGATGGTGTAATTAGGTTTTTATGTATAAATCTGTCAATGTTTCTCCTATTCGTCATCCCCGATATTTCTTAGTCTTCTCATAAACTAAGCTAAAACTTTCGTTCCCACTCATGCCCTCCCCCCGGGTTTGTTCACATTTGAGTCACACTTTGGCGGCCAGTTCCTTCATTATTCCGCGGCTCCACCCAACTTGAAAGCAGCTGTTTCTCCAACTTTTGGACCATGCAGACGTATCCACCAAAGCAGAACTGACAGGAAAGCAATGTTCGCACAAAGAAGTGGATCACAGGATTCTAACTTCAACCGCAACATGAAAACGTTTCTATCTAGTGTATTAATTCGGGATGGTTATGTATGTATGTATCACAATAAAGGGGGAAAACAGAAATATATATTTTGTTTTTAAAACTTTTAAAACACTCCAACCTTTTTCGTATATAACACATCAAGTTTTATTGCTAAAAAAAGTTGATCCAGTGGAATGAAGGTGAAAAAACTTCCACCAAGAACCAGTCATACTTTTAAGTTTACTGGAAAATTTACTGTCATTATTAATGGTTGTATTTAAATAAATAAAGCAATACATTGCTATTGAACGCATATCCCATATTGTGCCATTAAATTTTGCAAATCGATATCGTCATATTTACATTTTCTTACATTCCTAATATTAATAAGAATGAATTCAGCTTCAGTGCTGTGCTTTTGTTTTTTAATGCTTTTGTTTTTAGACTTGGTATTGTCTCTGAAGCTTTGAAAGGATTCCATCCCCTTATTTTCACACTATTTAAGCAAAACTCCTTTTGACTCAATCAGCATCGGGGTAAGCGTTTCCAAATGTAGCCATCATTTAATGAGTAGGTCATTCAGTATCATAAAATCCCCAAAAGAAATATCCTTAAACAAAACAACCTGGTTTTAAACTGCTTTATTAAACTGTTGCTGGAGGAAAAGATAAAAAATATGTACTTCAAAATATAATTTGTAAAGAATTATTGATAATGTTCTTTGATTTTTATTTTTTTTTCTACATTTAATTTCATTTTTGTTGTTTAGTTTAACTTACAGGACTGAAAATCATTCACCTATCTGGATAGAGTTACGCAGCGTAAAACGCATAATTTCCCTTTAGGTATATATTTCGTAAGTATACTTTGAAAAGGAGCTAAAGTTTGTCAAAAATAAAGAAAAAGGGATGAATATGCAGCTAATATGGCTTATAAAAATGCCATTAAACGTTACAGGTGGATCCAGATTAAAGCTGACATATCGAGCAGAACTAGCCAGAACCTGTAGCAATCTGTCCCCCGATGATTAGTTTGATCATCAGACAAAAAATAATGATGCAAAATGACAAGAAACACGAGCTGAACAGTGCTGCTGCTGAGCAGCACATTTGTCCACAATAGTAACATCTTGTTTATTGATCTGATTTATGTCTACGCCGAAAAAAAACTTTTAGGATAGAATAATGATTTTTTTTCATACAATCATATATGATATAAACACTTGTGTTGTCCGGTTTGTTTTCTATAACGGAGTATTAGGGCCGTTGTAGATAAATGAAGAGAAAAGTGAGTAAATTTCTGCCAGAAAAGTCTGAGATTTAAAGATTAATTTAACATATTTTCAAAAAGAAACTTGGAAATCCTTTGTTGAAAAGGTGTAAATTTGCACCAGAAAAAGCTGAAATTTCTATGATTTAAAGCAAACATTTTTTATATTTACCGTACACTAAGACATTATCTGCCACTGTAAACCTAAACCTAAAGTTTGTTGAGAGTTTAAATCAGTTATTTCCAAATACCTGATGAAACAAATGCTCCCGCTATAAGGTTTAAGTATTAAATATATAAGATGCCCATATGGATATTTTCCAAAGTTTGAGTGGTACATGTGGGCTCCTGTTCAGGTGAGACGGAGGAAGAAGCTGCAACATGGCTGCCTAAAGTAACCTAAGTGTTATGCTGCAATAACTAAAGTTATACCCTTGCTCAGTGCTTAATGAGACACAGTATACCCGGTAAGATGCGTTTGCAGCCTCATCTGAACGCGGAAAATAATCGTTCTGGTCCAGGAAAAGAGCTGCATGAACCCCAAGGACTTTTCAAAGTATTCAGATGTGCATCTCCTCTAAATTTAAGACTAAAATATTTTAGGACCGTCATTTTCGATATGTAAACGAATATATTTCCTGACATTGTAGAGTTTTAACTCACAAAGTTACTAATTTTATGACATTGTTGAATTTTTGAGTTTTTCTTAAATATCTGTGATCTCTAAATTTCTGAGTTTTTAACACACAAATGGGTGACTTTTATCAGAATTACGTTTTTTCTCTCCTGGAAAATATCTGAAATTGATCTCTAAATATCAGACTTTTTGGGGTTTTTTGCCTGGTAATTTTATTGCAAAATATTTGTATTTATTTGTAAAGGGATTTTTTCCCCTGCTTATTATCAAAAGAATCCTTTTTGCTCTAAACATGTTGGATTTTTTTTTTTTTTTTCGTTCAGAAAAGCAAAATAACTCCTAATTCTTAAACACACTTTCTAATGAAACAGCTGCCTCAGTTTTCTTTATTTTATTTTGGGCTATATAAAAATGCATTGTTTTATGTTTTTTAATTACAATATTTGATTCTGAGTTTTATCTAAAGGCAGTCTGATCTAGGCTGATCTCAAAGATGCCAAAGAATCAGAGGGTTGTTGTATGTATCTGTTATGGAAACCATTTTCTTCTCGGTATTTTTCTTTAATTTGTGACTGAATCTTCTGTTTTTGTCTTTTCCACAGAGCTGCACAAACTCCGGTTTATACATTTTCTGTGCATTGGCTAAAATTAACTGATATTTTGGGTGTTTATATTGTGGAAAAAAGTGTCTTGACATTTTTTTATTTGTGTTTTTTTACAGGAATAGACTTCAAGATTAAAACTGTTGAATTACAAGGAAAAAAGATCAAACTACAGATTTGGTAAGCCTCCTGAGGTGCTTTACTTCTCGTTAAATGCTCAACATTGTGAGAATTCTGTGTACCTCCTTGTGTTTCTGACTCGTTTCATAGTAAAACATCTGTTTTACTCGACTCCCTCAAGCCTCAAAGTATGCGAGCGCAGGAAATGGTCGCCACCAGTCCATCAGGACACATTCTGC
Source organism: Apricaphanius iberus (assembly GCA_028564705.1). Classification (NCBI taxonomy): domain Eukaryota; kingdom Metazoa; phylum Chordata; class Actinopteri; order Cyprinodontiformes; family Aphaniidae; genus Apricaphanius; species Apricaphanius iberus. The sequence goes on from JAPXFQ010002017.1 coordinate 772,575, forward strand.
ATCATTGTAGTCCACCAGCTGGAACTGAGTTTAACTGTCTGCTGGCCAAGTGTAGAAAAAAAACGGCAATTCACTACTTTCATAGCTGAAAATCTTCAAATAGTCATACTTGAAGTTGAAGTAATTAAGTATTTAACTTGAAAACAATTTTATTAGCAAGATTTGTGAAATAGTTTGAAAGACACGTTTTAACCAGATATGACCTAAAGGACATACTGAGGATAACAAACTGTACGTAAATGCCTTCTCTCACATTAAAATGCCTTAAGCAGATCAAGTTCATTGAGGAAACAAAATACATTTTCATTATTTTCACGTTAAAAAAAAAATCTTTGCTTGTTCTAATCTTCATCCCTGTTATTTTTTAATAATATCACATATATTGTAATCCATCCATGATGAATCTATTTGTGCAGCATTTGTCACTTATACATTCATGTAAAAAATATTAGGACACACAATTAAATGGTAAGTTCTTTGAAAAACAAATGCCGGCATATTGACGTCTAGCATTTTTATTGTTCATCTCTGTGAAGGTCATTTATTTATAGGCAAACACCAAAAATTAGCCTTATTTTACTCATTTAAAAACGGAAATAGGGAATCCCACCCCTCTAAAAACTAGTTTTACCCCTTTGGCCATCTACCAGGCTCTGATATTGGCCTCACTTGGAGCTGCGAGATGTTGGAGCGATAAAGATCTATGTTTTAACTCCATCTAGCACATTTAAAAATTTTTTAGTAAACTGCGTATCCTTTGTGGAATTGCTGATAAATTTTGGTTCATCACAGGGTCCAGTTTAGTCTTAACGTTTCCTTAAACCCACTTTGAAGAAGAGCAGAGCTCATGCTGGTCTCCATGTTGGTCCTGCTGCGGTATGAAACTTCCAACGCTATGCTTCACAGTTTGGTTGATTTACTGGAATGCCGTATTTACTTTATGCCAAAATGTTACATTTTAGGTTGTTCTCTTAAACTTTGTCTGTTCCTTCTGGACAGCTTCGGCTTTATGCCTTGATGTTGTACTTGGAGAACAAAACTTTTCTGATCATAAATTGTACCTGTGCAGTCTCTTGGCGATAACAGGAGCATGCGGTTTCCTATTAATGTAGTTCATGTTGGCGCTTATGTCACATGTCCTCCGCTTCCAGGCTAAAATCGGTGGTTTAGTTTCTTTTAAAACGTCTTAAAAACACTTAACAGATTTATAAACTGCTCCAATGTTTTCCACGAGGTTATTTGAGCCATCCTATGATTTTCCTTTTCACTTGAAAACTAAATGTCAGAGCTTATTGTCGGAAAACCTTAAAACATGTGGACCTGATGTGATCACTGTTTCTAAGCGTAATCATTTGAAATGAACGTTGGCGTGTCCCTGTTTATTCCTCATCAGAAATCGCAGCACAACCGAATCAAATGAGTGGCTCGTCTCCGAACTAGATGCCACGCTGAAGACTGCATTCAACCGTTTGATTCTGCCTTGTTGCAGCAGGAATGTACCTAAAAGTTGCATGACTGCAGCTCTGGAGGACCAGACTGGGAACTCATAGCAGACAGAAAATAACCCAGTTAAATATGCGGTGATTACATACATTTGAGAAGACGTTGTTGGACTAAACCGATTATATTTTCCTGTTAATCTTGTTTTGCAAAGTTAATTTAACTCCACTTGTCCCGTTACATTATAATGCAACAGAATAACATAAAAGCAGACACACACCTCTGCAGTCCTGCGAGGAGAAAAGATTTTGAATGTAAGCGTAACTGAAATCTGTCAATGCTCCTTTAAGTGTTGTTTTGCAGGTCAGATACTGAAAGTTATTTGTTCCCTCCCTGTTGATTAAATGCATCCAAACCAAAATGGTCTCTCACGCAATTTGTTTAAGGTTTATTAAAATATGAAACTTCATCAATTTTTTTTTTCTTTTCATAATTTTTTTCTGTTTAAATTAAAACTAATCTTGCAGAAATGTGTCTCATGTTTGAATCGGCCAAATAAAAAATTGGGACATCACGAGGAAATTACTATTACTACTAAATTACTATATACCAGTCTGCGGTATTTTAGGAGGCCGTATATTTTCTGGTCACATGCATCAAGCCCCTAAAATCAAATACTGTCCACCTAGGTGGTCTTTTCTGCCTATAATAATTGAGTTTAATGTGCATTTGTATAATTTATTACATTTTCTGTTAAAAAATTACTCAAAGCATTGCAATTGAAACACGCTCCCTATTTCTTATATCCCTTATAATCTGTTGCATTGTGAAGATGGTAATTACCCCACTGTTTTTGTGTTTTTTAAAGAGGAGGTTGACCGCTGGGATTTATCTAAGCAAAAAACGGGGCGCTTATGAATAAAACTTGTCTTTTAGGGACACGGCAGGTCAGGAACGGTTCCACACCATCACCACCTCGTACTACAGAGGAGCAATGGGCATCATGCTGGTCTACGACATCACGAACGCCAAGAGCTTTGAAAACATCAGCAAATGGCTGCGCAACATCGATGAGGTGAGACGCACACAGGCAAACGTAGCGAACTGGAATAGGAAGCCAGGTTTAATGTTGTGCATATAAGTAGAAGTGGAATGTTTTTATAGATCTATCTTAATATTGAGGAGTTGTGGCTTATATTATGTATCTCTTGGCTGTAATTCTTTAAAAAACAAAGGGTGGAAATGTTTGACTACATGAAACACTTTAAACCTCAGAAATAATAGCTATTAATGGTGAGTTTTCCTTAATTATGATTATTCTTTACAACAAATACCCGTTGGTGTGTTTGGTTTAAAAGTGTCGGACCAAAACTGGGTGAGGCTTCTGACCTTGTGTCATTGTAATTTGTGTCACCCTTGCTGTTTAAAGAGGAAAGGAAACACAATGAATTTCCTGCAAAGAACTTGGTTTCTTACGTTGCTCCTTTGCCCCTGAGTCAACGCCAAAGAAACTGGGGTTTTCATCACTTTTCACATTATTCTTGTTAATCTAGTCGAAAACAACTTTTAGACTGTAGGAATGTTGAATACTTTATTCCTTTTGTCATTAATTTTTATAAATTGAACAAACAAGGATGTGAATGTATTTCTTTAGTGTGTGGATAGTCTTTTCTGTTTTAAGATGCTTCTACTTGCATTGTGTGATTGGAAAAATCAGTGAACACACAAATATACCTTCAGTTTTCAAACATTGGAGTCGGTTTTTATTGGTGTTTTTAAGTGCATGTTACGTTTTAAAGGCGATCCCATAGATTGGACGTTAAAACTAGGGATGCAACGATACCGATACTTGGATAACAATGCTGACACGTCTACAACACAAAAAATGCAATAAATAGGAAGATGAGCTTTATTTTCTTTTATGCTTGTTACAGCAAATCATTGAGTTAGATAATAAATAAAAAAACGTTAATAAAAATAACCACAAAACGAAAAATAAACATTTTCTGTGAGATTCCTTTTACCAATATTGGTATCGACAGATCCCTAATTGCAATTTTAGATTATTGTGAGATAATTCTATACTGTAGTTATTTAAAAATGGAGATAACTTATTTTATACTTACATTTAGATGAGTTGTGTTCAACATGGCTAAAAAATATCTTTGTAGTAAGGGCAAAAACTGTATTGACTTTAATCATTATTTTATTTACATTTTTATAAGAAACTTCTAAGCAGGCTGGTAGTTACTCTAATTCCAATTGGAGGATGATTATTTATTTTTACATATTCATTTTATTTTATTTACCTTTGTTTTTATTGCATTTATTATTTATAACCAGTAAGTTGCCAGATTTTATTTTAACATAATTTTACTGTTAATCATAGCAAATGAAAAATATTATTTAGCACTACTTTTATTTAAAAAAAAATAACCATTAACAAAAAAAAAATTTAAATGTTATTATCTGTACTACTATAGCTACTACAACTGGTATCACATTAATTTGATCTAAACAAATACATTTCTGAATATCTTTTATAATTGATGTCACTTCCAGTTATTCACGTGTGTGCAACTTAAAAGGTTTTTGCATAACAAATAAAGATAACCACAGATTACTATATATGCATTGCAGAAGTCTGTTTTGTAGATTAAATCCATCCAGATCTGACTGTTGTTACTACTCATGAAATAAATGATCAAAGCTGGTAAACATGGCAGAAGGATCGTTGAAATGGCCACCTACCACAGTTGATATGCTGTAGAGTCTGTTCTTGTTTAGCAAATTGAACGTGATTATTTATAATTCATAATTCAAAATAAAGCCTATAGGGTCTCATATGAAGAACCTCAAGGGACGAATCAAACACCATCCTTGACTCTTTTTATCTTCTTTTCAGCACGCAAATGAAGATGTTGAGAGAATGCTGCTAGGCAACAAGTGTGACATGGAGGACAAGAGGGTTGTACCAAAAGCCAAGGGAGAGCAGGTGAGCTGAAAAACAGTGCTAGTGTGTTCTTTTAAAAGTAGATTTTCAGATTAAATTATACGTTGGAAACTCGTCGCAATCACTCAAGTAAGCAAACTATGATACATCAGACGCAGACCATCTTACCTTATGAAAACGTTGAGCAATTCGCCAGCGATACATGACCTCGCCCCAGGAAGGGAGATCAGCAAGTTTCTTTTTAGGCCGGACCTTCTTCAGAAATCATACACAATTATACATCTTCTAAGTCTCTTTTTTTGTGTGCGTGTGTGTGTGTGTGTGTGTTCCTAGATTGCAAGGGAGCATGGAATTAGGTTTTTTGAGACGAGTGCTAAGGCCAACATCAACATCGAGAAGGCTTTCCTCACGTTAGCAGAAGACATCCTCAGAAAGGTTTGTGCCTCTTCAGATCCACACGTAGCTTTTTCTTTTCACATCAAAGTTCATCAAGCAATAAATTTGGTTCCTGTATTGATGAGCGCTAGCGTTTTTTTTAGATGCACCCTAAAATAAATGATCAACAAAGTGGTCATAAAAGGGATCAGGTGATTTTTGTCACTGAGATTACTTCCTTTCCTGGACTTCTACACTTTAATTCAACCATGGGTTCCAAAATGGTTTCATTAAAAACAATTTGTATCATCAGGTAGTTTTTAGAGCTTGTAGTCTGTATTTGGCAGCAGCTAGTCGGGACGGAGAACACGGAGGAAAACAAAGTCAAATTACTGCAGAAATTCCTACCTAAGATGTAATATTTTCTGGGCTCCTCCAAGCTCTAATGCCCGTACAGTTGAAATCAGTTTTACACTTGTAGTTGCATTGTTGTCTGTATTTTATTTAAATTTTTTACCATCAGCATTTCTGTTGGTGAAGCAGGTGCTGCCTGAAGTCACTTTAAAATATTGATCTCTTTAATGGACAGATTTGTGTGCCATCTGTGGCTGATGGGATTTAAAAAGTGAAGACAAATAGGACTGTTAATACCAAGAGTTTCATCACTGCAACTTTTCCTTCTTTCTGGAACAACAAAGGGATCTCAATTACCAATTTATGCTAAATTTCTATAAATCTTTCGGTTAGTTAAAAGTATTTTAAAGAATACAGACTAGTAAGCAAATATGAATATTACTGGTTTTGGACTTTATTACTGATGTCTGGTCCGATTTTGTACAAATTCTATTTCCCTTTACGAATTATAAAAGATATTCTTTCAGCAAAAGAAACATTACTGCGTCATTACAGGAATTTTATGATAAAAAAAAAAAAAGGATTTTCTCAGAAAAAGCTTGAATTTACAATCTTGGCTCTTTAAGTCATTGAACCTATACAGAATTAAGGAGTATGTCCTTTAATTACTTAAAAATTTCCCTTGTTTTGCACACCTAAAATTTATTAAAATTTATCAAAGAATAAATAACTATTTCCAATCCCAATATAAAAGTTGTTGGGACTAGGGATACACCGATACGGGAATTGGGCTGATATTTTTTTAATGTACTCGCATCTGTGTCAGTTAATTAACTGATACCATGAACTGATACTTAAAATGTGGAAACTGCAAAAATTTCACAGGAGATGTTTAAAACAGGGTTCCTGCATGGTCTTAAAAAGGCTTAAATGCATTGAATTTATGAATTTGGAAATCCAAATGATTTAAAACGTCTTGAATTTTGATATCTGGGCCTAAAATTTATGCTGTATTCAACTTCTTCGTACTTCATTTTTCCTCAGACGTTTAATTTATCAACCACTTTTACACATTCCAACTTTCCCTGAGAAATAAATAAACAAGTTGAAGGATTTTTATTTATTATTACTTATGTTTCCTGCCTAGGTCTGTGAAATAGGCCATGGAATGGAATTACGTTTTTATAGAAACGGTCTTAAACAGGTCTAAAAAAGACAGCAATATAACTTTAAGAAACCTAAAGAACCTTATTAATGCTTATTAATTCACTATCATTTGTTGTAGCAAGCAGAGAGGAAAATGAAACCCGTCTTCCAATTCATTGCAGTTTTTTGTGTGGTGGAAGTATCGGAAAGTGCTCAGATCCAAGTAATCCGTATCATCGGTTTGAAAAGAGTGGTATCGTTGCATCCCTAGTTGGAACCATAAAAAAAGCAACAAGTGTCTTTTCTGTTATTTATATTGGGACTAGAGCTGATGCTACACCGTGCGAGAAAGAGAACAGTGGGTGTTACACAGCTCAGCTGTCAAACAGAAATCTTACAAATGTTTGAAGATAACATTTGAATCTGTTTTTAGTAGCATTTCACATTAATAACACAATTAACATGGATAATATCTCTAACAAACATTAGTTTTTTGGGGGTAATCCCTGTCTTTTAAGTGGATTGTTGACATTCCCAATATTTCTTTTATCCGTCTTGTTCCACCTTACAGAGAAGTTAAATCCTCAGATTAGGTTTGCTGTGATGCTGAAGTCAATCTCTGTTTTAAAGTTGCAGCCTTTAAAAAAAAAAAAAAGTTTTCCTTGCAGAAACACCTTGCATATTTTTGTCTCCCCTTATTTAGACACCTCAATCATACTGAAAATGGATTAGCCCGGCATCAGTGAGCTTCAAGAGCTCAGCCTGTGGTGGCAATTTGCTGCGATCAGGTGCTTTTCACAAGATTTCGCCATACAGAGATCGAGGGGGATATGGGGGTGGTGTCTGGGCTGTGATGAGGTTTTTTGTCCATCATTTTGACCATTTTGATCTCAATATATTTACTGTATGAAAATAAAGATTTTTCACAAAAATAATAACTTTATTGTTCTGCATGGTACAATAGAGATTAAATAATAAAAATAGTGTTCTATAAAACATGGAATCAAAGATTATGCAAATCACCGTCACTTAGTGTCACCTGGCGCCATCTGCTATTTTTTAATTTTTTAATTTGTACTCTGTTTAACCTCTAAAACCTGCCCCATTTATGGGGGCACGCCTCCTACAGTAACATTTAAACTAGGCCTGGGCGGTATACTGGCTCATACCGAAAACCGGTGTTTATTTTCGTTACATGAATTTTTAATATACCGGTGAATAGCTCGGGCAACTTCCGGAACGTTTAATGAGGGAAAGTGTTTTAGCCAGGACCGATTTCACTGCTACACACTCTTCACCACAGTGTAAAAGATAATATTTTTAACTAAGTACAGCTGCTGACAGGAGCTGTCAGAGCGAAGTACATAATGCTAATAAAGTGTTTCCAAAAAAGAGGAGCCTCGTCTATAATTTAAAACGTTTATCGGATTTAAAAGGTCAGACGAGAACAGAATAGCATACCTTTTACAAACACTATTGAGAGTAACCAGTAGGGGGAAGTGTTGAACGCTATTTGACCGTCTGTAGGTAAATGCAGTCAACGGCGGCAAAACCAATAGGAAAGAAATCATTAATAGCAGTAAATATGTTTTACATACCATCTACGATACTTCTGCCCTTTTTTTCCCCTGTTATCTTAATATTAACCAGCTAATAATCAACGGTCGCCATATTTATTTTACTTCTTCTTTTGCAAAATCCGATCTGAGTCTGTACTCTGCCCACTAGCAGGATTCTTCAGTACTACATGCAAAGCAATTATAAGATGCAATTTGTTGCTTGCGCCAACATGAGGTTTAAAAAAATTATACTTTCAGCCTTAGAACATCAAGAATTTCTACCAGAATCATAATCATTTAAATTATTTTCATATCATTCACATGAGTCTGGAAAAAACATGATGCAGTCCATATGGCAGTAAAATGGGCTATTTAAAGCACATTTTTATATTCTTTACACTTATAAGATAATGTGGATATGAACTGTCTTGTATGGGGAAAAAATACAGTAATACCAATATGTTTTAAAAAAATTCTATGATATGAAAATTTTGCCATACCGCCCACCCCTGCTTTAAACTATTATAAATCGACAAATTTCTGACGTGTATATATACATATTTACTACCAAAATGTCAACCTCTGCCTCCTCTACAAAAGTATCCACTTCAATGTTATATCAACCACACACAGCTCTAACAGCAGTCAAAATAAACAACTAAACCAAGTAACTAAATCTGTCAAAAAATTGTTTGTGTGCTTGATTCAACCTAAATTAGTCATGCCCACCATGATTTTTGTGAGAATTTTCACAGTATCCCCATAGACCTTCCTATTATATGAGAGCAATTTGAAAATTTTATACCTTTTACCGGCAGTAAAAAGCCTTACAATAGTGTAGGTCTGCCAAATTCGGGAAAAACAGCCTCAGGCTTAAGAGGTTGAAAAGAAATGTTTGAAACAGAAAATAGATTATTTGTAAATTGTAAAAGGTTTATTACAGAGGATAGTTTGTGTAGCTAGCTCTTGATTGTATTAAATAATCTTCATAGACGAGAGCAGAGCCGGCCCAGGATACAAGCAAACAAAGCAGCTGCTTATGACCCCCAGACCTGCTTGATTTGAATACCAGCCATAGACTGAGAATTTTAAAGTTTGAGAATTCAAAAAAAGGCACGGCAATGAATACTAATTAGAGTAATTTATCCCTGTGAACTCTACGAGCTACACTTCTACAATTCCCTACAATTACCGGCTGGGTAAAAAGATTCTGCTAAAAATCTACTTTAACCTTACATTTAAAAAGGGGGCTGGTGCCCATCAACCTGTTCAATAGTATTTATTTTTTAAACCCTTCCTTTAAATAGTACTTGATACAATCCGAATGAAAAGAAAACTACATATAAAAGTAAACGATTGCACTTAAAATTACCATTTTGCATAATCAAATATTGGGATTGCTGCAGAGGTCATTGTCAGGAGGTTTGAGATTGTTGCCTCAGACGGATAAATTCTCATGGAGGTTTAGATGTTGGTCTGGAAGCTGAATCCCGCTTCCGGAAATGTTTTAAAAATAAGGAAGCGTTTCTTGAAGCGATCAGAAGTCGAAAAGCCTCGGTGAACGAACAGTTTCCTGACCCGTCAAACTATTGGAGGAAAGCAGTAGCGTCTGCCGGTGTTGCCGCATCTAACCGGCCACAATCGCGCTCTGAAGCCTCAGTGACTTTTCAACCTGCAGTCAGCTCAGCGGGATGCATTGAATACATCGTCTGGGAATCCTATCTTTAATGTATCTGCATGTTTGCAGTGAGTGGTCAGAGGTGTTGATATCAATCTCTAAAAATTACATTCTTCAGATTTCTAAAACAATACGAAACACCCTGGTTTAAAAGAGTCTGTTGTAAATGGCAAAAATAGACACAAACTCTTTTTGCGAGTTGCTCCAAAGAGTGGCTGCCCTCGCCCTCTGGTGTTACAAGGTGTCGCGGCAATATTGTTTTGTTACGTCCAAGTTGAAAAATTCCTGCAAGGCAATGCTGCCATGGAGCATTCATAAGACGCACCATTCCAGGAATTTTACCCCAATATGCCGGCACAATGTGTGTGGGGAAAAAAGTATTTTCATCCCTTCAACAACTGTCTGCTTACGGTTGATTGGGAACAATTTTTTTAAGGACATTTTTCAGCTAAAATCATGTTACTTTGGACACGATCACAATCTTGGTCACAGTAAGCAATGCTTATACCTAACCCAAAATCATATTGTTATTAACTTTTTCTTTTTACTGTTTGATTAAAATATTTGTTTTTTTGTGTGTTTTGTCACAGACGCCTGTAAAAGAGCCCAACAGTGAAAACGTGGACATCAGCAGCGGAGGTGGAGTCACAGGCTGGAAGAGCAAGTGCTGCAGCTGAACAACTCCTCAGCTTTACCCACACTAACGCACACCACCAACACAAACACACGCACACACACAATCTCTGTTTAACTGCTAACTCTGTCTCGCCCTCTTAACCTGTCTCATGAGTTTTCTCTTACACTGACACTTTGTCTCTTTATCAGAATAAAACAATAAACCACTTCACTCGTCTAACCCCCCCTCCTCCTCCTCTACTTCTTCGCCACGTCGTATTCCTCCACCGTGCGTCGCTTGACATTTTATTTCTGATAAAAGGGGGAAATCCAGTAACGTTTCTTGTCATTTGTTTTAAATCTTGTATTGGAAGACAAAGGTGTGAAAAGACGAATTTTAATATTTCCTTTTCCCTCGACCCCTTCCCTCTCTCCACCCAGACACCGCCCACCCATGGCTCTCATTTTCAGAGGAACTCCCTAGTAAAATAAAAAATTTTAAAAAAGTACTATAGGAATTACGTTTTGTACACTTAATGGGCTTTCTGTCATCTTACGGTATTTGTTTCTTTACACTTTGTTACCAAGCGACAGAGGCGTGCTAGCTCCTTTTGTATGTGGAGGTTTATTTTGTCCTGTGCCTTATATGGAGGGCGGGGCTGTGTTGTGGGTGGAGCCACATGTACCCAATGAAATTACAGTTCAAGACTGTCAGTTCAGACTCTCCTTATGAAGAAGTGGAACTGAAGCTAAAGCGTTTGAATTTCTTCTTCAGCCGAGAGAACGGCATTATACAGTATGTCCTGTTAATTGATGTTTTATTTTATCTGTATGGATTATTTTACTTTATATTTGAGTTCCTTTTTTTTCCCCTTTTTATTTTTGGTCTGTTTTTTTTTTTTTTTTTTTTTGCATGCAGGTTTCTTTGGGTTGGAGACGTTTCTGTAACATTGTGTAACGTTTGCCACCGGGTATCTGGGCGGGAGGTACACGAGTTCTCTTTGAAAATTCAAACAGTTTTGCAGATCCATTAAAAAAAAAGAAAAAAGAAAAAGTTTGTTTAAGTTAACTTGTTTGTCCTCAATCAACTGATCCTAACATTGCTGGTGATAAAAAATCCCTTTAAAGAAAAATAAGTTTTAAATCAGTTGTGGGTGATATTGTGATTTCTTGCACAGAAATGTTACTTGAACCAGTTAGTTAAACACAAACTGGTACAAATGATATTCAAGGGAACTCCTCTGACACATTTGGATAAAGACATGCATTTAAATTAACATGCATAATGTAACAGTCAAATAATAAAAAAAACCTTTTCTTTTAATAAATTCTCAATATACTTACTGTATGAAAATAAAGATTTTTCACAAAAATATTCACTTTATTGTACTGCATTGGTACAATATCTTTACATACGAATAAATAATAAAAATTGTGTTCTATAAAACATTGAATCAAAGATTATGCAAATCACTGTCATTTAGTGCCCCCTGGTGGCAGCTGCTATTTTTAATTTTATTTAGCTTTTACTCTGTTTAACCTCTAAAACCCGCTAGCCCCCCATTTTTGGTTAGAGTAACATTTAAACTGTCATAAATCGGGAACTTTCTGACTTATGCATACATATGTACTACCAAAATGTCAAGCTCTGCCTCCTATACAAAAGTATCCACTTCAATGTTATATCAACCACACACATCTCTAACTGCAGTCAAAATGAACAACTAAACCAAATAACTAAATCTGTCGCAAAATTGTGTTTCCATCTGCTTGATTCAACCTTAATTACTCATGCCCACCGTGATTTTATTGAGAATTTTTACATTATCCCCATAGGCCTTCCTATTATGAGAGCAATTTGAACATTTTAGACCTTTTACAAGCAGTAAAAAGCCGTCCAGAGTGTAGGTCTGCCAAATTCGGAAAATACAGCTTTGGGTTTAAGAGGTTAAAAAGAAATGTTTGAGACAGAAAATTGATTATTTGTAGATTGTAAAAGTTTTATCACAGAGACAGTTTGTGTAGCTAGCTCTTGATTGTATTAAATAATCTTCATAGACGAGAGCAGAGCCGGCCCAGGATACAAGCAAACAAAGCAGCTGCTTATGACCCCCAGACCTGCTTGAATTGTAATACAAGCTGTAGAGAGAGAGAGCATTTTAAAGTTTGAGAATACTTTTCAAAATGTATCACTTTCAGCATAGATGGTTTAAGATTTCAATTTAGGATTGAAAGAATTTGGCAAGAGTACTTTGTAAAAGTGTCAAAACTAACAATCATGGTTTTGTCACTATAGCTACAATCTGATGCTATGGGTTGAATATTTGGGTTCGAGCTCCGTTATATTCACACGTTTCTCAGTTGGGTTGGTGTAGGGATGGATCAACTGCCCCTAATCGGAGGCTATTTGTCCATCTGGGACAGTTTTCTCCGTGTGTGTCCCCCCCCTTGCTCTACCCATATCTTGTCTAAACGTAACGGGGAAAAAAGACATGTCTTTTAAGTAAAGCCAATTTAACAAATTAAGATGCAATCAGTGTTGAAACGCTGTTAGTGGCGCAGTTTGGGCCGCATCAAGCTGATGAATATCCTAAAAGGGCCGGTTGTTGCAGAAAGTATTGCTAAAACTATAAAAACCTGTTAAAAACACATTCCAAGGGTACGTTTTAAAATAAATAATCCAGAACAACTTTACATAATGATGTGATTAAAGACTGTTTAAATAAACAGATTTTATTTTACAAATAATTGTATTGGGGTGCACAAAAATGGAACTTAAATTTTCTATATATAAGGTTCTCTAGAGTTTAGAGGGCCACATAAATGGCCATGGAGGGCTGGATTTGGTCCCCGGGCCTTGACTTTGACATATGCTGCTCAAGGGCTTAATTTCTTAGTAAATTTTAAATCCTAAATCCTATTTACTAGAAAAATAGCAGGAGTTTAAACACTGAACTAGTTTGAGTTTGATGGGAGCAGCCATGGAGGCTGGGAGGAAGTAGCTATGATCATAGCCGTTATATATGTAGACGCACAGATATATATATATACATATATAATGTCTATGGCTATGATGACACTCTTTTGTTCAGCTAGGATGCAGCGGACTGTCGAAGTTTTTGTAGTGTTAAGGGTTTGATTACTCATGGAGAAAATCATCTAGGTGAGTTTTAACTAGAACGCTTTTACAGATTTTGTTAAGGAACTTATCAAAATCTCAGTGCAACTAGAAGTTTATTTGCGCTTAATTTTCACAATTTTAAACTCACTTCTGTATTTGAGAAACTGGGCTTCTGTGCATTTCAGTCAGTCAACCTTAAGACTTTTTAGGAATAATATTTGATGGTATTTGAGTATATTTGTGAGAATAGATTTTGGGTGGGGAGATCTAACAACTAAGGTTTGTCTTTTCAGCTCCTGAATGTGACTCCAGTGCTTTTGCACCTAGTTAACTGACTAAAACACCTCCTCGGTAAGCAGTTTGCGTCATAACGCGTTTGCTTTCCAACAATGAACAAAAGTTTTTAACAATTTAAACCAGCCTTTTGTGTAGTTACAAAAATTAACCAGTGTACAAGCTTAACATGCTTAAGAAGTGTAATTTCTACTATGGATGCATTTTTGCTTAGATTATCTTGAGAATGTTTTTAGTTTGTGGAAAGTTAAGTTGAAGGAAATACTTTGGTAACGGTTCAAAAGTATGGGAAGGAGTCACAGACTGAAGTTTGAGTTTATTAGTCCATCGCTCACAAGTACCCAGGATCTGGGCTCCACAGCTTTTGTTGCTTGTGTCGAGTCTCTCCATGATCCTGAAAGTGTTTTACCGTGGCTTAAGCTAAATGGGACTTCTGGTTGGAAGTCCAGAGATGAGAGAGAAAATGCCTTTTGTTTGGAAATCAATATTTCCTAGTCAGGAGGAAGAGTGGAGAGTAAAAAGTATTTCATGGCTGCCTCCTTTATTTACGACGATTATAAGGCCCATTGTACACAAAACAAAAATATTTTTGGAATACATTTCTGCCAAAACAAACCTCAGAAATTCTGGGAGTCAAGTCAAATATTTTCCAGAAAAAAACATAGAAAATTCTCTGTCAATAAGTAACAAAATTACGAGTAAAAAATAGTAAATTTTCTGAGATTGATTGCACATATTTTCCAGAAGAAAAAAATAATCGGAAATTCTCTGTCACAAAAGTCATAACATTAAGAGTTTAAAAGACAGAACTTTTATTTTCTACGGTTTATTCTCGAGTAAAAACATCTTGGACTACTCTTGGGTACATTTTTTGGTAAATTTTTAATTCACTTATTTATATAGCGCCAACTCACTACAGATCTCATCTCAAGGCGATTTACAGCAAAAGTCATTTAAATACAGTTATACAAACATTCAAATCAGTTAAAAGTTTTCTAAGTGGGGAATCCCAACAGATTGCGATGAGTCATTGACGTGAGGTTGTGCCCGAATCATGAAGACACCAATCACAGCAATTCCTCAGCAATCCCTCATACTGAGCAAGCATGTAGCGACAGGGGAGAGGAAAAACTCCCCTTTAACAGGAAGAAACCTCCAGCAGAACCTGGCTCAGTACAAGCGGTCATCTGCCACGACCGTATGGGGGTCAGAGAAGACAGAGAAGAGACAACATGGAGGATGCTCGGTGACTTTGAGCATCATCTGGACCGATGCTCCCCATCCATCCGGAAGGGTCGTCGTATTTGAGCAGGGTACCAGACCATGTGGAGCTTCTGTGGGGGGAAAAATACTGAAAGAAAACTGGGTTAACAATTGCAATAACAGCAGAAAAAATATATCTGGAGAGTAGTAGGAGAAAAGTAGAAGACAGAAGAAAAGTGGTCAGTCTGTCCAACAGTTTAAGCCTATAGCAAAAATAGCTCTGCATAACCTAAGCCACTCTAACTATAAGCTTTATCAAAAAGGAACTAAAACTGGCAGCTGGTTCCACAGGAGAGGAACCTGATAACTAAAAGATGTGCCTCCCATTCTACTTTTAGAAATCCTAGGAACTACCAGTAGACCTGCATTCTGAGAGCGAAGTGCCCTGTTAGGAACATATGGAACAATCAGATCTCTGATGTACGATGGAGCTTGATTATTAAGGGCTTTTATACGTAAGGAGAAGGATCTTAAACTCTATTCTGGATTTAACAGGGAGCCAGTGAGAGAAGCCAAAACAGGAGAAATGTGATCTCTCTTTTTAATATTCATCAGAACTCTTGCTGCAGCATTTTTGAATCAACTGAAGGCTTTTAATTGCATTTTGTGGACTTCCTGATAAGGAATTACAGTAGTCCAGCCTTGAAGTAACAAATGCATGGACTAGTTTCTCTGCATCACTCCGGGATAATAATATGGGATTTAAATTACATGTCTTTGTTAAAAATTACACCGAGGTTCTTTACATTATTACCAGAGGCCGAATTAATGCCATCCAGATGAAGGGATTGACTTAGCAATTTCCTTTTTAAAGGTTCTGGGAAAAGACGACAACTTGTCTGAATTTAAAAGTAGGATATTCAGTCATCCAGGTTTTTATGTCTTCCGGACATGCTTGTAATCTACCTCATTGGTTTCATCAGGTTTTATGGATAAATATAATAGTGTATCATCAGCATTACTGTGGAAATTCATTCCCTGTTTAATTATTTTACCAATTGGAAGCATATATATTAAGAGAATCGGTCCAAGCACAGAGCCCTGTGGTACTCCACAAGTAACTCTTGAGTGTGAAGAAGATTAATGACTGATATGAACAAACTGGAATCTGTCGGGAAGATATAATTTAAACCAGCCTAGTGCTGTTCCCTTGATCCCTGCAACACGTTCAACCCTTTCTAAGGGAATATTATAATAGACTGTGTCAAAAGCTGCACTGAGATCTAACAAGACCAGAACAGTCACCAGTGTTAGTTAACATTAGACAAAGGTAGACGAATGCCTAGGGCCCCAAACACTTTAAGGGCCCCATAATGAACACTTAACAAAGATCTATCCCCCCACTCTTAAAAGATTGCTCCATGTTACTGACAATCCTCAGCTATTTTCTGTAAAACTTCGTTGGGGATATTTCCTGCAGATCATTAGAGACTCTGCCCGCTCACGTCCTCCAGCTGTTGAGAAAGGGACAGATCTCCGAAACGTGCATTTACAATGATTGCACTCCATCAACTGACCTCAGATTATTTAACCCAGTCAGAACCAAAGTTTTCTGTTTAAAATTATTTCAAAAGCCAAAAAACAAAGAAAGAAATCTTCAAGTATGTAGGGCCGATCTGTCTTTTATAAGCCACTGACAAATATAAAGGAGACACTTGTCCTGATTACTGTCTCACACCTGTGCTGCCTTCAAAGAGCGTTGGAAATGGTGAGTTTAACAACATAGGACTTTTAATACTTATAACAAAAAAACTGAAAATAATATAAGCCACAAACCTAGCGGTTGGCAAGCAACATTTGGTGAACAGTAAATATGCCCCTTTTTTTAACCAAGTAATTAAAAACAAACCCAAACTATATTATTTTATTAACTATGATTAAAATATCTCAGCTTTTTTTTCCAGACTTAAACATTTTGTTTGAAAGGTCTTGGATTTCCAGTTGTAATTTGATATCTTGTCAATTTTGCACCAGTTCCTTTCTCTCAACAGTAGGCCTACACTTCATATAAAATAATACAACGGTCTCTTTATGAAGACAAGCGTTTCAGAGATTGTAAAACACATTTTGTGCATTTGCTGCAACTTTTTTTTCTGTGCTACAGAACCAGCAAACTCTGTGGAACCAAGGATAAAGTTAAAGGCGACAAAGCAATACACGATAAAGATGATAAAGATAGAAGTTAACATACAGCCCTGCATTCATTTCTGTGAAATTTGGCTGTGCGCTTGATTGTCATTTAAATCCATGGAGATTGTTTAGTGTTGCAGTTCCAGCAGAACCTGCTTAAATCCTTCTGGTTTCTTAATTTTATGTTTGCAGCCATTATTTAATTTTATGCAAGTGTGTTTTAATTCTTCTTGGTAGGAAGGCGTCCGCTCCCGGTCATTGGTTGACTGTCAAAGGTTCAGTTTTGTTAGTATTTTAGCCTGTTTGTTCAGACTTCTAGGCAATCATACATTAATATGGCTTTTTTTTGTATAATGCAGAGTTACCAATTAAATTATTAAATACTGAAAATTCTACAAGTTGCTGTATTTCCCTTTTAATAATTTAGCCTTTTTTTAATTCTTCCATTAAGAATGTCAAGTTATTGTAGTCATTTTCCCAATTTGAATGCTAATACTAGCAAAGTAAATCTATTGGCATATCAGCTCAACCAATAATATTTTTCACCAGCTGTCACTACTTACGGCCCATTTGAAACATGAAAGGTTTGCTGAACGTGTCAACTTGAATTGGCTTGTTGATGAAAGCGTGCTATACAAATAAATATGCCTTGTCACAAACATGGCTGCCTGACATACTTTTACAGATATTAATATATGTGGAAAATACATTTTTAAAACTGTTAAATATTTTCTTCATTCAGATGCAGTTCCAAAAATCTAAATTCTGGACATTTATTGCCGTTTAATGACAGGAACAGTGAAGAAGTTACATAAAGCACATTTTTCTAACTCAGAATTTATAAAAACAGCTACAGAGGGCCCCATGTCTTTGTTCATCTGGGGCCCCCAAAGTGCTAAATCGGCCACTGACTGTCGCAAATCCGTTATCTGAGGCCATTAGAATATCATTAGTAACTTTCCTTATTGCTGTTTCAGTGCTATGATGAGCTCTAAAACCTGACTGAAATTCTTCTAACATGTTGTTGCTGTTTAGATGCTCTCATACTTGATTAGCAACTATTTTCTCAAGAATTTTGGATTTGAAAGGAAGGTTAGATATAGGTCTGTAGTTAGCTAAGTCATCTTGATCCAGGGAGGGTTTCTTAAGTAAAGGTTTAATTACAGCAACCTTAAATTCCTGTGGCACATATCCATTTATTAAAATAGATTCATGCCTAGAATAGGGCCAGTAACCAGAGGGAACACCTTAAATAATTCGGTTGGTATTGGGTCAAACATACAAGTTGAGGGTTTAGATGAAGCTAATATTTGTGATTATTCCGAAAGTTCAACAGAATCAAAACGGTACAAATATAGACGTGGTTCTACAGTTCTCTCTGATACAGCCTCATTTACTGAACGAGAGTTAATGTTTGGGAGAATGCCGATGATTTTATTTTGAATAGAATTTATTTTACTTCTGAAGAATCCCATAAAGTCATCACTACTAAGAGAAGGGGGAATAGTTGGCTCAACAGAGCTATGACTGTTTTTATTTACCTCTATCAATGACGAGAAATATTCTGTTCCAGCTTGTGGAAGGGCGTTTTTATAAAGTAGTAGACTATTTTTCCAGGTTAGAAAGGAATCATTTAAGTGTGTAGGGCACCATTTCCTCTCCAGTTTCCTGGTATCCTGCTTTAAAGTACGAACATCTGCATTAAACTAGGGAGCCAACCTATGGCTGATTACCACCTCTGGTGGTTCCAAAGTTTTAAGAGGAATATAAATTAATCCAAATACTCGTGTCTTGCAGCTGCATCCAGAGGTGAAGCATCCTTTACTAAAAGATAATCAGTATTATTTCACATAATTAAGAATTTGTGTAGATGTCTAACTTTAAATATAAAGGTTGTTGCAAAATATCACATTTAACGATCTAAACACCTTGCACTCAGTTCAACAAGGAAGCCAGGCAGGAAAAGGAGAACCATCATTTCCAAAGTTCTTATTCTTTATTTGTTAACCCTTTACCCAAACCTCTCAGAGCAAAAAATGTACACAAAAATAAAATTCTCTCAAAAACAAAACCAGTGCAGAATGACAGTGGTCATTATTAAATCAATAAGAACTACATTCAGAGATTCTTTCCTACACAGAAACAAAACACATATCTGATCAATAGTCCAGTTTCTAATTTAGAAATTAACTTTAACTTTAGTGTTTTATACATTTACTAAAGTCAGCGTTGAGTCCTAAGGATGAAGTAATCAGGTAACCAAGAGCAGAGTGTTTCAGATAAAGTAATACAGCCAGAGAAACTACATTCATGGTGACAGTTTCTGAAATGAGTAAAAAGTAGGAGCAAAAAAAGAAAAAAAAACCTTAATAACTTCCATTTAGTGCTTTGGTTGAGACGTGAATCTGAATCCTAGCAGGATAAACTATAAACCTACAGACTTCAGAATAAAGAAGGAATGCGTTGACAGAAGAGAGCAGCGTTGCACACAGATGAGGGCCTTCCCAGAAGGAGCGGAGAAAAAAACAAACAGAAAATATTTACATCCATAGTGTACAACTTAATTTATAAATACATTTTAGATATAAATTAGAAAAATAAAACAAAAAGCTACAATCAACTACTGCTACTCATTTTAAAAAGCCAGTCTGATTATTAACCCTTAATATGTGGTAAAAAAATAACTCAAAAAAGGCACAGCAACGAATACTAATTAGAGCAATTTATCCCTGTGAATTCTACGAGCCGCAATTCTACAATCCCCTTCGCAACAAACTAAAACATAAATTAAGACAAAACACGAACAGAATCGAGCAGCATCTACACTAGCGTCAATAAATTAATGCTTTACGAGGGGGAGTTGCGATAAGTCGTCAAAGATGACACCCCTGTCTTTTTAATCCTGCATTCTTATTCTTTCTACCTGAAACGTACAGTGCACAATAAAGATATTTACATAAAAAAATAATAATAATTGGGAACTAGTGTTAATGCAATCAGTTTTGTATGAAAGCGGATTCTGTTAAACACGATCCACCAAGGAGACAGATTTGGGGAGAGATTAAGCAACGAGGCTGAAAATCTGAGCAAATTACCCTCCGATTCAAATTCACTTTTAAACTCTAAATGTCTCTTTATAAAAGGGGGAAGATTTAAGCAAAAACCGGGACGGAAACTTGGCGGTCGATCTCCAGTTTCCATGAAGCTTTGAGCCGGTGCTGATAGAAGAAATTTAATATAACGAGACACGGGAGCAGCATTTTAAAGATCTTTCTCCAGCCTTCCTGCTGTAAGCGCTCACTTTACTAGGAGAAGAGCCGATCTTTACCATTTTTAAAACATAAATACATTTTTTAATATAGTAGCAATAACTATTGGCAGCTTTAAATACTGCACTGTGAAAACTGTCCATCTAACCAAGTCCAACAATCTTGTTTCCAGCTAAAAAGTATTTTTGATCTTGTTTTGAGACTTATTTATTTATCCAAGACCAGGTAGATTAATCTGATTTTGAGAATTCTTACCAAGTGCAAATTATCTTATTTTATTTCACTTAATTTTAGTCAAAACGAGATCAAAAATACTTTTTAGCTGAAAACAAAATTTAGGTAGGGATGGGTAATTATGGTATGGTGTTTTTTTTTTTTTTTTTTTTTTAATAAGGAGAATCATAAGAAAGCTTAAACAGCATTTCTTCATCAATAACATGAAGACACGATTAAATGCAATTGTGTTCCGTTTAGCCTTCCTGTTATTTAGTGGAAGTCTCGCTCTCGATCTCTCTTTTTTATGCAGCCTGACTCGGTCCGCCATATAACCACTGCTTTCTTTCCTGAAATCATTGTGCTTTTTTTTTATTCGGGGAAAAACCTTTACTGATCCTTAAAATAGATAACCTTGAAGCTGGGTTTTGGTTTACATGTACAAGTAGTTCCTGAGAAAAAACGAGTTCAAAGATTGGAAAGAGATTATTTGAGTTTCGGTGGACTAAAACGACTGGATTTCTTGGTGTATCTTTAAGGTTTTCAGACTCTTCATCATGGAGATACCTTTTAGGAATAAGGTCAGCCGTCTCTAGCCTTCGCGATTTGCTAATTTGTTAACTACAGTTTTTTTTCCTATGTTCAAGGTCTTAAATGCATCGTCAGGCAACCCCCCCGCCCTTCATAAATGTAAACACCCCTCTGAAAGTCCGTACATGACCTGCGGCTCGGCTACACGTAAACCAGTTCTCGGCCCCGCCTCTCCTGATCCGCGCCGTCCGCCTCCGCCTCGTCCTCGTCGCAGCCCTCGTACTCGATGGGTCTGGGGCAGCTGTAAGGGTGGCCGTTGTCGTCGAAGAAGCGGCGGAAGGTGAACTCGTAGAAAGCGTGCTCGGGGTGCTTCCCGTTGCGGAACCAACCGCTCAGGGTGTCGTTGTGGTTGCCCTCGTCGTCGCTCTTGCGCAGCTTGTCTGGCTCCACGGGGTCGAAGTTGGAGGTGTCGGTCGGGTGGGCGATGGTGGGGATGTAGGGGGCCGCCTGCTGTCGGAGGTCGCTGGAGAAGTTGACGCTCTTGAAGAAAGGGTGAGCTTTGATTTCGTCGGCGCCGTTCTTGCCGAGGCGGTCCTCCGGGCCGCGACACAGTTTGACGATGAGGTCCGACGCCTCGGGGCTGAGCTTGCACTGAGGGGGGATATGCAGCGTGCTCTTCCAGTTGATCACCTGGTTTCAACAACAGACAACACTGAGAATAGGGGCAATCTTGGGCACATCACGATTCGATAAAAGTGTTAATGTTGCATATTTTCCCCCCCAATTAAGGCGTATTCACACCAGCTTTGTGTAGTTAGTTAGAAACAAACTAATTTGTTTCCTCTGTTCTTGCGAACCTTTTGCACTGGCGTGAAGACATAGTGGGAAAATCATTTCAAGATTAGTCCTGTTTAGCGATTAGTAAATATTAGTAAATATGGCATAATGCTTGGGACTTGGAGACGGAAGTTGGAGGAGACTTATTGACATTTTACCTACTCTGGCTGAACCCAAGGCCACTAAGAGACATTGATACGTCTGTAGAGTAGTTGATTCTGAGATAAGTTCACAGAGTTTACGGAGAGGCGGTAACACATTGTGCTACATAGTAAAAAAGAAATTCCACAAATAATTATTTTTCTGTCAATTTTTAAAATGGTTAAAATGACAACATTTTAGTTTCTTTCATTTTGTTCCATTTTAACTTCAAACAAAAATGTCAAATAATGCCATAAAACATAGTGCGGATGAATAAGCTGCATGTATGAACCTTTCGCCGGCCTGATTGTGCTGCAAGGAGCTGAACTGCTCCACCTTTGCGTAACGGAGGCTGAAGCTGATGGATGAACTCAGTAAACTGCAGCGATCTGTCACCGCCAGTTTGCCTTGTGCCGCCTGCAAGTCACAGATGCGCTACGCTGATTGGAAACTGGAAAAATACGAGAAAGTATGCGGAGCTATTTCCACATGGCTTCCTGGTTGTATACTGTTCACAGGTAACTGTCCAATGAATGAAAGACGTAAGCACGCGTATCTATTCATTGAGAAACTCTACTCCTGCTGCATTTACTCACAGTGTGAATAAGAACCGAAGCAAAAAACAAAAAACACATTGGCATTTGGACCAAATCAAGCGAAGTAATAGAGCTTCCTGGAGTGAATCCCCCCCCGTTGTCTCTTCATTCCCTCCAGGACTACTTTCTCCTTTTAAACCCATTCCGCTTCCATTAACTAAAGGACTGAGACAAATCTATTTTTTTTCTTTTATTTATGTGAAACCACTTATAAAACAAACATCCAAAATATGTTTCATAACCATATCAAGGTCATATTCTTTTCCACGAAACCAAAAGGAAAAGCGAGATGGTAATATAAGCATAAAATAAGATTTACCATTTCTCAATTTTCATGAAAAACTAAACTTTGTCGAATCCTGAAACACTTCAGTAATGCTCAGTTTACTTTTGAATTGAACATATTCAAAGTGTTCCTGCTCTAGATTGTTAGAATCCGTAATTATATAGACTTCAGACAGGCTAAAACAAGTTAGCTATTACAGATTTGATTACTCTAATTAGAAAATGAAGCTATAGCAATAATAGCTCAACTTTTGAGTCATTCAGGACAAAAAAATTACACAGAATCTGAAATTATATTCTGAGAAAATAAGCAACATGTCCTATTCAAAGTGATAAAAATGAAAACAAGCCTTCTCTACTCCAGTGTCTGTTTCTTTTCAACTGGATGATCAGTTCCTATCCGACACAAAAACTAATCCTTCAGCTGTGGGACGCTGAAATCAGCTACACATTAGTTGTGACCAGGAAGGTATGAAGGAAATTTCCTTTGTCGTTCATCCGTAAAGCTGATGTCTGATAAACATGTGCTGCACTACAAGTGAAAAGTGGACATGTCCAGGGGGAAAGAGGACATTGCTGATAACATAAAACATAACTAAACTGCTAAATATTTGCCGTATTTTGTCAATTTCAAGCTGCGGGGCGGGGTTAAAACATTTGCAGCAACCACACTGTTTACGCCGGTCCGTCCCCTAAAAATGCTAGAGGAGCTGGCCGGACTTTGCCTCATTTTATTATGAAAAATAATCGACTTTGAACCTTTTTGAACTCTGTGGCTGCAGAACACGTTACCTTCAGCTGTGTCTCCAGTGGCGTGTTGGCCAGGAAAGGCGGCTGTCCTACAACCATTTCGTACAAGATGACGCCGACGCTCCACCAGTCGCAGAGCTGGGTGTATCCTGCAGCGGACAAAATAATCATAAAATTAACTGCATGACTCAAAAAGTTGTACAATAGATTGCTTTTACAAACACAGTACCTGTTCTGAGAAGAACCTCTGGAGCAATATAGTTTGGCGTTCCCACCAGGGAGTGGGCCAAGCAACGCTGGTGCTGCCGGGCCTTCCTCCTCTCCAGGGGCTTCAGTCGGTTGGAGCAGCGACAGTTGGCCGGATCTTCCCATTCCTTACTGAAGTCCATGCTGTCCTGCCTCACATGATCCCCTACAGAGAGAGAACAGTCAGTTTTGTGATATTTTCCCCCAACAGGTTCACTGTATTTTATAGTATTTCAATAAAAAAAAATGTTTAAGCAAAAAACAAAACAAAAAACTCCAAATTAAATAGTTCAGGTTCACATTAGGATTTTTCATATTGAAAGAAATTGGGATTTTATTCATTTTCTCTTAATTAAAATGTAAACTAGTTGCAATAATGATTAAAGATTAATACAAAATATTTCCAAATGTGAGCTTTATACTGTCTCTGACTAACCTGCATGAAAAGGTTCCGCTTTCTAAACCTTCACCATCACTTGCGTCCTTTACTTTTACTTATACTTTACATTTATCCAGCACCAAAACTAGTCCAAAACCATAAAAAAAAAAGCTTCTGACTTTGTGTCATCATGAAATTTAAATTGAATAGATTACACCACATTGTCTTGTAGGATTAAACTAAAGGTTAAAATGTAAGAAAGATACTTATATTAATTTAATCAACTCATCCAGACAGTTATATATTTAAACTGTTAAACAGGAATGTTTAGATTTTATCATTCAAATTTTAAATGATAAAAAAATACTTCAGATAACCAATATGTTTGAAAACAAGCAAGACATTTTCTAAACGAATAACTACAGGATATAGGCTATGAACTGAATCCTCAATATATTTGTCATTTTTTCTCCCCTAAATTAAATTAATGCATCAAAAAAAACAAAACTTAAATAAATAAATCAACCAGAAATATATACTTTGATGCCGTTTTTTTTTTCTTCCGTCAAATTACGGTTAGGGGGATTATAATTTGGTAAATTCATATATTTCTGATGGATTTAAAGTGCTTATCTTTATTAAAAACACGACACCACATTTTACGTGTTTTATATATTGCCTTAGAAATACTGGAAATTGGTATTGGCCTTGAAAAGCCGGATCGGTACCCCTCAACAGAGTATTGTGACTTTTTTATTGCGATACAATGTTGATTTAAAATCAGCAGGGGAGGAATGTAACACACCGCTCTGGTAATACTTGGAGTCGTGGGTCCAGCGGAAACCGGTGCAGAGGCCAAAGTCTGTCAGCTTAATGTGTCCGTCTCTGTCTATGAGAATGTTGTCGGGCTTGATGTCTCGGTGGATGAAGCCCATCTTGTGCACGCTCTCCAAAGCGCAGGTGAGCTCCGCGATGTAGAACTGGGCCAGCTCTTCCTTGAAGATGCCGAGGCGGATGAGGAGGCTCATCATGTCCCCGCCGGGAATGTACTCCATGACGAAGTACAAGTTGTCCTTGTCCTGGAAGGAGTAGTAAAGACGCACCACCCACTCGTTGTCGGCTTCGGCCAGGATGTCCCTCTCGGCCTTTACGTGAGCCACCTGGTTCCTCAGCAGCACGTCCTTCTTGCGTAGAGTCTTCATGGCGTACAGCGCTCCAGTGTCCTCCTTCCTCGCCAGGGACACCTCCCCGAAGGCTCCGATCCCGAGCGTCTTGATCCGCTTGAACATTGACTTATCCATTTTGGCACGCTTGAGACGGATGTAGTTGGACTCCTTCTGACAGAGCATCATTCGCATCTGCTCCTGGGCTTCTGAGGTCAAACCCACCTGAGAAACGGACAACGTTAGAATCGCAGTCGACACACAAGGCCCCACGTGTTATTTCATTAAATGTAAAACAGCACCAATATATATATTATGTAAACACAGACAAGACAACAGGAGTGCAACAGTACATGGATACATATTTTTCCGGTTCGGTCCAGCTGTTTTTTGCCTGAACACATGCGGAACGTTTAAGTGCAGAGAAACGTGAAAAAGTGGAAAAAACAAAAAACAAACCAGAAAAGATTCTCAGCTATTGCTACATTAATGGCTTCTCATTCGGCTACAGTAGAAAAAAGAATCTGGACCCACACCAGAACTTTGTCAGTGAAGGCATCTTTCAACAGCGATAAGGTCCATAACATATTCTGCACTGAACTGAATCATTCACCTGAAACAATGTCAAACTGACGTCACCATGGCTACCAGTAGCATCCAATGAGACCAAACAAATGATTTTGGATAAAACACAAGTCGGTGGAATCCCGGTTGATAAGAAGGGAATTCCCAAACAGCTGCTCGTGCTGCATTTAAGTACAACTAGGAAACTAGGCTGTTGAGAATCAAAACAACTCCAACATGATTTTAGCCTAATTATCAGGTATGTGCTAATAATTATTTAAACGTTTTTAAGGATTAACATTGATTGTTTTTAAGGCGATTTATTGTGTTCTACTCTGGCTAAGTCCACTTGTACTATTATATTTAAAAATCCAATCAAATCTCCTGTTAGTTCTATACTTTCTAGTTATTTTAATTATATCATATAAATTTAATTCATTTCAAGAATTGAAAGGAGTGGATTCAAAAACAAAAAAAAAAATAATTCCACAATAGGGCTCAGCGATATGGCCTAAAAATAAAATCTCAGATTTAATTTTATTTATAGGGATGCGTCGATGCCGATACTGTTCTTATGTATTGTATCGGTTAAAGTTAACTGATACCATGAACCGATACTTAAAATGTGGAAACTGCAATGATTTCACAGAAATTTTTTTATATTTTTTCACTTTCAAATTTTTGTTTTGTGGTCATTGTTATCGATATATTTTTATCTAATTCATCATTTGTTGTAACAAGCAGGGAAGAAAATAAAGCCCGTCTTCCAATTCACTGCATTCTTTGTGTGTGGTAGAGATATTGGTATTGGTACTTGGTATCGGCAAGTACTTAAATTCAAGTATTGGTATCGTATCGGTTTGAAAAAAGTGGTATTGTTGCATTCCTAGGTTTTTAGCTCAGGTTTGCTGGTCACTGTGGTTTTGTTCGTCTCAGAGAGACGGGTGTTTTTCATATTCCGGTGTATTCCAATAATGTGCCATTATACAAACTCAATTTTTTTTTTTTTTAATCCCTTGTAACAAAAAATTCTAATTAATTCATACAATCAATTTTTTGCCCAGGCCTAATCCACTTTTGTATAAATTTTTCTTGATTAAAAGCGTACCAAACTGATTTTCGTGTACCGTTACATTGATCAGACGCTGAAAAATCAGATCTTTTGTTGATCTTGGGTTAACGTCTCTAAAATATTAGTAATAAAAATGCTGCATGAGTGGACAAAACCTCAAAGAAACTGTAGATCAGTCTCAAGCAGAAAAAGCCAGATTGGTGCATTTTACTGATAGAAATGACCAATAAGTTAAATAAAATAAAATCAATCAAATTCTGACCAAAACCAAACATACAAGTGAGATGTGTGTCGTGGCGTATCATGCATTCTCCCCATGCTTTCACTGATAATACAGGTATTACACACCTTGCTTGAATAGCTGATGTGTGTCACAGGACAGCAAAGATACTTTTACCTTTTAGATCAGCTGTTAATGACAGCAAGGAGAGAAAGAAAGAGAAAGAACAACTAAGAAAAATAGAAAAGAGCATAAAAAGCTTTAATATATTCAGGTAGGAAGACAAAAAAAAGGTCTGAAAACGGCTTAAAAGTAGAAATATGTGATTTAGAAGTAGTTGTATCGTCTCTTACCCTTTGCATCTCACTTTCTAGCTGCTTTCTCCTCCGAATCCTCATCTGGTGGTTCTTCAGGATGTTCTCCACATGCTGCTCCATGAAGAACTTGAAGGCTTGAGGGGAGTACAGGTTGATTCTCCCCGACTCCCCTCTGCGCTCCTCGTCCTTCTTGTTGCGACGGACGGGGACGGGCGACGTTGTGATCTGCTTCCTCTCCTTCTCGGCTGCGGCGGAGCCGTCTGTGCTCTCCGGCGCCTTCACGCCGTTATTGCTGCCCTCCTCTGCGGCCTCCTCTCTGCCCGAGCCGTGCTTACCGGCCCCGGAGTCGTACGCCGGCGGGGCGGATGAGGGGAGAAGGTGTTTGGGATACGGTGGGGGCGGGCCTTGATAGCTGGGAGCTTCTACCACGACGGGGGGCTGAGGTGCCGCAGGCGAGGGGTCGGGGTAGGCGGGTGCCGGCGGTGACGGGGTTACCTGCTGTATCCACGGCGGGTGCGTGGGAGCCACGGCGGTGTGCAGCTCGGGTTTCTGCACGCGCATGCTTTTCACCGGCTGCAGGATGGGAGCCTGCGTGATGGCGGTGACGGTGGTGGCGGAGGGCTGGGAGCTGGCCGACGGAGCGGCTCTGCTGTTGAAGGAGTTGGAGCGGGCCGGCACGTTATGCTGCCACGGCGGCGACGGCTCATGGTTGCTGCTGCTGCCGGGTGAGGGCTGCGGCTGACCTGAGGCCAGCGGAGCCTGGGACCAGGACTGAGGCGGGCCCAGGTTGTAAAGGTCCAGGTTGTGGCTGTTCCGGTTCGGGACCAGCATGGACTGGGGGATGTTTCCACCGTTTAGATACGATGGAGAGGACGCAGGTCCTCCAGCCTGCTGCTCGGTGGGACTCTGTCGGCTGTTCACAGGGTAAGGGGGAGGCAGCTGCCTGCTGCCGCCCTGCATGTAGTCCGGTTGAGTAGAACCATTCCAGCTGGAGGGAAAGGTGAACTTAGTCCCGCCAGGGCTTTGCATGATGATTGGCTGGTGGCCTGCAGGGGCTGGGCTGATCCCGCGCTGATTCTGAGGGGGCGGGTTCGGGTAGCCGTCGGACCAGGCGCCCTGGGGTACCGGAGAGATCCGCGGCGCGAGGTAATCTATATTCCCAGAGTAGCGCTTGGTCGACGGGTTGGTTTCCCGAGACGAAGCTGGAGGCATGGCGCCGCGGCTCGGTGGTGGCGTGACGCTGCGCATCTGGGGAGGCAGCGGAGGGTTCGCCCGCTGGCTGTTGGCGGCGTGGCCCTGTGGGTAAGCGGGAGGCGGTCCGGGGCTGTCCGAGCGATACATGATCCCGTCCACCATGAGGGGAGCCATTCGAGGGGCGAGGGATTCCTTGGAGCCTTTCCAACTCGGCCTCCTCAGCACAGGCTGCTGCATGTGAGGACCTGCACACAAACACAACATTTCACATTCAATCGCCATTCCTGCAGGATCAAAATTATAAGAAGTAATTTGTCTGTGGCAAAAAACCCAAAACCTCATGACCTCATGTTTTATATTTTGATAGCGGATGGGATCAAAGAGTCTGAATAATGATTCATTCTCCTATGAGGGTACATAATAACGACGACCGGAGGGCATTAAAACAAATTTATTAGCAAGAGCACAATCTCGCTGACTGACGGTCGCTTTCAGCGTTTCTTACACTGAGATTTTGAGTCCTTTAAGATAACTCCAATAACAACAAAGACTTGGGACATTCGGCTTTCTAGGAATATATAAATAAATGCAACGACTTTTGAATTTCCCCAAGCCACCATTTCATTCATTTGTGTCAAATGTTCAAACTGAAGATTCAGATGGGGGAACATTTAGCAACCAAAGTTAAATAGAAAACGACAACTGCAATGCAAAATATCAGAGGGAACAATCCAATCAAAGTGGAAATTTTGAGGTGGGTAGAGGACTCCATTGAACTGAACTAAGAGTCGCACTATTTCAACAGATTTCCGACCGAGTAAAAGTAAGAAGTGGCCATCCATAAAATTACAGTCCTGAGTAATATTTAGATATGATTCATTACATTATGTGAAATTTTTTGGTATTTTAAGGATCGGGATGGGAAAATAAAAACAAAGAGAACCTAACTACAACATAAATTTAGGGGTAAGAAATTGCTTTCCAAATCTGTGACTGTTATAAACTTACAGTACTTTGAGTATCTAGTGTACATATGTCAGAAAAGGGTCAGGTACTTCCAGCTACAGCACATAGTGTTTATTGTATCTACTTGATCTCCATATGGCCCAACAGGCTCAGCAGACAGAAATTAGCAGAACAACAAAGCAAGTGTAGAAACAAGAGGTGTCACTCTATCATAAGCTCTAGGTGTGTCTGTCTCTTTTTGCATTATTGGTCCAAATATTTTCCTTCTCAATTCCATGAAGTAACTCGCATTGAGAAGAGCAATATTTTATATTTTTAAAAAATTACTCAAGACAAGGTGTAGTCTAACAATTCCTGAATGTACACTCCCATTTTTCAAAAGTTATTAAAGTAAATGTAACTCAGTAGATGCAAGTAGTTACTTCCCACTTCTTGATAAGATACGAGGGAAGCAAGAGACAAATGGAGAGGGGAGGTGTGATGCACTGCTCTTTGTAGCTCCAAAAAAAACTAGTACGGATCTGCTGCTACCCCCATGTGATTCGCTGAATCCACTGCTAGTAACAAGTTTATTCACAATTAATCCACATTCCAGATCACATTGCTGTTTTTTTTTTGTGCGCACACTTTAAAAAATTGTCATGATCACTCCCCACGATCGGCTTAAGACAGTCTTTAAATGAGCAAAGTTGGAAAAACTGAGGTGGAAATATGTTCGTTAACATACCGTCTCGACACCAGACAGAGGAACCAATTAGGGCCATCAACACTAGACCGTGTCAGGCCATCCGGACAAATATATATATTTTTTTGTTAAAACGTAAAAAAGATTTATAGCATAAATGGAAAATCTGCAATATATCAAAGTCAAATGTTTCTTATTTAGTTTAATGGGCTTAATTTGATCTTGTTTAATTTACTAAATTTATTAAAGCTGGTTTAAACAGTTCAAACATGGAAAACATTAACTGAAACCCAGAAATGCAAAAAAAAAAAAAAAAGTAATATAAAATATATATATATAGTTAATATCTATATAAAATTCTGGTATATGTCATGTGTAGTTATTTTTCAAACAAATGTCCTAAATCCTGCTAACAATGTGGACACCGGATCAAAAGGTAGTATACATTAAAAAAAGGAAAAATAATAAACTTATCGCAGTGGATATGATCGAGTACCTGGAGCTTTCAGGCCTGTAGAGTTGGTGTTAGCAGCAGCCATCTGGTCCCTCGAGTCCTGGTAGCTCACCTTTACCATGTAGTCTGGAGGAGCACGACGGCTGCTGTTGGCCTAGAAAGGCAGAAATAAACACAAATTGTAAAAAAAAAAAAATATGTATACATACATACAGAGCATCCAACTATATTTTTTTGTTTTTTAACTCTCAAGACCTTAATAAGCAAAATGCTGATTCTGGTTATTTAACTGATATTGTGAGCTTTGCTTGTTTATCACATCTGCAATGTGTCTCCTCATACTTTGATACCGTGCAAACCAAAAGGTGATTGTCAGATGTAAAACTTCTTTTGTACTGGTAACTATACAAACTTGTCGCTTCACACTGCATACCAGACATTTTCCAAATAATTCCCCTCTTAAAAGAAAAAAAAGTGTACCTAGTCATTCACTTCAATTACAGAGGTATGAACAGAATGAAACCGTCGCAATTCTTCACAAGTTGTAGTGTGGTGGGAGCAGAGTGGCACATATCTTACCTCTTCGAACCCAGCACTTGGTGTATCCAGTGACATTTGCTTGTTAAAATCTGATCCAGAAGCCTTGGATTCCTTACTCGATGAACCGTTCCGTTCAAAAGGCTCCAAGGAGTTGCGGATCGCCTGTAATGCTTTATGGTGTTTGTGCTTCGGGGTGCTGGTGCGCCCCTGCTGCCTTGGCTCTTCAGGGAGCATCTTTGCTTGTCCACCAGGGTCCACTTTGGGCGGCTCAGAGGTTTTTGACAGGTTGCACAGGCTGTTTCTTATCACCTCCAGCCTCTGCTGGCTGTTGCCTGGGAACGTCTTGGGTCTCATCTGTCTGTATCCTTCGGGTTTCTCCCCTCTCTTCATGTACAAGCATTTATATGAAGGTTGGAAATGGATGAAGGGGATGTCAACTGTCCGGCGCAGAGATGAAGATCGGTGAATCTGATGCCTGACTTCACATCTGCATGTTGCTGCTGAAAACATCCAATATCAAATGCATGTAAGATAAGCAGGCATGAATGAAATGCAACCAAACAAGTTGGACAAAAATGAGAAAGAGGAGCTATCAACACAGATAAACATCTACCAGGAGACAAATATTAACTTCTTAAAACATAGAGGATACATTATTTTTACTAGTAATTACACGTTAAGGTATTCTAATTTCATATTAAACAAAAATACCAGAACGAAATCGTTTAAAGAGCAAAGACTCCTTCCAGTTGATTAGCTTTGTTAGCATCGTACGCTAACTTAGCGCTAGCTTTGCGTTAACTCCCCGGTGTCGGGACACATTTAAGCCGCCAGCGGTTGTCACAAATATCTAAATAGTACAAATAATAAACAAACAATCCAACATAGATTAAACCAAACAGTTAAACTGGTTTTGAAAGCCAACAAAACGGCGTGTGAGTAGAAAATGCGCCCATTAGCTGCTATTCAACAGGTTAGCATGCTAGCTTGAAAATATTAACAGTTAGCTCCGGTCGGACAACTTACGGCTGTTTATAGCTGCCGCTTTTCTCAGCGCTTTCTCCTATTTTGGCAACCAGCGGCTGCTACCCGGTTTCTGTGTGTAAGGAATGGGGTTCTACACTAAAATGTCCTTGTTGTGAGCCCGCTGGCTGGTTCCTAGTTGTGTTAAATTCTTGGGATATCTGAATGACAAGTACAAGCCGTGGATTCAAAGCTAACCATACACACCACAGGCTGCCTCCAGCCCTTCAAAATAAAGTTCCGTTTACGTTACATTTTTTGTAATAAATATAAATATTCATTAATACAACTAGATTAATTTTACTTTAAATCAATTATAAATGAGTAATAGATGAAAAAATGAATAAAGAGCCATTTAATATATAAAAAAGTAAAGAAATTCCCCAAAACGATTTATTTTTAACTCAAAGTAAAAACACAAAAAGGGACACAGAATGTAACATGAGATGAAATTAATACATAGATACATTTTAATTTTTTATTTAGATCGATCAGCATTTTAATTCAATACAAAAATACTTTATCTCGAAGCGAAATTAAATGTTTTCTAACTTCTATCTCGAAGTATCTTCAGAGATTTGTGGGTGATGCTGTGGGAGGGAAGGGCCTCCAGTAGCAGTCAGTCTTCCAACGATTCTGAGGAGCCATCTGACTGAAAACCGTCATGAAATGTTATCGGCTTAATCTCAGTGGTAGCAGATAGGATATTCTACAGTAACATGCACCGTTAATCCACCTCCTTTGCTTTTGCCGCTCTTCTTTGATTCTTTGTCTGGCTGTAAGATTAGAAAGCCAAGCAGAGAGACTTGATAACATTGTTTTCAATAGAAGAGATGGTTTTAACTTCCTCCTTTCCCCTCTGCTCTGCATTCACAAAGCCTCCTTTTCAACTTTCTCTGAGACTTAGGGTCGTAATTCTGAGCTTTTAAAACGATAATCAGTTGTTCCAAATTGTAATATGGCTATGCATCACAACTGTGCTATTTTTACAAACATGATAAATCACAGACACAGTAATGACGTGATGTAAAAATTGTGTAACCCACCAAAGATGTCAAGATAAGGAAAAATGTCATGCATTTTTTTTATTTAGCCATTTTTTTAAAGTAATCTATACAAAACATATTTGCAAATGGAAACATTCTGTTTGATATGCTGTACAAATGCAAGTCACCCATCCACACCAATTAATAAAAAAGGGGTTTAATTCAGTGTTTTGGCAACTTCTATATTGAAAATACAATAACAGAGACAATAAGACAATACCAGACTGTTATGCCTGAAATGAGGAAAATAGTATCTTGATCAATGTATTTTTCGGCACGTACAAAACAGCTCTATTAAACTGGGACCTGTCTGTTTACAAAAATCGCCTCTCCATCAGTCCCACAGACGAGGCACTGCCCAAGCACGTCCAAGCTGTTCACAGACAACGTCTGGCTGGG
Source organism: Apricaphanius iberus (assembly GCA_028564705.1). Classification (NCBI taxonomy): domain Eukaryota; kingdom Metazoa; phylum Chordata; class Actinopteri; order Cyprinodontiformes; family Aphaniidae; genus Apricaphanius; species Apricaphanius iberus. The sequence continues at coordinate 806,393 of JAPXFQ010002017.1, forward strand.
CAGCATGTGCGTTGTCTCCAGGCGGGATTTACTGGAGTCTCCACGGAGCCAGGCGCTGATGATGGATTGGTTACCTCCAGCGGGGGCCATGGCGCTGCGGGAGGTCATGCTGCTGTTCCTGCCACCTGGTGTCAAAAAAAAAAAAAAGAATACTGACACGGCATGTAAGAAAATATTGATATATATTTAAAAGCATTGTATTGATTTCTACTTTTAATTTATTTTCTATAGAAGTTGAAAAGAACCACGAATGACGACAGTAATTTTTCTTTTAAAACTAAAAGTGTGACTGGTAGTTGGTGGCTTTTTTCACTTGCTTCGTTCCTGTGGATCATCTAGATCCAGTAATAACACTGGAGGTTTTAAATATGAAACAGGTTGGAATGTTTAGAAAGCTGTGATAGTATTTTTCATAGTCAAATTCAGTTCAAAATCCCATTCTACAGTCTTACTCATATCAAAATATATAGTATCATCACCCTGTATTGTGATACTTTGACTATAAATATCACTTCTGCCAACAAACTCAAACTCAACAAAAAGTTTTCTTTCCTGCTGTAATTTGCTGTGCTTTCTCATTTCAAATAATTCTGCTGTTATTGCACTTATTTGTTATTTGCACAGTTTTACTTTCACTTCTAGTAAATCTGTTTTTAAGGTAAAAATACACTGGCACACTTTTCTAAATAATGTTAAATTATCCTGTCACATATTGTTATTTAAAAAATGCTATTTTAATAACTGCTAAATATTTTTGAATTATAAGAGTTGCTCAGACTCTGCAGTATGGGATTCTTAATAATATATAATTTTAAATACAATTTTATCTTTATGTATATAGGAATTTCTCAAGAGAGGAACAGCAACCCTTTCAATTCTTTTTTTTTTTGTTTGCAATAAAATGGTGATACAACTGGTTTAAAGTTGGGGTCAAAGTATCTAAAAATCCAGTAAATACAACTGAAAGCATCCGATATAAACCGATTATCACCGATCATTAAAAACAAAAGCTACTAAACCCTTTTAGGTAACCGCAATGAAATATCTTGTATCATGCAAACTTGAGTTTTAAAAATGTATAAAATGTAATAAGTACTACAACTTTAGTTAGGCAATTAAAAAAGGTGCCATTTTTATTTTGTCTTCAAAAGTAGCTGGAACATTTTCTCAAAAAGAGAATACTGACAAAGGCCCACCACTCAGGACAAATTTATAATTTTAGAAAATGTAAACAACATTATACCTTTATAGCATTGAGGTAAAGTGGAAACAACTGAAACAACAATAAAAATAAAAAAAATCAGCAAACATTTAAGCAGGGCCAATAATTAACCTACTTTGGGTATTACAATCTTAAAAATAAAGTGGGCTTAAACACTGCATTAATTTAGCTCTACATGTAACTGGCCAGTGGCCATAATTTCATACAATCAAACAACAACATTGACTTAATTAGCCATCTTTCAAGTAACCAAATGTGCAAATTAAAACAGTGTCACAAAGAAAAACTAAACCTCAAATCTGTTACATTTTTACATTCTGAGAGAGAAAAGAAGTAGCTGAAGAGTTTGATACATAATATGTGTATGGTGTGAAAAACTCATCTTATTAAAAAAATAAAAACCGATACCGATAATTTCCGTTATTACATTTTAATGCCAATATCAGCCGATTATGACTTTAGGCCGATAATATCGGACATCCCTAGTAGGAATGCATAGAAAAGTCTAAACACTGAAGAGTCAAACGTGATTTTGGCAAAATATACTTCCAAGGCAAATCATAAAAAATACATACAATAGACCTGCTGTAATAATCTAACTGAACAAGTGATAAACTCTACCAAATATGGTTGAGGCTGTTTCTCCTGTAAACTCTACTAAATAAGGTAGTCTTACTCTGATAATGTTGATCTGATATGTTAAACTTGCTATAACTCCACCTCTTTTGTCTAATTAAATAACTCTCCAAAGGGCAGATCCCCGGAGTTGAGCCAAGCTCTGGGCTTGAACAGATTACTGCTCTTTTCCCTTTGCAAAGGTGTCAAACGCAACCAACTGTGTCTTCCTCATTTGAATGTGCGGGTTAAAATCCCTAAAATTTTTTGGTGCTGTGACCCAGATGTGCTTCCCGATTCGCTGACTCGGAGGGCGACAAATCCGTGCACGGTCGGAGTCATCAATTACACTGCTCTGTCAGAGAGCAGCTTTATTAGTAGTATTAAACAAAATTTGGTTACAAAGATAAGTTGTGGCAGGCTTTATCTTATATTAGCAATTAGCGCAGTTAAGAATATGACAACAGTCTCAATGTGCACTTTTTAGAAAAATAGATCCTATATTCTACTGAGATTTCAAAATTGATGCTTCAAGCCGGATAAAAAGGGAAAGCTTTTCAGCAATATGTTCACCCTTCCTGTTATCTGCTGAAAGTGTTGCTCTCTCTTATGTTCTCTCAGTTCCAATTAACTAGTCTATATATGTAGTCAGCTTCATTTTAAATAGCTTCTTGCTTCTTCCTCTCATTTCATTTTGATACCCCACAGATATTAAACATAGTTCCCTTTTGTTTGTCTTCCCCTCAGTAACATAATTCACACTGAAGCTTGCTACCTGGAAGCACTTGGTCATGGTGCATTGCATGACCAGAAACAAGTTGGATCTTTCAGTTTCCTGCATGCTGGGTTCACTGTACAGGTCTGATTACCTTTACTTCAGGAAAAAAACTACTTTTGAAGTTTATCTCCAGGTTTTGTGATATACTAATCCCCCCTATGGACACAAATTGCAGAATAATCCACAATTCTTAACTCCATACAGATAATTGATAAATGATACTCACCTTGTAAAAAAGAGGGCATTTCCGAAGGGGAGGAAGTCTCCCAGTGCAGCAGTGAGCCATCCTCTGAACACGTGAACAGGTGATCTGGGTTTGTGGGGTGGAAGTGAACCTCCCACACTGCTCGCAAAAACCCCGAAAAGAAAAAGAATATAGTTTTAATCATTACCATACAGTTAATGCCAAGTGCTTGAGATTTTTCAAACGGCACAATAATGCGAGAATGAATCCTACTTTCAGCCGAGTGTGCCTCCATGAGAGAGAAGGGCATGTTGCCTTGTCGCACATCCCAGACACACAGCATTCCATCCTGGCCTCCTGTGGCCACGATGTGCTGCTGGTTGGGATGTCTGTCGACACAGTATAAAGGTACTCTATCCCCCGACCTGGTTTGAGGGAAAGAAGCGGATGAGGCGAACACAATTGCGCGCATAAAAAGTAGGAAATGGCACGTAAGAGATCTTACAACGATAGAATCTGTGACGGAGAGTTGCTCTGCTGCCTCAGGTCCCAAAGCTTCAGCTGGCCGATGGAGTTCACCGTCAAAACCTCCGTTGTCCTCAGGTAAGTCACAGCATGAAGCGTGCTACTGTCTGCGTTCTCTACCAGAAGTTGAGCAACAAAACACTTAGCCGCTTCCTCCTCAATTCACGCTCGGTTTTAAAAACGAGGGGCCATCGGGATGCTCACCTATAACTCGAACCACTCCTTCCTGATCGGCTCTGAAGACGACGATCCTGCCGTCCTCACCGACAGTTACGATTTCTGGACTGCTGCAGGTGACGCCGGTGCTGGGGGCGTTATCGCAGGGGTAACGGTGGGCTCTCGCCCACTGCTGCGTAACTGACATGGTCTGCGGTTGAAATGGGGGGCAAAACATGGAAATGAACATCAAAAATGCTACAGCTTTCACATAAGTGTAACAAGCAACGATTGTTTAATAGCTGATAATGTGGGTCTGTTGTACTGTGACAAACTGTACCTGACTGTTTTGGTGGTGGCGGAAGATGGTCACCGCCCCCGTAGATGATACCGTGACAATTCTCTCTTGGTCCAAAAACTGGAAGAAAGTTGAAGGTAACTGAGGCAACTGCTTTAATTAAAACATCCAAACCCATTTGTACAAACGTTTACTTTTTCATCCCCCTTTTAATATTTTACCAACCACTAATACCTTCTCCCAGACAGCCCTTAATGTGGAAAGTGAAATTAATGGGGGAGATGTGCAGAAAACAGCACAAAAGTAAAAACTGGGACAGCTGCGCTGAACACTGACAGCCTCTAGAAAACAAATTCCACACACTGAACCATACTGTCCCGAAAAGCCTGCTCTGATTCAACAAAAATGTTACTAACACTGACTCGAAAACTAATTTTTCTGTTGCAAGATCCCAGACAGAGGTTGTACATATGAATCCAAGAGAAAATGAAAGAAAACGATTTTTCCCCACTCATAAAGCAAAACACTGTGATCTTACCACAGAGGATGGAAACCAGACAGAAATAATATCAAAAGGGAGTTCATTATGAAGATTCTATTAAACTGTTGAAACATAGCTCTTTTTTTTTTTTTTACAGATTAGCGGGGGTTCCGACAGCTATTTTTAAAGCCTTGGATAAGTTAACCGTTTGGATCCAACCCAATGACAGGGAAGACTCTAGGTAAGATATTGAAGCAGCAGGACTAGGCGCGTAATTGGGTTATGATTTTATAAAAGTTTGTGTAGTTTGGTTTTTGGAGTTCATGTATTTTCTCCAAATTGGTGTTGAATGGAGATGACATACTGTATATAAGATGGCGTACCAGGTTTTAATTGTTTGCGAGCACTGCTAATCCACCTCCTTTGCCTTTGCCACTCTTGATGAAATCTGTCTGGCCATGTGGAAAGAAGGGCAGAGAGCCATTGGAGTAGGAGAAATTATTTGTAATCATTATGTTTCACATTAAAAGACTAAACTTCCTACTTCTCTCTCTCTCTCTCTGCTCCTTGGTCCTGCTCTACTACCCTAGGATTTGGGGTGTAGTTTGGGTATTACTTGAGCTTTTGAATTGCTAATTGGTCCACGATTGTAACCAACGTATAAACTCTCATAACATGGTTCTTTCACGTGTCTTACCTGGAGGTCAAGAACATCCCCATTATGCTTATATTCACATACAAGCTGTGGGTCTCCTTCAAATCCATCCTCCGGACCAGAACTGTCTGAAGTCCCAATGGACCAAACAGAAACCTTGTTCTCCTGTAAAAAAAAAAAACACCCCCACAGATTAGTGCTAAAACAATATTCCAAGAAATGTCCAGTACTTTAACTGGTTGTTAAAGTTGTTTTAGCGGGGGCCAAAGATCAGACATTCCCCCCAGATATATAAATGAACAACTAGAAGTTTTGTAGAAAATTAGAGCTTATGCAGCAAAAAGCTATCCAGAAAAGTAACTTCCTAATTAATAGGCAAGGCAATTTTATTTGTATAGCACACTTTCAACACAAGGTAATTCAAGGTGCTTTACATGTTTTGGTGGTAAAGAAACCAAACATATCCTAAAAGAATAGAAAGTAAAAACAGCAATTAGAAATAAGATTTTAAAAACAGCAAATAAGCATGAAGCATGACGATTATTCAGTAAAGAGAAATTAAAATAGTTTACCCAAAGGCAGCTTAAAACAGATACGTTTTAAGTTTTGCTTTGAAGCAGCCCAGTGTTTGGGCAGCTTTCCATTCATCAGGACGTTTGTTCCAGAAACGGGAGCATCGAAACTGAAATCTGCTTCTCCGTGTTTGGTTCTGATTCTAGGGATAATTAATAAGTTAAAATTGGAGGATCTGAGTGGTCTGGGGGGTTGATATGAAGACAGCAGGTGATCAACATATTTTGGTGCTAAACCATTCAGTGATTTATAGGGATGTAAGAAAATATTGATATGGCAACATATCGCGATATTTTGTCACGATATTGGGTCGATGTTCAAGAGATTATTTTGTTTTTAAGAATTTCAATGGAATTCTGTGACATCACAGTCATTTTGGCATTAAAATGGAAAGTAGGACTGTTAGTTGGTGGCTTTTTTCACCTCCTTCATTCCAGTGGATCAACTAGAACAAGTAATAAAACTGGATGTGTTATGGATGAAACGGGTTGGAATGTTTAGGATCCTGTGTGAGGTTTTGTAAAGTTAAATTCAGTTTTGAAAATCACAATATATAGTTATTGCTCACCGTATCTCGATACATTGCAATATATTGAATTGTTCTCTCTGTATCGTGATACATATAGTATCGCCAGATTCTGGCCAATACACATTCCTAATGATTTATAAACTAGTAGCAGTATTTTAAAGTCTATTTTCTGAGCTGCAGGGAGCCAGTGTAAGGACTTTAGAACTGGGGTGATGTGCTCTACTTTCCTTGTTCTAGTGAGAACATGAGTAGCAGCGTTCTGGATCAGCTGCAGCTGTCTGATTGACTTTTTAGGTAGACCTGTGAGGATCTTTTTCAATAACCTTGCTGATGAATGGCAGATTAAAGATTGGCCTTTAGTTCTGCGTTAATGTGTTGTCCAGGTTGTTTTTCTTTAATAGGGATTTGATAACTGCTGTTTTGAAGGCCTGGGGGAAAACACCTGGCAGGAGGGATGTGTTAACTATTTGAATCAGATCAGACTTAATGAAACAGGGAATAATAATATAATGATACACATATAGTTATATACTTATAAACTCATAGCTTCTTCAATAAAAATAGAACAAATTAAAAAAATTACAAAACATAAATAGGGCTAAAATTGAATATTTGGATTAAATAAACTGCTGCTAACCTCGTTGTCCCACGATCCAGTTGCAAATATATCGGGCTGCTGCAAAGACGAATACGAGACTGGACGCCATCTCGTCTTGCTGATTTTCTGAGAGACGTATTTAGCACTTTCCATTGAAACGCACTCTTTCTAATACTTAAAATATATATATTTTTTTAATATCCTAATTACTGAAGTTAGCTTAACTCTGCGAGCGCGCCAGCAGCTGTCTACGTAAGTACGGCGGCGCGAGAGGTTCAAACGTGAAACTTTTTTTTTTAAAACAAATCTTTATTGAAGATTTTAAAACATGTAAAAAAAAAAAAAAAAAAAAAGTAAAAGCAATTTACTATCATAAAGTGAAAAGAATAAGTAAAATAAAGGACATTCTACTAAAATACAAACCACAGTGTGGGAATTATTTTCACCTTACAAGAGGACTATCGTTATAATGATTGGACTTTTGTGTTAATGCAACGATTTAACAATTACGTAAATTAAATCATGTCACTTAAAAATGTTAAGCCAGAATTATTTCATTTTTTACTGTAGTTTTTCATATATGTATTTTTCATATAGATTTATTATACCAGATCCAATTTCAAATAATCATTCCACATAATATTTATGACATTGTTATGAAAAAACGTGTTCAGCTGTCTTGATATCTGAGTCAATGAACAAACAAAGGACTTGACATTTATGTTGAATTCTCTTTTGATAATTTATTACAAGGTTCAACTTCAGACGTAATTTTAAAATGTATTTCTTTACATTTTTCAGGAGATGAAAGGGAAGATATTTGGTTCTGGTTTTCTTTATAAAGATATCATCATAGTTTTTAAACAAATTTGTTCTTCTCATGGTTGATGGAAATAATAGTGAAGTCACAGTGTTTCTCATGAATGTATTATTACATGTTCTTTCTTAAAGTCACAGCCATTTATAATCTAAAATTGTAATTTTCTGGAGTAAATGCTGAATATGTAATTGTGATTTCAATTAGTGGAAGATTCGCTATTTAACACTGTTAATTTTAGCTTAAGTAGCCTAAAACCACCATACGTCAAACTGTTTTTTTCCGTCATCACCAGAAACTGACGTTTTACGCCATCTAGCGGTTAACCGTTGCGCTACTGCGGCAAATCTCACTGTGACAGAGCAATGTGGCTTTAATACCCCCCAGCCAACGTTGCATTTGATGCATATCCAAATAAATGAACCGTCCACTAAAATGACGCCGTTTTCTGTTTGGATGTGTCTCTGAAAAGGCGCTAAAAACTAATTTGGATGTCCGGTGACGTATCCGCCGCTCCGCCGTCTCCTCTGGAGGTTGTCAGCTTCATCGGTAAAACCGTTGGCGCAGGCGCGGCACTGACAGCTGCTGTCTACTTACTCCGCAAAGTCTGCTTGATAATGGCGTGGAAATCCGGGGGAGCCAGCCACGCAGAGCTCGTTAACAACCTCCGCAGTAAGTCCAAACGCATGCTGGAGTCGGTTGCGCCGTCTTCTCGCTACCGACCCCAGTCGGGGTAAAACGGAGCACTAAAACGGAGGCTTGGGGTTAGCAACGGGGATCAAGGTAGTTAAGCTAGCTGGTTGCTAAGCTGTTTGTTGACCTAGCATTACCTCTCTCCCCACCCCTTTTCTCCAAACCACGTTTTACGCGCGGAGCAGATGCGCGCCCGTGTCGTTGCTAAACAAGAAAACTTAATAAAAACACCGAAATCGTATCTTCGTTTTATGCAGCTTAATCTTCCACAGCTAACAGTGTCGGGGATACGTTAGCTTAGCCTGTTAGCTGTATGTGCGTCATTTAGGCTTGTGCTGCCCTGCCCACCCTCATTCATGTCTGGGGTTTTTAGTCTCCACATCCATGTAAATGACAGTGACAGCTGTAGATATCAGTCTAGTTGCTGGTGCATGCTTGGAGAAAAGGCGATGCAGCTCGCTTTTACCTCTGGGTTAGCACTGTGCAAATGCACCGAGTTTTTTTTTTAAATTAATAACGAATTATTTTTTCTTTATCATACCAACGATTTATGTCATTTTTATGCTTTAAAATCCAGATTGTAGAATATACTCATCTTTGTTTTTTTTCAAATTTATTAATAAAAAATAAATCATCCATTGCATTTTTTTTTTTACCAAATTAGAGCTGCTTTGGCACAGATAGCTCATTTCCCACACCAAAGCTGGGATCTTATTTTAACTTTTTAGATTCCTTGACCATGAAAAAACATCTACAGCAGCTGGATTCACACTATCATAATTAGTTATTCACAAAAATAGTTTTTCTTTTTCGGTAATGGGCGTGTTTCAATCACCCCTAAAGTCTATGGATCTGTTCCTTGTCCCATTGCAGACATTTCCAGAAGATTTAATCAAAATACACTTATAACCTTTGAGTTTTGTTGCTAACAGATGGACAAAAACTGGTGAAAACAACCTTATTTGTGGGGGTCATGAACACAAAAATATTGAAGTAATAAAATCCAGACTAAAATTAGTGATGCACCAGTTACTAATAATCAAAGCCAACTCTATTAAAATTGGGTTTTAGCCTTGATTTAAAGGAATTAAGTGTTTCAGCAGTTTTCTGGAGCTTTGCTCCAGATTAGAGGAGTATAAAAACAAAATGCTGCATCTCCATGCTTGGTTCATCTGTAGGTCCAAAACTAATTACCGTACTTCAGGTTTTGTTTCTGTGCAGCTGCGGAAAGTTATGGCTCGTCCACGCATTGTTTTGTGTATAGGCAGCCGCTCGACGCCTTTTGGGATCTGTGTGAGGTTTCTTGGAGAAACTATTATTGTTAAAAGAAAAAAAGATTTGAAAAACTGCAGATCAGATTAAATTTGGAAATCATGGGTTAAGTTGTCCCTCAATTTATAGTTCAAACTGTAAAAGTTGTGACTCAAAACACAAGTGTATACTGAATATCTTCCCCCCCCCTTCCTAGTGTCATTAAATATTCAAAAGGAAATGTTAATAAATGTTCTGCCTTTCTGTTGGTTTGAATCCGAGTTTGTGATCGACTTAGAATAGTCTTGGTATAAGAAAACAAAATCTTACATTAAGATATATATTTTATAGGGATGCCACTTTTTTCAAACCGATACGGTACCGATATCCAATACCGACACCAATACTTCTACCATACAAAATTGCAATTAATTGGAAGACTCTTTTGTTAAGTCATTTTGAATTAGTTAAAAAATAAAATATTAATAATAATGACCACAAAACAAAGATTTCAAGTGAAGAATAAACATATTCTGTGAAATTATTGCAGAGTTTCAACATTTTAAGTGTCGGTTCACGGTATCGGTTACCTAACTGATAGCGATACAAGTACATTAGAGATGGGGAGTGTTCTGGTTTTATTAAAGTATTTAAGCTTAATTCGTTTTAAATTGTGAAATTAAGATAAACTATTTCTAATTTCTGAATCAATTTACGCGTTATGTTTGTATCAAATCAGCTGATTTGTTTTATTTTTTGTTTGTTTTTAGTATATAGATAGTTGAATAACCTTAATAGACTATTAAATTGTTTAATTTTAGATTAAATCTTCAGCTTTTGTTTTTCATACTAGTATTAATATCCATAATTTTGCCAATGGAAACATTACTAGACTGCCAGATTTAGTCTTTCTAAGCAAGCAAAAGTATAATTTTCTTCTTTCGGCCAGGTAAATGACTTTGAACACTTGCAAACAAAGTTCAAGTGAAAGGACTGAGGTGAAAGTAAGAATGAGGAAAACAAAGTTACTAATTGACAGCTGTATTTTGGGTCGTTGTCTTTTTCTGAACATTCAAAGAAACCGTCCAGTACTTTGTCAGCTGCAATAAATCCTAAGTACTAAGTCCGCTGTAATCGACGTCTCGTGGTTTAAGTCTGCAGCCGTCATTTATAAAGTCACCTGAAAACTTTGAATAAGAAATAAAAAAACCTTGTAACTGACATGTTTTTTTTTCTTTTTCTCATGCATATTGCAAAACGCATTAGGATATCCTTCAACTGGGGTTTGCAAGTCTATTTTCACTATTAAGTATCCAAGCTTATCTATTTATATTCCAGTCTGTCCAGTATATAATTGCAGGCTTCAAGCTGTTTGCCGATAGCTGCAAGTTTTGAAGGGATAGAAAAGATAGAGATGTGGTTCCTGTTACCATTTATATTTGACTGCATGGGCTAAACATTTACAATAACTGTTAGTTTGCATTTACAGCATCTTAGTATTGCAGAACAGTTTCAAAAAATAGCAATGTCTAGTATTCATTTAAATTTTTGCTTCTGTTGGTATCTGTGCTCATTTCTTTGTCGAGTCTACTGGACGCTGGACCCTTTAGACACAAATGCGAGAAATTTAAGCCAGAATTTGCATAATGTGCTTTTAAACAGGTCACACGTAGACGGCATACTAATTCACGGCTGTCTTACTTTCTCTGTGTTCCTGGTTCGGGCCGGGCTGCAAAAGTTGTTTTCAGACTTGAGTGTCCCGTTCCGTTTTTATTAAATCTACCGCTTTAGGGCTTGAAATTGGGACATGAACTGAATTTATTTTTGTGGATTAGTGTTTAAACTATTTTGGCAAATGCTGATTCAAAAATTCGAGTGGGACAAAAACGTCTTGAAACCTTGTGAATTACAGAAATCTGTCGTGGGTGTCGCTTGTGCAGATTATTTGCAGTTTGTTCTACAGTTGCATCTAGCTGTGAAGGTGAGGAGAGGGACTTTTGCTCCTGTCTCGCTCAAAGAACTGCAGGATTAGAATATGAAGAACATATCTGAACAAAATTCTAGCGTCACTTTTCATTTGCTGCTTGGGAATCATTGCTGTGAAGTAGGAAAACATGATGATCCGTTTTTTTGAGGGTTCCTGTAACCTACCCATCCTACCCTCCCATTAATATGAAAGCTTGTTTCAAAAAGCGCAGTATTTCTGAATGTGTTTCTCTTCCGCTGCAGGATTATGTAAACCAGTCAACGGTAACAGTGATTTAAAAGCTCTTTCTCGTCTTCAGAAAATGGCATTATTAAGTCGGACAAGGTGTATGAAGTCATGCTTTCCACAGACCGAGCACATTACTCTAGGTGTAATCCCTACATGGACTCACCACAGTCGATAGGTACGTCCTCTCCCGCCATCGTTCATCCACTGCACTCCTAAATCTCGAGAGATGAACTAACAGAACCTGTGCTTCTCTTTGAATTGGAAGGCTATCAAGCTACCATCAGCGCCCCACACATGGTACGAACTCTAGATGTTTCTACACAGTTTGATCCATAACTTCTTTTTCTTATCAGCTGATATTAGATGTTTTTTGTTTGTTTGTTCTCCCAGCATGCTTATGCGCTAGAGCTTCTACACGATCAGCTGTATGAGGGGGCCAAAGCTCTGGACGTCGGCTCAGGCAGCGGGATCCTGTCTGTTTGCTTTGCACGAATGGTGAGCCACACACATGCCGGGTAAACACACGCACTTTCCTCTTCTTTTTTTAATTTATTTTTTTGGTAGCATCGTGATTTAACCACACAGATTCATTCAGCCAATCACAGTAGAGTTGAATGAAATGGTTTCTACTCGTTTCCCGTTTTTGAACTGAAGGCCCGCCGCTGTTCTCTGCTCTCCAGGTAGGCCCTAAAGGGAAAGTTATAGGAATCGATCATATCAAAGAGCTGGTAGATGATTCTGTAAACAATGTGAAGAAAGACGACCCCAGCTTGATAACGTCGGGCCGAGTGCAGCTGATGGGTAAGGTGATACATTCATCCTGACTTTATTCTGTCGTTCTGAGTTTTTAAGCATTTGGAGCTGTTTCTGTTCTGTATCTTCCAACACAAGCGCTTTTCTTGCTCTTTCCTGATGGAGAATGGATTTGCTCAACAGTTAGTCAGCAGCAGTAAATAATTGAGCAGCGAATACTTTCAGCACCTCTGCAGGGGGTTAAAAGTGCAGCCACAGTCAGGTCTGTTAAGGTTGTAAGTGGTTAGACATTTCTTTTCCCCCTTTTACTGATAAAATTCCAGCGCTGGTGGAATAGAAATATATAATTATATCATATAAGAAAAATATTTCCCTTCAAATTCTATTCTGGTTTGATCTTCCTACAGCAACGGAAATGCTAAACATGGTTAAATTTTAATTTTAAAATGGATTTGGGTACATACAAATAGATTAAAATGGGGAAAAAGGAGAGCTGAGTTATGATATACATTTTTTAAAACAATTTAATAATTTAGCAAACAGTTCTTGGGTAATTTATAAGGTGGATAAAAAAACTTCATGAACTGATATATTATTATGGAATAATATAGTATGAGCTACAAAAATAATTTCCCACTGGAATCTATAAAGTATCTTTGAATTGTATTGATATAATAAATCCAAGATGACTGGATGAAAATAGCATTTTTAGTTTAGTCAGTAATAACATATTAAATGTTCAGTGACTAAAGCAGCGCTGCGGACCCATCAGTGTGACGCTGAGTCTGGCGGCCTGTAAGAGAAACCCCGCTGTGTGTCTTTCAGTGGGCGACGGGCGAATGGGTCACCCAGAGGAGGCGCCGTACGACGCCATCCATGTAGGTGCAGCAGCGGCCAACGTCCCCCAAGCTGTGAGTCATACTTTTCATCCTAAAGAATGTAATTTATCTTAGTTTTTCCTGAAAGAAAAACAAATCCACAAAACATTTCACCGCTTCTGCAGAAATATTGTAAAGCCCTTGCAGGACCCCAGTAATGTTTTTCAGGGTTCATTCAGCGAAATTCATCATTATTTTTGGGAGATTCTGCAAAACTTTTCGGTGCTCACACTTGGAAAATTTTGCACAAGTAACTCGAAATCTCTTAAAACCTTCGCAGGATCTCACAAAAGTTCTCTCAAGGTATTTCTGGTTTTGCTCAACTTACAAGGGGGTCTGTTTAGAGATTGGTTGCCGCTTGTCGAATGGGAAATTTGGAAAAATGTGACTTTAAAGTGTGGTATTAATAATATATAAATGACAATAGAAACTTTTTTTAAACAGTTTTTTTCCACAATCTATCCACTGAAAATTGATTCTGGAGTGAGATTTCTACTTGCCTGTTGTTGCTGTGTTTGATGGCAGTAATATCCCACACTTTCCACGATTTTACCATCTCTAATGTCTAAATGTCAGTGGCAAGAACAGCTTAGTTTCACCCAGTAAATGTATGTTAGAATAACCACACTCGGTGCATTTTTTCTCATTTGCCTCTGCAGCTTTTGGACCAGTTGAAGCCCGGTGGGCGTCTGATCCTTCCGGTCGGCCCGGCTGGAGGAAACCAGATGCTGGAGCAATATGACAAGATGGAGGACGGCAGCACCAAAATGAAGCCCTTGATGGGGGTGATTTATGTGCCTTTAACAGACAGAGACAAGCAGTGGTCCAGGTGGAAGTGACTTCCTTCTCCCCCTCCTCCCTCTCTCTCCTTCTCACAGTGGCAAAGGTGAAATGGTGTGGCTTGGAGCAGGCAATGGAGCAAAAGAGGCTGCATTTTGCTGCTTGTTGACATATTTTGCTTCTTCCATACCAACTAGTTGCACGTTTGCTTTTAACTTTTTTTTTTTTTTGGTTTGTTTTTTACATTTAATTCACCCACTAATCTGGTTTTATCTTTAGTTCTTTTTGGAACCAAATTTTTATATAACGCACTGAAACAGGAGCAGTGCTGGAGGTGCTCAGTTTTCCAAAGCATGATTATTTAATCAATATGGATGCCTACTACCCAATAAACTCCCCACAAAATTCAGTTTGTCTCTGTGAGATGTGGACTCAAAGCGGCTACTGTTTGACTTTAACCATGACACTGTATCTGAACGTTTTGCATGCAGTTCTTCACTATCTGCATGATAAGTTGGTGCTTTTCTCTATTTCTCCTCTGACGGCCGCGCTCTGTCTTTCACAGGGATGAACTCTGAACAAGAAGATGGTCCACCGTCCACCTTTTACGTTTGAAACCTGGAGAAAACTCGGATGGCATCAGCAAGCCCAGGCATTTTGTTTCAAGCATTATAAAACATGCTCATTTCTTTTGTTGGAGTCAAATGAGGGACTGGAGAACAACACTGATGACAGGCCTGAAGGGCTGCAAGGAAAAGACTGCTTGAAGCTCCGCGCAGAAGTATTCAGGGTGGGCTTTTTCTTTTCGGGCCTCCATCTTTTGGTTTATATTATTTTAACTTCTGGGTTTTAAGTTTGTTTGTTGGTTTTTTTAGTTGTTTTTTTTTGGTCGTGGTTTGCTCCTATTGAATTGCAGTCGGCTGTTTTTACATCACATTTCAGCAGGGTGAAAGCTGAGCGTACGAGGAAAAGCAAAGAAAGAAAGAAAGAAAATGCCTGAGACTTTTAGATAATTCAGCTAGCTACAGCGTGTGTGTTTTTGGATCATCTAACTGTAGATCTTTCTGCTAGAACATAAGCTTTCCTCCCCTGCCGACAGTATTAGAAAACACAAACGACACCGTGGCTGACGCGAGCTCGATGTGCAGAACCTTCAGGTCACGTATTAAATACACAACCCCCACGGGATATACTTCCAAAAAACAGCAGGGCACTTATCTCCACCAAAACGCATGCACCTCCAGAGCTGCGCTTACCACCGGGTGACGTGTTTGCTGCCGCTGGTTTCCATTTCCGATGTGTGCAGGCTCCATTGGTGACTGTCGCTAACTGGGAGAGTCACTGCTTTTGCCAAAATAAACTTCAATAATATAAAGCAAATGTCTGTTTTTGTCAAGAGGAAAAAAGAATACTACACAAAAAAAGGCCATTTTATTAAGAGGGATCTGATCCAAGATATTTGGCTTTCACAATATCTGGAATGGCATGAAAATAAAGAGATTCTTATGTTTTGTTTCTTGCACTTTTTTTTTTTCTCGGTCTATCCAGGCTGCTTGAAGAAATTTAAAGAAAAAAATTTCACAAGGTGACTGGTTGTCAAAATATTTTGACACTGGCAGAAAATGCACAAATCTTGCAGAGCTTTTACTGGACCCCACAAAAAATAGGGTTAATTTAGCAAAGTTATGTGATTTTTGGAAAATTCTGCAAAAATTTAAAATCTTGCGTCATTTTTTGAAAGTAAATCAACATTTCTTAAAACATTTGGAAGATCTCTTAAAGATTTCACCAATGTAATTTTGCAACATCCAGAAAAAGTTTTGAGTTATTTCTGGATATGTAGTGGAAGTTGAGAGATCCTGAATTAACTTAGGAAAACCCTGCAAAGGTCTAAAGATCTTCCAACATATTTTGTAGGATCTTGTAAAACATGCAGAATCAAAATAAAGTCCCTTACAGGGTTCAGTAATTTGGTATTGAGAAATTTAATATGTATTCTTGTGATGTTTTCTAATGAAAATAAGGATTTATGGAAGAGGAAAGCTGTTTGCTTTCATATCTTTCAGTAGTTTTAATTCGTTTTGCACATGAAATGTCTCTGCGAAGGTTGGTGTAGATTTTTAGGCTACTGAGGGAAAGAATCAAGTATAAGTGAACAAAAACTACCAACAAGCACAATGTTGTAAATTCTCTTCCAATATAGTACTTTTATTTTTTTTTCAAACATTAAACCAAACAAAACAGGTTTTCAATGATTTATAACCAGACTCATGGTAAAGAAAAACATGCTTTAAAGACGGGAAGTGACAGTAATTCACAGGATATGGTTTGGCTTCCATGATTCAGTTCAGATAAGCTCACCAGGCACTCCCAATATTTCTCTTTAACTCAAGCTAAACGGTAAAAAAAGCGACACAAACATGGCATATTAGGGACATCTAGTGGCAGAGATGGCAATTTGTGCAAGACTTGAAAAGCTCGACAGTCTGACAGGTTGTCTGACCTAATCACAGGGACTTTAAACAATGCTTAATAGTTAGACTTTCTTAAGACAAAATAAATACATTTATTGAAGCACTTTAATATGTTTTAATGGTTCTGAGGGGAGCAGCGCTGCAGAATCAGTCTGATAGGATGCAGGTGTTGCTTTCAGGACAGCAGAACGTAGCTTACAAATGTTCAAATCTGAGACGTGGGGCTGAAAGTAAGACAAAAGTGCCAACTGTCTCATCTCTGCTCAGGTTCTTAGGCTACAGATACATGCCATTGATGAGGTAATCGGACTCCTCTGTGGTCAGGGGTCGGGCTTTCTTTAGCTTGTGGCGAACAAGTCTAAGACGACAGCCAATCATCATCAGCAGCAGGGCTGTGATGAGGATGCCGAGCGCCAGAGGAAGTATTGCACCTGAAAGACGAAGGAAAAAAAGAAACCTTCAACTTGAAAGCAGAATATAAATGAGCAGAAGATAACCGCAGAGAATAGGTCCAACCTGACTCTGGTCCTGGGTTTCCTCCTTTAACTGGAAATGGTTTGGAGATTGTGTCACTCTCCGTTTGGCTTTTGGAAACTTTAGGGGCGGCTTAAACAAATAAAAGACCAAACTAAAGTCAGTTACCTTTGTATCACTGGTATGCAAATCAGGCAGTTTAATGTATAGATTTACCTGTCGGAGTCTGCTTTGCCGCTGGGGGAGCTACACTTGTTGGCCTGAAGCCTAAAAGACGTAATCAATTTGAAAATGACTGCAGCTTTAGCATTTTGTAATTAAAATGAATACATGCATGAATATCAAATGAATCTTACTTTTCCGTAAACATTCACTGACACAGTCAGACTCCTGGAGAAAGTTGTTATGGTTGCCCTGGCAACCCCCATACAGGAAGTGTTTGCATTCTCCCGCCTTTTGGTCGTAGTACCACCGTGGGAAGGTGCCTTTACAGGGGCCGACGACTGGCGCTGCGGTGCACGGGTCTGCAGGAGCAGAGACCCAAGGTGAACATATATGAAACGTTTTGCATCGCACTGCAAAAGAAGTAGCAGTCTTTGAACATCTTCACATTTTGTCACGTCACTACCACTTATTTAAGCATTTTACTGGGATTTTAGGCTAGTGTAGGTGGCTTCTTCAAATAATTCTTTTAATTTTGCTTCATGGTTTTCAGAATAAAGGTGGCGGAGTACAAGTACTAATTACGGGTGTAACGTTACGGTAGAGGTCTTCTGTTTTTTTGGTACGGTTCTGTACGCAACTCAAGGCGCAGTACAACGTTCTGCAGCGCAACTTTACAAAGTGACACGAAAACAAAACAGAAAGGACTCCCAGCTATCACTAAACTCTATTTGGGAACATCAATCAGTCACTCCAAGTTTTTATGGCACTTTTTCTGCGATTGTTGTAGCTTAGGACGCTACAACATATTTTTCATCTTTTTCCAAACTGCTTGAAAATTGTTTTAACCCTTTAGACCCTAGCGTCCCCCAATTGGGGGACACAGAAATGAGTAGTGATAGAAATAGAAATAGTAATAGTAGTGTTATATTCAGATAATATGCATAATGACACATCTATCAATTCTACTGAATGTTACCTTTAAAATTACACCAAAATGATTCAAATACTCCTTTTGGTTTCTGAAATCTAATTATTTTTCCATGGGTAAGCATTTTTTCGAGAAACAGCCTAGGGTTTAAAGGGTTAAAGAAAACCCGATCAATATGTTCAATTCTGAAATTCCAACATTTTATTGAAATAAGTGCACCAGAAGAACACTTTGCTAATCTAGCAGAAATCGTAGCTTTTATCTTAAAAAAGAATGAAGCAACAATTCCAGGTTCATAGAAATTTGGAATAAAAAACAAAAAAAGGGTTTTTTCCCCTAGTCTTTGGCAAATAATAACTAAGTAAGTGCCATTAAACTGGAGCTGACACAACAATAAATATAATAATATAAAAATAAATCAATTCTGCAGACCAAAAGTGCAGAAATTCTTAAATTAAACAATTGTCTAACATTAAGGGTGCCACTAAAAGAAACGTTAGGGTATTTTAAGTATGTAAACATTATAAAATAAACAAAGAAAAAGAAATTCATAACCTTAAGAGGTGGAGATAAAAAGTTTAGATTGACTATATTTTGCAGTTTCTTACTACCGTACTTTTGCGTATGCTTTCAGTTAACAGAACTCTCAGCCTTCTATCCTAGTCATTTGTGTATACATCTTATTGATTTGAACCTTGCATTCTGAGCATCCATATACAAAATGAAATGATACAGGAATAAATAATAAAAGTAGGGGAAAAAAAGAAAATGTTTAATTAATATTTAACCCAAATAAATTGAACAGACAGTCCACATCATGCAATCATGTCTACCAAATGAATACATGCAACTCTTTCCCTGCAGTGACTACTCTCCTTGATTGTGACCCCAGTAGCTTAAGTTTTAAAACAAAATTGTTTTATTCTCAAATATGGAAAAAGTATTATGTAAACTTTGCCCTGCAATGGACTTGCGACCTGTCCAGACTGTATCTGACCTCAACCTCTCCCCTGATGATTTAAGGAGATGGGCACCAGCCCCCCACAGCCCTGCATATAATGGATTGCTGGATAGATATTATTTAAAGATTTCTAAACATAAACACTGGTTTTTGGTTATATTTTTCTCCACTCTGGCTATGTCTGCTTGTACTATTTTCTTTATAAAAGTAAGTAAGTGTAGTTGTAATGTAACAGATGTGAAAAAAGTCAAGTTGTGTGAACACTTTTGTAAAGCACTTTATACTGAATGAGGTGTAGTGGGTTCCCATTCCATTTTCTCTCTATGTAAACCCTGTTAACTATTAATAAACCAGAAGAACAGCTGGTTCTGTCGGGTATTAAAGGTTCTGGTAATAGAAAAACAGATTAGTAACATGAGAAAACTTTAGGCTAATTGTAATCTAATATTATGTATAGATAAAACAAGAGATTGATCCTTATGTTTAACCACCATTAGACCAACAATAAGTTCTCCTCATCTTTAGCTTCATTCTCAACTCTTATTAGAGAGTCAACTTAAGGTTTATAAGACCTTCAGTATGTTAAAACAGCAGTGGGTCAAGGTGGCCTTTTGGCCAGTCTCAGTCTAATTCAGGGATCAGATGGCATCAAGGACAGAGGAGCTTTGTTCTGGCACTAATAGGGGATGCCGGCTGAGAGCTGCTTTCTCAGGGAATGCAGAGTGGTTCTTTGGCTCTGCCAGTATTTGTGCTCACTGCCATGACTCAGTGGCTGCCTGTAGGCTCCATCTGCTCCCGTGTCCATGCATCTGTCCTTTCTGCTACTTTACAAAAAGATAAAGCACTAAGGTCCACACTGGAGGCTTTAGCAAACTGAAGCAGGATGAAAACCTGTAAACCCGTCACATGGATATCCTCTAACTCCGCGTTCTATTAGGAAGCGTTTTAAGCGAGAACACCTTCCTACCTTGATTGATAGAAGCCTCATGCTCACGTAGGCTCTGTGCAGGAACAACCTCGCTCCCGTCTACTGCTGATACGACTGTTTTCCTGGTTCCATCTGGAAGCAGGGAGGCATCCTCACCCTGCTCGGTCTTTGCTACGGGTCTCTGACGGCTGGGAGGATCCACAGGGTGGGTCACTGACTTCCGGCCACCATCAACTAGAAGAGAAAACATAGTAATTCGGTTTTTTTTTAGAACAACCTTTTTTTAATTTTATTTAAAGTATAAAAATGTGTACAATTTGTGCAGAAGTCCTCGTCAGAGCGGTCGGGACAGTGTTGTCTGCCATCGCAGGCGTAGGAGATGTCAATGCAGCAGCCATCGTCACACTTAAACTGATAGTTGGAGCAGTCACCAGTGCACACTGTGAACACAGATACGAATGACTGCTAAACTCCTCGTCCAAACACGGAAGCAACACTAGCGAAGTTTTATTTCATTTTATTTTTTAGGTAAGCCTTTCACCTTCCGCCTGGTGTTTTGGTGCCAGCACGGTGACAGAGACATTGTCCGAGCTCTTCTGTCCCACTGTGTCGGTAACGGTCATCTGGAACGTGTAGATCCCCTCTTGGAGACCACTGATCTTCAGCAGCCCTGGATGGGTCGCCTTCAGTGTGCACGCACAAAAAAAAGCATGTTAGCCGCAACTGATCGGACATCAAATTGCAATATTAGAAATTAAATGAACCTAATTATCTTAGTGGCTTCCTGTTGGATTAAATATATATATTTCACATTTTCTTGAGGAAGAAAAAAATGAATAATATGAAAAAAAATATTGAATTAAATCCAATATAAAAACGTTAAATCTTTTTTCGCATCTTTCCTGCTAAAGGTAGGGAATAACAAAGTGTTTTAAAAGGGCAAATATCATCATAAGTGCATGAAACAATCTTTAAGCTTCTAAACAGGCTCAGATTTCTGCTTCTCTTTGGACACTGTGAATACAAAATGAAATATCTAACCTCTATTGATGAAGCTCGGTATTATGTGTGCATTCAAGCCATTCAAGTTTACTTTAAAGCAACCATTCAAGTATTTTATTCACTCAGTTCTGTAAGAACAATAACCCGACCATTCATAGTGGAACAGCAAATATTTGCATCATCTGACTCTTCCAGCATAGATCTACAGAGAATAGAGTAGAGGGAGCACACTTTCTTCTGGAGCTAAACCTTCAAAACAACCTCCATCCTCAAAAATAAAAACTGTATACTGTAGAAGTGCACTTTTTTTTTAAAGATCTAATTTTACATGGAGTTCTTTTTGCAGTAAGAAAAGTGAACTTCGGGATTCCTACAAACCACTACAAGACCTCTTACCCTCTGCATCCGGATGTACTTTTCGTGTCGTTTGTGTAAACTGATAAATCCTGAGTGTTTAGTGAGAGATAAAACGTGAAAACAAACCTTCATGTTGATGGCTGCATCCCCTTTAACCAGAGTCCACTCATAGTGGGTGATGGAGTGGTCGTCCACGCTGTCCCTGCCGTCCAGGACGGCCCAGTCGGTGGGCAGCTGGATCACCACGTCCTGTCCAGCATCGCTGCGAGGAGGCTCGTCCACTTCTGTGAATTTGATCAGTGGTTAGTCTTTGAAGGCTCACAGGTCTGATTTAGCGTATTAATTTTGTCTTAAGAGTTTATATGAAGGCAACTGCGCTTTTCTTCTTGTTCCGAAAACGTGTCGTCTGTCATCCAGTAGGCTTCTTAGTTCTTAAAAGAATGGATTTGGAGTGATAACCTTTTTAGGGTAAAAATTACGGAACTCCTAAACTGAAATAATTACGAATAAAAGTCGATATTGATATTTTCTGTTTTTCTTTTCCTTATTACGTGCATTTTCGCCAAGAATTTTTGTTTTTCCTTATACATGCATTCATTTTTTTTACATTCCCTTGTCTCCTCTTTTTACTTTACTTTATGCATTTCTGCCTCATTATGCAAATGAGAAAGGTTGCCCTACTTGGTCTAACTCTTCTACTATTGGTCAATAAACAGAGAGGATCAGGATCCATGTGCAGATTGATTGCAGATATATTTTTCTTGACGAAAATGCATGTAATAAGAAAAAGGAAAAACAAAATATATAAATTTCTTTACAAAAATGCCCATATAAGGAAGGACAAGCCAAAACAAAATAAATATATTTTTGCTTTTATTTTTAATCCTCCATAAAAAATAGCCTTATCATTGAGTCTTAACAACCCTAACCTTTAGGCTTATATCCGATACTCCCAATCCAGTCTTTTCAGAACTGAAGAAGCTAACTGGATGAGAGACAAAATGTTTTTAATACGAGAAGAAAAGTCCAGTTACCTTCATTGAAAGACTATCATGTCCTGGATGACTGAGAATCTACATCAATGTTTGACTAAATATTGATTTTGCTTCCTTTCTGTAGTAATGATACTGGCCTTTTGCTGCAGAACTAAAAACTTTTTGTCATTTGACTCAAAACTAAATGTCACCAAACTAGGATGTTAAGCTTTGCTGCTAAATTATTATTAGCTTATTGCTAATCAACATGCGGGGAGTAAATTATTAGAAGTTAGGATTTTTAATCATCTGATGTTACTAAAACAAAGTGAAACTACAAGTGAATATTTCTGGAAAAACTATTATTTTCTTGAAATCTAATTCAAAATGAATTCTTGTTAACAAAAGGTTAAATCCTAAATATTTGTACTTTCAAATTACATAAAAAATATAAAAAATCTGCTCTTGAAAAACTGTTACTTAAACAACTATCAGCGTGACAGCTAAAGCTACACAACACCTGCTCCTGCTATCAACGTCCCAATCTAATTTACCAACATGAGAGGCCAAACAGCCAATCATTAACCGCCTTATCAGGGAGACATCAGCTGATAATGTTTAGTTGCAGCGTACTGAGATGTAGGAAAGCTTTACCAGGCTGATAGAAAGGGTGATTACCGTAGAACAACCTACATTATCCATTTTAACAGTACATTTTAATACAGATTTACAGTGAAAAGATGAACAGGCTACCATGTTTTACATTGAAAAAAAAGAAAAGAAAAATACATTTTCTGTGCAAACATTTGTCAGAATTTTAAGAAATTGTAGCGCCGATCACTTCTACATTTTTTTGGAAAATTCTTCCTCAACTTTCCTTTGAGAAAAAACAATCAAACTGCAGTTTATAGACAGTAAATACTGCCATTCATTTGAATTTTTTTCTACTAATACGAGCCAGAGAACATAATTTTTTCTATTTCCTATATTCACACAAACAAGCACAAATTTGTTTTAACTTTCAGAAATGTTTTTTTGTTTTCATTTCCTAATCGTGCATGTTAATTTGATGAGCCGTGCTTCCTTAAATTTAACCACTAATTCCATCTATTAAAACTGCAATAAGATGTAAACTGCATCGCTTTGTAAAAGTAATTACACCACTCAATGTATTTAATCTGAAGGACAAAGAACAAAAAGAGAAACTAAAGCTGCGAGCAGCCTCGAGCCACTCCAGTCTGTGCAGCGACTGTGACATTCATGCATCACCGCCTGAACGCCATCTCAACACTTACACCAAACCTGATGACAAAAGCAGCATGACAAAGTGTTTAAAAGGTTAGAATGGCAGCTTTCAACCAAAATGGCCGACCTCATGACGGAACAGGACCCTGGCTCCAACATTGTTTTGAGGAGTCTATAGAAACAAGATATGTTCTGAATTTCACAATCCTAGTTGAAAGCATTGCTTGACCAGGATTTATTGATTCTAGGGGCCCCTGTGCAGGTATTAGGCCAAGACTACCAAATATTTCGGTATATTTAATTAGGGCCCTATTGTTAAATTTGGAGCAGATCAGATGACGTGTGTGGAAATTAAAGTCAAACGTATTTCCATGGCGTGATAAGAGGATTCGCCATGCTACTACAGCCACACCATCGCTCTAACCCTCCAAGTTTTGGACAAAAAAATAAAATAAAACAGCCTCTCTTCAGTCATTGTCCACAGCCAGATGTTGATTAAGTAAAAGGAGCCAAAGACCGACCTTCCTTACTAAAAACATTGAACTTCCTGTTGTCAGGGGGTGGGCATTAGATGACATCAGGAAATTACTTCAACATTCACTGGTGGTTTGTGATGACGGCCGTGACCTATGCTAGAGCTGTAAGCTTTAATGTGCAAGATAATAAACCTTCTAATTAAGTGGCGAAAAGCAAAAACTGTGGGATTGGCCACGCCCACATGCAATGATGGAGCCAAATCCTTCTCAAACTGTTTGATCCCCCGTTCTTGAGATGATACCCAGTCATTTATAAAGGTGTTAGTCATGAGCTGAAAGAGGAGTTGGACAAATATCCATGAACTTGAATTTGGTGTTTATTTGTTTATTTGGTGTTTCTGAAGTTTATTTAATTTTAGTAAATCCATTCAAAACATGAAACTTGTATATTAAATTCATTCATTACACACAGATTAATTAAAGAAATAAACATTTAGCTTTGATGAATTTGACTGACAACTAATGAAAGTCCCAAATTCAGTACAGTGGTCCCTCACTATAACGCGGTTCACCTTTCGTGGCCTTGGGACCACTGCATCTCAGGAAATTAGAATACAATTTAAGTTCATTACAAAAAAAAGGATTTTTTGAAATGTTGGCCAACAGAAAGGAATTAACATGAAAAGTATGAGCATGTACAGCCCTCAATATTTAGTTAGAGCTCCTTTGGTCTGGATTGCTGCAGCAATGTGACATGGCATGGAGTCAATCAGTCTGTGGCACTGCTCAGGTGTTATGAAGGCCCATGTTGTACTGATAGAGGCCTTCAGCTCTTCTGAATTGTTGGGTCTGGCGTACTGCATCTTCCTCTGTGGATTTTCTAAGGGGTTATGGTCAGCTGAGTTTGCTGACCAATCAAAAACAGGGATACAATTAGGCCTGCAACAAAAGATTATTAGGCTAATCGATAAATTAGATAGGGTCTCGACTCGACTAATCGGGGAAAATTTTATAAAGTATTATGGAATTTTTTTTTTCTCTCCTTCCTTTACTTTATTTAACAACAGAATATTATTCGAAAACAGTTCAATCGCTCGCAAAACAACTTGCTATCACTTAAAATGTCTTACAGCTGTTTTTATGTGAAAATAAACAATAAATGAAAAATAGTTTTAAATGGCTATGTTTCATCAGATGGCTGTAAGGACAAATGTGCCATATTACCAACATAAAAATAGGTATTTTTGTTGCTTAAAAGTGACTTGGGCTATTAGAAACATAGCAAATTAACATTAAAATCTCAATCAAATGTAGATTCTGCAGATATTCTACAGCTGTTAAAATATCAAATAATAAGGAATAAAAAATTGTTTTAAATGGCTTTACTTTATCAAAGTTCTTTAAGGACAAATTTGAGATAAATCAGCATAAAAAAGTAGCACAATAGGGCTAAACACATTCTCCGTCATGCATAAACAAATACCGGACCAAATACATGACAACGTAATCATAGCTTAGCTTGGAAGTGCAACAGCTAAAATAAACAGCAACAACTTCTGTACAGTCGACCAGTGTAGGCCTAGTTAATGTATGTTGCTCACTGTTTGTTTGTCTAGCCATGCATGAAGAGCTGGATGGAGAGTGTAAATGCACCAAACTCTTGCAGACTTCTCTTGTCGAGACGCTATGATTCATTACTTAAAAAGGGACATTGTTTTTCGCAACTTACACTGAGCTCTCCTTCCTCACTGATGACTCTGACATTACTGCGTTTATGATGCAGCATCATCACCATTGAACACCCGTGTCATGCAAGGTCGGATTTACAAATGCTGCAGGTAACAAACGTCTTTGCGTGAAGTTTTTATCGTCTAGGTCTACATGCTCCTGCAATGCTCTACTGCAGCCTACAACCATTGTGACGAGTTGCTTGTGTTGGTCGAATAAAGGTTACGCGAAAAGAAAAGATAAAAAGTAGTGCGACAGCCGACCAAAGTAGACCTCGTAATTACGCTACACAACGAATCGATGACGAAATTCGTCGCCAACACTTTTTATCATCCAATTTTATCGATTTTATCGATTCGTTGTTGCAGCCCTAGATACCATGGTCCTTAAAACAGGTACTGTTAGCTTTGCCAGTGTGTGCAGGTACCAAGTCCTGTTTGTAAAGGAAATCTACATCTCTATAAAGTTGGTCAGCAGCAGGAAGCAAGAAGTGCTCTAAAACTTCCTAGTAGATGGCTGCTTTGGATGACCTTTGACCTTAGGAAATACAATGGACCACTACCGGTAGATGACATGGCATCCCAAACCATCATTGACTGTGGAAACTTTACTCTGGACCTCAAGCAACGTGCATTATGTGCCTCTCCTATCTTCCTCCAGACTCTGGGACCTTGATTTCCAAAGGAAATGCTAAATGTCCTTTAATCAGAGACGCTTCTGACGGCGTCTCTTGTTCTAGAGTGGTTTGACACAAGGGATGCGACAGCTGAAACCCATGTCTTGCAGACGTCTGTGTGTGGCGGTTCTTAAAGCACTGACTCAAGCTGCAGTCCGCTCTTTGTACATCTCCCCAAAATTTTGAATGGGTTTTGTTTCACAATCCTCTCCAGGGTGGGGTTATCTCCATTGCTTGTGCGCTTTTTTCTACCACATCTTGTTCTTGCCTTCGCCTCTCTATTGATGTACTTGGACACAGAGCTCTGTTCACACCTAATGCCTTTAGCAATGACCTTTGTGTCCTGCCCTTCTTGTGCAAGGTGTCAATGGTTGTCTTTTGGACAGCTGTCAAGTCAGCAGTCTTCCCCATGATTGTGTAGCCTGCAGAACTAGACTGAGAGACCATTAAAAGGCTTTTTTGGGTGTTCTGAGTTAATTAGCTGATTAGAGTGTGGCACCAGGTGTCTTCAATATTGAACATTTTCATAATATTAAAATTTTCGGAGATACTGAATTTGAGACTATAATTAGTTTTCATCATCAAAAATAAAAATTAAAGTTTTAAATATATCAATCTGTGTGTAATGAATGAATCGGACATACAAGTTTCACCTTTGAATGGAATTACTGAAATAAAACTTTTCATGATATTCTAATTTCATGACCAGCACCTCTTGAACATATTTCCGCTGTAAACAGGAGCTTGTTGAGCTGAAGAAGATTTGCTGATATTTACCCAAATGGATCCTCACCCAGAGAAGTGGAGCAGCAGTGAAAATACAACAGGAGTTTAAAATAATGGAGGCAAAAAGTGAAGCAACTGAAGCAGGATCACGAAAGATCAAAGGTCCCAATAGTCAGAGTGGATCAGAGAGGAAGAACAGTAAGTGGTGCATTTTAATGAACTGGTTTCTGAGGCGACAGCAACTTTTAATCCCAAAGTTCAACAGAGGGAAGCTAGATGATTGGAGCTGGATAACCCTCGGATGACCAGCTGCAAATGTGGATGAAAACAGACTCAATAAGGGTTCCTCTACCACAGATGCTATATGACCATCAGTCAGCTTTTGTTAAAGATCCAAACATCCAGAGCCGCAGCAGCCTGATTGTAGATAGGATCCATTCCAGTCAACAAACTGGTTCTGATGGTTCTGCTGCTGTTCTCTCATGTTTCCATTCTGCCATTCCATTTGACTTCCCATCAACTCTGACCAGCTTCCCTTTCCCTACTGAAGAAAATCTTCCTACCAACACCACGTTTCACTGTGAATATGGTGTGTAGTACGTATTTTGTTTTCAGAATTGCACTGCTCAAAATGGCAGTATTTTTTTTTTTTAGGGAAGTCCGAATCCGATACTTCTTATAACAGATTAAAAAAAGAATAGTGAAAACAAAGATCCAGGATGTTCCTTATGTTTTATTTAATTCATCTTATTTTAACATTTAACAACTTTGTTAAGAAGCAAAACACTTATGTATGTGAGGTAGCCTTAACAATCAAGTAATAAATAACAAATTCTTCACTTTTGGACTTTAGTGCAACAGTAATTATAAAAAAAGTCTAATATATAAAAACAAATAGCACCTAAACTTAAATAAACGTAATAATGAATATATATACATACATACATATCCGAGTCCTCATTGGAACATCCCAGTCTGATTGTGTCGATTATCGTTCACCTGATCGCATCTGGACTTTTAGGTTAAGGAATTGCCTTTTTCGCTGATTATTCCGTCAGGATTTTGGATGCAGTGCAGCTAGGATTTCTGCTCTTGCTTTTTAACTTTCAGACAGTTGTTACGATTTGCCACATCTAGTGTTATTTTATATTTTAACAAATAGGATCAGCTACACAATAATACCTGAAATGTGATCCCAAATCCCACAAGAGTGGCATCTGAGGCTTTACAGATGCAGAGCGGGACCAAAGAGCATAGAGGGAAGAAGAAGCTCCAACCTTTTCTGGTATCTCCGGACACAAACGTCGATTTAAAGTTGAGCAGCAAAAGCAAATGAAGTGGATTAGCAGTGCTCGCCTACAACTGATGGTGTCATCCAGGACATGTTATGGTGAAATATTGCGTTTATCCCTGGATATTAGGCTGTTTGCATGTCATGCCAGTCATAGGCCTCTTCAGATTTGCTGCGACACTGACCGCTACAGGAGATCCATCCTGCCCACAGCATCACCACTGAGGAATTTTTGAAGATACTTGGATTAAATGAGTTACAACAACATTTAATTTACGTTCCAGATTAATAAATCTATTTTTTTACATTTCATTTAATCACATTTTGTATTGTTTGGTGCATGTAAATCATCCTACTTCTATGTGAAACATTTATACTATCCCCTTGTTATTAACAAGTCACGTAGGCGTAGCCTATAATCAGGAATGTATTGGTAAGGAATGATCAGGTTTTGTATATTTAGTTTGACAGCTGGCTCCCACCTTGTGCGTCATCCTTCTCGGCTTGCCTGGGCCTCCCGGTGGTTCCGCTGGCTGAAGCAGGCAGGAATCCCTGCGTGCCGTTCGGAGTCCGGCTGTAGGTGCTGAAGCCTTCCTGCGGTGCGAAGGAGCAGATGTTTTTGTTCCTGTAGGTGCAGTTAAACAGGTAACAGCTGAGGCTTTCCCCGGTTCGCCTCAGGTCCTCCTGAAGCACCGCCACCGTGCAGTGAGGCTGCGAGCAGCAGGCGTGCAGACAGTCCCTCCAGGTGTACACCCTGTCTGGGACCAATAGGAAGGTGGCTCCCTGCTCGATGGAGGCCTGTGTCCGGATGATGCGCTCCTCCGCGGCGCTGAAGTCGCCGACGCAAGAATCGCTCACGTCGGCCGCTCTGTATGCCTGGTCCTGCTGGAGCTGCTTCCGGAATTCCTCCAAGAGCTCCTCCACGCCGGAGATTTTAGATTTCAGGTCCGATATCTGAGAGGTCCGGGCGTGGATGGGGCTGGTAAAGAGAAGCAGTAAAACCCAGGGAAGCAGCAGCAGGCAGGGATGCTGAAGCAGAGCCATGTTGCTGTCGTTGTTCACTCGGTAAACCAGCGTCTCTCGCCCCTACACTAACAATGACGGGGCTAATGTTTGTCTCCGGACGATGCTCTAAAGAAAAAAAAAAAAAAAAAAAATCCGCGGTTGTCATGGTGAGGGAGGGACGGTTGGGAGAGCAGAACAGCTGACGTCACAGGAAGATAATTGATAAAACAAATATGGCGATGAGCGGCTCACCTGTTCTGACCATATACCATCTATGGTTCTGACCCAGAAAGTTTCAGTGAATCGCGGATCAAAAGTGCCACGATCTTAGAAATAAATGGCATAAATATCTTAAATGTTATAAATAAATCGTTAAATTGACATTTACATATCATGTAGTGGATATAAAACAACGCATCACAGTCTTTACATAATTATACTGCTCATTTAGGCAAGGCAATTTTATTTGTATAGCACGCTTTAAACACAAGGTAATTCAAGGTGCTTTACAATGATTCGGTGGTAAAGAAACCAAACACATGATAAAAGTGTGCGAGGTAAAAAAACAGCAATTAGAACTAAGATAAAAACAACGTAAACGTATGAAAATTAAAAACAACATTGAACATGTGAGAATCAATAAAAGAAAACATTATAGAGCAATTATTATAGTTTACTGAAAGACAACTTTAAAAAGATATTTGCAGTCATCAGGACGTTTGTTTCAGATAAGGGGAGCATAGAAATCGAAAACTGCTTCTCCGTGTTTGTTTCTGATTCTAAGGATTATTAATAAATTAGTTTGTGTTCATTTGAAGAAAGCTATGGGACATCCATCAACTATAACAAGCTTCTCTCTTTCTGCTTAACTAACCCCCACCGATTGATGCAGCCTCTGCAGTGTTTAATGGTGGGTATGGTGTATTCATCTGAAAGTGGACAGCAAGTTTTAGGCCGCACATGGCACTGCAAAAGTTTTAACCAAAAACATTGTTTAGCTCTCCACTTACCAAGGCACCTTATTTCACATGTTTGCTGTGCCAAGGGTTTTTAGAAGAGTATTTTCCCCTATGAATTACCAAAAGTTCCCAATTTCGATAGATTGTTCCAATTTATACTATTAATTGTGAGCATTTAAATCTTGGGTCAGTGTACGATCGGCGGTGAATGCAGGGATCTGTACAAAATAACATTTCACACTTTTTTCACAGCTTAAACATTAACATTTTTATTCAACCAATGACACAAAAATCTTAAATCATCTTGAACATAAAAAGAAACTGACAAACTGTTCATGATTATTTCCCCTATTTCAGAGAAAATAGTTAAAAAAAGACCCACTAGTGAGAAATCTGTTTAAATTTCAGAATGTTCACCACAAGCTACATCTGACTCAAGGACTGTGAGCGAGATATAAACACAACTGTGCCAGAGTACAACGACAAAAACCAATGTTCTGATCATGTTATATTCATTAATTAATTCATGAATTAATTACCAACTGGATGTTACTTCCTATGACAGCTGAGACTAGAAAATACAATACTTTACAAGTTACTCTTCCCATGTCTTCATCATATAGACTTGGTCCAATTCACATGGAGGTTAACTATGTTTAGCAATATCTTCTATAAATTACATAAAAGTCATTCACAGATGATGTAAAACACACAATGTACATGAAGAATATTTTTTAGCAATAAAACTGCAATTTTGCACCTTGAAAGAAATTGTGAAACAAAATATTCAAATAAAAAAATTAAAATAAAACCAAAAACAAGAAGCATGCACTGACATGTTAAAATTAAATAAAATCTATTTAAATAAGTAGTGATAAAGCTTCTTTTTTTTTTGATAAAAACATTAGTACAGGTGATTTTTGATGTAGTATTTTGAATCTCAGGCTTTAAAAAAAAAACAACAAAAAAACTGTCAGTCTCCATTTCTGTAAACGTAATGACAAGACTGACGAAAATGTTTTGCTTCAAACAGGCTTAACATTTTAGTACTAGTTTCATTTGGTCATTGCAGACCTGTAACGAAAACAGCGTCTTTTTATCTTACAGCCCTATCAAAACGAGTGGCACTATTTTTTTTCCAATAGTTTAAAAAATCCCCTAAAACCCAGAATCTTTTGTTTTAAAATTAGAATAAAAATTCTCCAGAAGGTTCTTGGGTGCTTGGAAAGCTGTCCAATGAAGGCAGTTTTTTATTTTTCCACCTGAACGTCTGCTTGCTCCTGTAAATACTGAGGTAACGTTGGGGATGCAGAGTTGTTGGCTTCTTGAAGTGAGTGTTTCCACTGAAGGCGTCAGGCTGGCTTCTGCCTGAAGTCTGTGATGGCCTTCCATAGTTTACATAAAACTCCACCCCTGATAAGATGAGAGAGGAGAAAATACTTTTAACAGCTAGTACACTTCATTTAGTAAGAAACAATTATGATAAGGCCTTCTTTACCTAATTTATTATACATTTGAGCTTAAAAAAGTACATCCTAAATGTATTTACCATTAAGAATAAAAATGTTTTATAACTCACAGTCCAACTTAAAATGCTGAGTAAATCAAATATTAATGTGACAAAATACAATTAAGTGGAGACTTAATGGGGCAAGTATTAGGACATGTTATTAAATTGCTTATTATTATTTAGTATAACCTGACATGATTAGCAGTATTAAATTAATAAAGATAAATTCAATTAGTGCAAAAACCGAAATGAAAACGGAAGCAAATTTAATTTACAGGATAAAAAAATGCATAAGTTTAAATTGTAACACTTATACATTACAGACCAGATAAAAATGATCTTAAAAGTAAATAAAGAAAAATAAATAACCCAAAAACCTGCACAATCAAAAGAAAAAAAAGACTATATTTTATTTTTATGTTTAACTGTTACTTGCATTCTAATGTTTTAATATGTTGAAGGAAATGTTAGTGAGTCCAAAGCACAAATTTTATACATGTATAAAATAAATTATTCTACCTTCCACTAAGTGGCGCCAGATTTTCAAATATATTTACAATATTATGTTCATACAAATTTCAAAAGAGAGCTGTGCTTTTCCAAATTATTCGCACCACTTTGACCTTTTACCCATTTTGTCTTGTTGCAACCACAAACCTCTAGGTGTTCATAACCAAAAACGGCAAGATTCTGAAGGGGAAGGAAAAGGATTCATGGATTTTAAAATCCTTTAATAATTAATATTTGAAAAGCGGGGTGCAGATTTGTACTAACCTTCTCACTCTAATAGTCCTAAATACAATCACTGATGAAAGGTCAGGTCATCAGCTGGAAATGGAAAGAGTATAGCTGACAGATCAGGCAAGGAGAATATTAGCCAGAAAAGCTCCAACGAGCCCCATGTTAACTCTGGAGGAGCTGTAGAGATCAACAGTCGAAAATATTCTTTAGTAAAAGAAGACTGGGAAATGTGTTGTGACATGTGCTTTTTAAGTGCCTGGTGGTTACGATATACTGCTACAGAAGCTTTTTGATGTGTTTATGAAACGTTTTGACAAGAGTTTATTATGTCAGTTTTCAGACAATGAAGAGAAAGTCCATAGGAAGATCTTCTTATTTTGAGAAGAGTGAAATAGATGACAGGAGAGCAACAGATGCTTGTGAGGAGGAGGATGATGGAGGAGAGAAACAGACAGAGCATCATTGAATTACAAATCATTACATAATTACTTAAAGCTTTGTGATTCATGTTAATTAGTAGTTGAGTTTTCTTAGTCTGAATAGAAATAACTATAGGCCATTTTTACAAGTAGCTGATCGATAATTATGAGAGGGTCTTATTAGTATTATTACATCAGAATAACCAATTTTGCCTCTTTCAGCCTCCTTATATTCTGATTACGATAAATTAGTGAATAGAGAATTCATTAAAGTTGTTGGTATCGGCTTTTCCCCAGTAACTGCTTTGTTTATAATAAACGTACACCTTATGCAGGGCCGGACCAAAGTCTTATGTGGTCTTAAGCCGATTTATACTCAGAGGCCCCCCTTTTTCTGTTAAAACCACAACCCACAATAACAGCAAAGTAGGCAGAGTTTATTTGGCTGATCCTAAAAATCATTGTTAATATTAAGTGGACAGTCTGAAGCTCAAACAAAATAGAAAGGTTAAACTAAAGCATCAGATTGTAACAATGGTAACACAACAATCAAACAATGAATATTAAGAAATTATTTAAAATTTTATTTTAATTTAATTCAAATATTAAAATATAATTAAAAAGTTTTTCTAAATTATTTGGTATAGTATAGACATTTTTATTGGTTTAAATGTATTTAGTTAAAAAATTTTTGCACCATTTTTTAAAAAACAAAGAGAATATTCATTAAAAAAATAATAAAATTAGTTACAAAGAAACTTGCCGATTTACTACACAAACATTTAAACAATTGACTAGTTTAAAATAATCTACACTGAAACAAAACTATATCAAATTTAGTAATATTCACATTTTCATAAATTGTAACATCTGTAATCTGTACAATTTCAGCATGTATTGGGGGTCCCCAGATGGGTTTGGGTGGCCCTTAAGAAGCGCTTAGTTCCCTTTTGCCTTTGGCCGGCTCTGACCGTATGCCAAATATAATTGAAAAATAAAACAGAATTGTCGTACAACTAATACATATTAGTTAACTAATAAAATTATGAAATTATGGTTTATAGTGTTGGTGTGCCACCACAAAAAATTAAGTGGCCACTCCTATGAAAATTTTCTGGAGGCGCCACTGGACAGCTCAGGTGGGGGAATGGTAAAAAGCCACAAGAGGACTGTTTCACAGTTAGGGACAACAACAAACATGGAAGCTGGTCGGCTGAGACCAGAATTAAACTGTCTGACCTGCATGCAGCTTGATTTGTCGATGAAAACAAATCCTGCTCCTTACTCTGATCACAACGACCCCCAAAGTGTCTTACAGAAATGGCAGCATCATCCCTTTCTTTTCACTTCTTCCATTTGTGCTGGATTGTATTGAAATGCTGATGTTTGTGTTTATAACAAATGTGCGGTTGAGAGAATCAATACCTATTTGACTTTTGATTGCCATCAGATTTAAAGTCAACTTTCACAACAGGAAAATTGTAAGCTGGAGGACTACAGTACTTACAGACCCAGTTACACCTAATAGAGAAATAGAAATACTATCCATAACCTCTCGCCCCCTATTATGATTAAAGCCCATGACCGACTAGCCAATGAGGAGCGACCAGAAAATGACACTTTCCTGTCTATAAAGAGTAAAACACCATAATACAAAGAGTTGTACTATGCGACAGGCAGCTGTCCCAGCTTCACTTCTGTATTCTTGTACAGACTGGTGCAGATTTAAGCGTCCATGTGTATTTCTGTCTGAACGTGGAAGTGAAACAGTAATATGGGTACATATGTTAAAGAGTGGATTTGTTTTGCTACCTCAGTCTTAAACTCTTCAAGTCGTCTCTCGTCACATAATGAAGGATGTCATTCAAAGTATACTCCTCGTTCAGTATCTTGAGAGAAAGATAAAAACAAACAAACAACAATAACTTCACATAATTCTGAACTTGTAATGATGTGATAAAAATTAAAACGGCTTTGATGGTATTATGGAAACAGTGATTGAACAACCCACCCTATCTATAGCGTCTTGGTCAGCACCGCAAAGCCTCAGCCAGCTGGTCAGCTCGGGGTCTTCATGTTTCTTTGCAGCTTCATTTTTCTGTCCCTGAAAACCCTCTGAAGCTGCGGCGGGTTCTAAAATAGAACAAATTGTCAGCTTTATAAAAAAGCAACAACAGAAATATGTTTATTTAATCTCCCTAAACAAAATGATAAGGACTGCAAATATTTGATGCACCTATTCAATGAAAGGTAATGGTTCTAAGGACAAAAAAATAAAGCGTTTTACGTGTAAAAACTGCAACTCTCAAAGTGTCCACTTGGGGTTTCGTTGGGTACGGCAGCTTTCTCCCATAGTCCAAAGACATGAGTGTTAGGTTCACTGGTTAATTGCCCCTAGGCATTAAAAAATCGTA
Source organism: Apricaphanius iberus (assembly GCA_028564705.1). Lineage (NCBI taxonomy): Eukaryota > Metazoa > Chordata > Actinopteri > Cyprinodontiformes > Aphaniidae > Apricaphanius > Apricaphanius iberus. The sequence continues at coordinate 841,847 of JAPXFQ010002017.1, forward strand.
TTAACTGATCCCTAACAGAGAGTGTATTGTAATGTAAAAATGAGTAAATTTTAACACAATTTTTTTGTTGATACAGTATTGATACAGATTCAAACAAGCTGTTTAAAACTAAATCTGTTGAAATGAGATCGTATCAGCGACTCCTATCCGACCACCAGCTTCTCTTTTGAGTTACACAAGCCTCCAACCACCAGTTTAAGGTGCATCTTTAATTAAAACAGATTTGAAGAAGATAATATCAGACAAAGTGCTCTTTTTAAAAACTTTTTAAAATCACTGTATCTTTAAAAATAGTTTTGGATGCCTCAGATGGGTTCCAATGGGTTGGAATGGATCCGAGTATCTATTTGTAACAGCATGTTTTTATACCTTGGTGCAAAATCTACAAAAAGGTGTTTGTTTGAAGGGAGACAACAGATTAACACATTAGAAAGCCAGGAAATACCCAATGTTTTAATTTTAAATCTTAAAATTTGCACCTCCAGAAGGTGATAAAGAAGCCATCTTAGTGTGCACTATTCTTGTATGGATTCTGGTATGCACATTTCTGTTTCGACTTAATCCCATTGGTGAATTACAGCCAGAATGTAGATTGTGTTAGTTTGACATTCAGGAAGAGTAAAAATGTGAGTTTTATCAAAGTGCAGACCTGCAGACTCAGATCGGATCCTTAGCAGTCTGATCTCTTGCTCTCTTTCCTCCAACACTTGTTGCAGGATGGCCTGGTATTCTCTCTCCTTTTGCAGCAGCTCTTCTAGCAACCTGCAATCAACCAGGGAGATAAAAAACACACAGAAGCTTAATTTTACCAGAGGACGAAAGTTAGCAGATCACTAGCTCAAGTAGGGGCAAATTATTTCAATAATTCTAGATGTTAACACTAAATGCTTTCAATTGGTTATATTGTTTTCTACTCTGGCTATGTCTGCTCATACTATTCTATTTATTTATATGACAAAAACAAACAGATCAGTGGCTCATGAATAGAATAGCGCTGGATTAGACGTCTGTGTCTACCTATTGGTCTCCAGTTTCATCCTGCCCAGCTCCATATTCACGGAGCGAGGCGCGTTGTGGGACTCGTGGGAGACGGTGGAGCTGAGTGTGCTAACTCCTGACGTCGCTACCGTGTCGTCGTGAGCGATGACGACAGGTGCGCGGCTCGGGTGGGTGGAGTTCCTGCCAGGCTCCGCGTCGTCGTCAAAGTCGTCCGGATCAGCCGGGTCGCTTTCTGAGGTCAGGCTGAAGTGAGGCCTCAGCTCTGAAAATGACAGCGAATCACTTTTTCACTTAACAAGCAACAAGATTACATTTTTGCCTTTCTTCTGTCTACACAGCTTTGCTAAAGAGTGAAAATATAAAATATAAGGCTTAGAGCAAGCGTATTCAGACCCCTAAAGTTCTTGGTTTTGAAATTTGGATTACAGCATCATTCACTGATTTATTCTGATATATTTGGTGTTTTACAGATAAGTTTGATAATTCATTCATGCGGAAAAGTTCTGTTATTGATATCACAGAGCTGCGTCAGGCGATAACTAGTTCTGATTGATCTTGTAGGATAATTCGAATCTGAAATATTTCAGCTCCTAAAGTCTTGCATTAATAATACTTCACTATTTTAAGATACTTTACAACTTTTGCATGGTAAAATAATAGCACAGATAAATGTATATTTGAAAGTAGCTTATAAATATGGCTAAGAATTTATTGTGGTATTTTAAAGAGGCAACTATCTGAAAAAGTAAAGTAAGTATAGAGGAGGTTAACAGTATTTTACAGTTAATCTGTTAAAAAATATGGGGTCCAATAGGTTATTGGTAAAAATTGGTCCTAAAATCAAGAGAAACCTCTGCACAAAATGAACAAGCTAGGTTGTCTCAGGATCTTTCCTGTGAGGAGATATGGTTAATGAGAATCTAATAAATAAAATCTACCAGCAGGAGGTCACTAAGAGTTGTTGGAGTTTGATAAGGTGTTGTAATCTGTCCAATTTCAGAAGAGTCAACTAGCGCAACTTCTAGTCAGAAAATAATACTAGGCAATGAAGTGCAATAAAAATATTTCAGAAAATGAGTTAAATTAAATTACACAAAATATTAGAGTATTTCTATGACTACTTAACTCGGCATCAGTTTGTTCACAGTATGAAGTGGGGCTACAATCAGTTGTGACTACAAAAGATGATGCAACAAACTTGACCTTTGACCTGAACAATGTTATTAAAACTGACCCACTGGATCTAATTTGGAAAAGGGACCAGTTGTAATGTATTTTATTCCAGTTTGTATCTCTCCTACATTATGTTTATATTATCCTACTTATGTTTTTCAACATTACATTAAGCTTAATATGTTTGTAAATTACATTTATCAAAGACTTTTAATGTCTTTCTACTGCTTTCATAATGTTGATTAAAGGAAATGTGGATTGCATGAAAAAAATAACCTAGAAAGCCTTAAAGTGGATATTTAATGTTTTAAATTAATATCCGGAATTGACTTGGAGCAAAACATAAAGCTTATAACTTGAAAAAATATTTCCAAAGGAAATATAGCATTTTAGGTCAAGGCAGCAACTAAATGTAGTTTTTATTATATATCTCTCTGTAATGTTTTAAGAGATTTTTTATCAGGGTAAAAAGCTAAATATTCCCTTTTGTTTTCTACATATTAAAAAGCAAAGCATCTCTCCTCAGAAGCATTTTAGCTTCCCCTTTTTTATTACTGCTCAAAGCTCAGCTCTGTGATCAAATAGCTCATATATCCATCAGTAAATTGTGCCCAGAAGCAGACTGACTCTAATTCAATAAGAGGGGCTCTGCTTGAGACACCGAGGATGCTACCTGGCACCAGGATGGTGATGGCGGTCTGCACAGCCTTCCGGATGATGTTGTCCAGAGCAAACATCCAGTGAGGCTTGATGTTGTGGTTTCGCAGCACTTTGTTCACCTGGAAATTGTTGAGATTTTGATGCTCAGAAGACCAGCAAAACAAATGTGACTTTATATTTATATATATATATAGTCTAAAATAGGTTTCTAAAAGATCCCATTTTCAACAAATGATGATAGTCATCCGAATTTGATGCACTGTTGACCAGCAGGAGGAGTCAGAGCTCCACATTCTGTTTTAGGTTATGCAATACCCCACACTAATATGAAAACAACAATTTCCTCATGTGCCATTTCATCTACATTTCTAAAGGGGAGAAGCATATCAGCCTAATTGAAGAATGCGTAATTACTCCTGGCAGTTCCCCTCTTTTACTGCAGTATTCTTTAGATTTCTGTCTGATCTCTCTGCAGAAGGAGGAGAAAAGGGGCATCTTGCTGCTGAATGCAGCAGATGTAGAATGCATGAAACATTCACACCGAAGTGTTCAGAGGTTGACAGAAAGGCGAGAGGCACCTCTGCCTCCAAAGGGGGATGGATAATAGGCAGGAAATCACATGACTGAGGTTCATAATAGTGGAAAATGTTGAGAGGGTTTTAATCCTTGTAATTTGAGGTCACAATCACTGGAAGTTTTTGCACATATAGACACATTACGACCAGAAACGTCAATGTATTTTCTTTTTGGACTATATTGGGTAGGCAAACAAAAGCATAGTGTCTAATTGTGCAATGGAGGGGAACAAATACAGGGTTTTAATAGTGCTTTACAGAATAGTGATATTCCCTGGCGGCCTACAGTGTTGAAGAGAAAATGTTAAACAGTACTTCTGTGGAGACTTACAGCATCCTGGAAGCTGAAGAGCACGACCTGCAGCTGGCTGATGGCGGTGCTGTCAAAGTCCAGCTCCAGTTTGAGCTGCGACAAGGTGGTGGCAATGATTTTTCTGTCAGCCACGCGAACAAAGTTGGCTAAGCTCACGACGAGGGTGGAGATGTGCTGAGCCTTCAGCTTCATTTCCTCAGACCCCTGGAGGTCAGTTTAAAACAGATATCAGTAATTATTTGTGAGCTGAACTCCACCTCTCTGGAGGTTTTTGTCCACCACCCACCTGTGTAATAGCCTCCATCAGGTTGCCTACAACTTTGTCCTGGTCCTCGGTCAGGATGCGGTTCAGGGTGGCCCGCCTCTCACTGTCCTTCCGAAGCATAAAGAAACCAGTATCCTTCTCATCAGGAGATGGAGGGGCACTGTGGTCCTCGAAGTTTTCCACAGGAATGCTGGGAAGTAAAATTTCATTCAGAAATTACAGGAATGGGAAGAAACATTTGCCCATTCAACAATTTCTTATTTATGTAAAATGCTGTTTTAAAGTGAAACCTTTTCTATCCGTTATAGCTCTGTAAATCACCGAACCAGCTATTACAGCTGCCACAGTAGTTTAATTGGATTAAAGTCCAGACTTTCACTAGGCCAGTGCTTCATTTTAGTTTAAGCTATGTGTGTTTAAATTTAAAGTTACAAACTTCTATTTTTTTCTGCTACAGAGGAAAATGTGTAGCTCCACCCAGGTCCTAAAACAACAAAGCGACCCCAGACCATCACCACAAAACAGCATGCATGACCTCAAAAAAGTCCCACTTTTTGTGTCTTCAGTGCAACAAATATTATCCAGAAACATTTGGGGATCAAAACGATTTTCTTTTGTAAACAATATGTTTTTCACATTTAGTTCAAGATTTTCTGTATGGAACATCAAAATGCTCAAAATCAAATAAATAAATAAATAAAACAGTATGAAATAAATATCTATGTGAATACATTAGAGACAAATACATAACATGAGAATGAAATTGTGAAAAAATATGAATGCATGAACAATTTTAAGTGATTAGTATGAAATATTTTTCATTTTCCTTAAAGTGACAGTGTGCAATTCTTGCAGTACATCTTTGAAAATAGCAGTTAAAATATTATGTAATAATAATTACGTAAAGCACATTAATTGCAAAATATTGGCGATATTGTAAAATATGACTTTAAAAATCTGTTTTAAAATACATAGGTGCGGGTCCTCTTTTCAGGGGAAAGCCATATTAGATGACGTCTTTACTTCTGCAATGACTTGTTTGGATGATATTTTTGAAATGATCCCAGGCCCAGCACTCAAACTTAATCCGAAATTAAAAAACAGGCCACTGTGACAGACCCAATAAAGAAATAAAAGCTGACTTTGTGAGAATCATGTTTCAGAATAAAAACTGTTGAAACAATATAAAAATGGCTAAAAAATAATTTCAATCATTAGGAAAATATTCACACATAAATAATGTTTTATATAAAAGACAAATTGTACAAAGAAAATGTAAATATTTCATACTAATGAGCGTAACATTTTATATGCATTTTTTTCCTTCGTCACATTATGTATGTCTATGATTTCTTCATTAAAATATTGATTTCTACATTTTTTCTTTATTTAATTTTGAGCAGTTTATATCTCTGTTATATATTTTTATATATATTTGCGGACATAAAGGATCTGTCTGTCTGTCTGTCTGTCTGTCTGTCATGTTAGATAGGATTTGGAAGATTTTGAACACGCGTAGAAGACTTGGTTAGTGTGAATCAGTACTACAGTCATTCTAAAGTGACAAAGCCATTTTTTTTCTGAGGATAAACAAACTTTTCCAGTTATTCAACCTGAGGAAAAGGGGCCTCTGCCCCTTGATGTCTCTTTCACTGTAGCACTTGATGCTGGGCTTGAAGCTGAACGGGTTTGTGTTGAGGTCGTTGTCCGGAGAGACGGAGCCGTACTCGCTGCTGCTGCTGGTGTCCTCCACCACCACCGGCACCGGCAGAGAGATGCTGCGCAGGTACTCTGAAGGACGCAGCAAATCCTGTTTAATACAGTGTGCCCCACTCAGGCTTTCAGCACTTATACACAACAGATCTTTATGAATTGTAATGAAGCAGAAATCCTGTTTAAATCAGCGCTAGCAGCTTTAAAGAGCTTTGAAGAGAGTAAAGCTGTAGTTGAAGGATAAGGCAGGTAGAAATCTATTCTGTCTTTGCTGAATGTTTAATAACACATTTTGTGTCTTCATGCAATTTGCAGCAGATTACAGCAACTCCTTTTTAAAATTTACAATCAGCTCATTAACACTTGCATGTGTAAAAAGCCTATTTCTGGTTCTCGGAAAGTGGGGAGGTTGAAGAGAGTGGCAAGAACAGAAATGTAAACTGTGGTTGAGACACCAGCTTGCAGAGCAGACAGATGTTCCATGCAACTAAAATCCAGTTAACAGAAGCTCACTATAGAGGTAAATATGTCTCACCTGATCCTGAGGTCGGAGCTGCAGGAAGGGTGGGGGTGAAGAGAGAAGATAAATTTTAGTATTAACAGTTTCATTAGAAGAAAATAGGACAGGATTAAGATGTAGAACATTTGCTAACAAGCAGCTCATGGTGCAGCTTTAAAGCGCTTCCTAATCTTCTGTCATGGTAACGAGACACATGACACCACTGGATGCCAAACTCTTGAGATTTCAGACTGAGCTTAAGTTCACATGATATAAAAAAAAAGGAAGGAGGTGGCAATAAAAAAACAAAGCAAGTTTTTTGAGGAAACAGTCCAACAAGGAGGAGTTATCTAGAGAAGGAGCTATTGTAGTAAACTCCTGCTGTTGCCCATCTACAGGCCTGAACATACGAGTAAAAATTAATCCAACTCTTGTTTTTAGACACATTTTTCTACCATGTGATGTTTCTTCAAAGCCATCTCCTAATGTTTACATCTAAGCCACTCGGAGGGATTGCACATACCTGTAAGGCTAGTCCTGCTCTTCTTCCTGCGGCTGGTGACGGTGAGGAACTCGTCGGTGAGCAGGTCAACGGCGGTGGAGCGCCGATCCGGGTCGGGCTCAAAGCAACGCAGGATGAAAGCTTTGGCCTCTGGTGACATTGTGTCTGGAATTTCTGGATGTATCTTAAACATGCCGACCTGAAAAGGAAAGTGGTAAAAATGAAATACTGCATGGTGATTGCTTAAGAAACAGGCCACGACATCCTGTAGGAGTAAATTATTCATGTGATTAAATAATAATAATAATGATCATTTAGAAATGCTTCAAGCCAAGTAATAACTTGGAGCTTATTCCAGAGGAAAAAATAAAATCAATTTCTTTCATTAGGCATTTCATTAGATGAAGGTATCTTTCTCTTGAAACATTCCACAACGATGTCCTAAATGTAGATCAGAGCACTTTTGTTTTTCAAGTTAATATTTTCTATACTTGTGGCAGGTTTAAAATGTGTTTAATGAATGAGTAAAACTGTTACTGTATGCCTTTTTATAGATTCACTGACATCCCATCATATGGAAAATTCCACAGTTGGGAGCTTTTACATTAGTACCATAATGTTTTCCAGACATCGTCAAACGTCTTTAATGGGCTACACGCGGTTGGGAAAAACAATTTGCTGCTTTGGAGAGCTTTAACCTTCCATCCACAGCAGATATGCCACGTAAACTCAGAATAAATATATCAAACAAAGAACAGTGCACACCACAGCTTGTCAGGGTTCCTCCAATGAGGCCACACACATCTTTTTGTGTTCAAACAAACATTGGTGCATAGAGTTCCTTCTGGGCTCAATCATGTTGCAGCCTAAGGTAGTAACACAATGAAGGTACAAAACAGCTGAATCATATTTCCTTGCATGACTTTGCATATTTCCTGATTGATAGGCTCTTTTCAGCATTTAAAAGACTGACTAAGAGCTGGTGATTATCAGCTGGCTTTATGTCAGTTTATGTCGCACCTCGTCAGGTAATACCGTGTGTAGTTTTCTTTGGACGTGTAAAAAGAGGAGCTTTTAGTCTGGGAGATTGTTTTTCACTTTCAGTGCAGATAATATGGAGATCAAGACAGACAGGATAAACTGGTTTCTGGAGCATTAAATCTAACCTTATAACAATATGAAGGTGCTGATGTAGTCTTAGTCAAAAGCAACGGTGGAAATTTGAAAAACAAAGTAGAATTTGAAAAGGATTTCATACAGAAGTGTGAACCATCAGAAAGCCAACAAGATGATTACATGCAATCAGATAAGATAAAATATGTAATGACAACAGAAAGTTTACGATTCTGGAAGTTGTTTTAGTTTATATGAATAAATGGAAACAACAATTATTAAAGAGCCCAGATAAACATTGCTACCTGGCTGTAGCTTGTGTATGATGATGTAAATCAGTAAAAGGGATGCAAAAGACCAAAATAAAACCTTTCAGTTTTAATATGGACAATATTTGTGACTGGGCACCGATGCTGCTAAAATCTCAAGCAGTAGCTGCAGAGAGAAAATTGTCTGGTTGACCATATTTAAGAATAATACCTTTAAAAAACTTAAATCACTTTGGATTTGTTTCTATATTGTGACTACAGCTGGCAACATTTTCATATCACGGTATTTAAAAAAAACAATTTGGTATCACGGTTTTTAACTGTATTTTTTTCATACAAGACCATTTATATCCACATTATCCTAAAAGAATGAACAATATAAAAATATAATTGCCATTTTACTGTGACATGGAATAGATCATGTTGTTTTTTCCAGACACAGGCTAGGCAGGCAAGGCAATTTTATTTGTATAGCACACTTTCAACACAAGGCAATTTAAGGTGCTTTACATGATTAAAATTAGAACACAGAATCACTAAAAGAAAGCATGAAACACTCAGCAATAATCAAGACAATACTTTGTATGAAAATTAAAAACAAGCAAGCAAAAAGCAATAATAGGATCAGTTACTCATTAGCGAGTATAAATAAGTAACTTTTAATTTTAGGTGAATGATATGAAAAGAATTACAATTATTATGATTCTAGTCATTCTTAATGTTCTAAGGCTGAAAGTAAACTTGTTTTTTAACCTCACATTGACACAAGCAGCAAATTGCATTTTGTACTGGCTTTGCATGTAGTACTGAAGAATCTCACTAGGGGGCAGAGTACAGACTCAGACCGGATTTTGCCAAAGAAGAAGTAAAGTAAACAAGTCAACCGTAGGTGATTATTAGCCAATGGCTGCTGGCTGCTCTGCTTTTTGACCGCATGCCATGGAGGCCGCCATTGCTCCTCCATTGCTGTAGTACCTCCATTTGGCCGCTAGGCCCCCATTGAAAAGCATTGGACTTTAGACACGTTAAAAACAACTTTAATGCCTGGTGCCCATTTTTTTAAACTTTCTATGGCTACATATTCTTCCTGAGATAACGCTGGGCTCATAAAAAGCCTGGGCACCAGGCTGGTTTTCGTAAGAGAATTTTTTGAAATCTTGCATATTTAATGAGGGGGCCGAGCCAAGTTTAGCATCAGAGCTATCGACGCGGGAGCAGAATGGGCGTGATTACGACCGAACTAAACGCCCATACACGCCCCGCGAGGACAGAGTCTACAGTGAAGCTCCTGCCCCTATGTCCTTTTTAGGAACATGCTTCGTCAGAGCTGGGGAGGAGGAGTCTGTGAATCCGCCATGAATTCCCCCATGAAAGTGTGTCATTCTGGTAAACGGGGAGGAGTGAGGAGGCGTTGTCTATTCTTTTTTACAGTCTATGTTATTAGCTGGTTAATATTCAGTTAACAACAGAAAAAAAGATGGCAGAAGTATCGTAGATGGTATGTAAAACATATTTACCGTGATGTTTGAGTTCTTTCCTACTGGTTTTGCAGCCATTGACCGTGTTTACCTACAGACGGTCAAATTGTGCTCAACACTTCCCCCTACTGGTTACTCTCAATAGCGGTTGTAAAAGATGTGCTGTTTGGTTCTCATCTGACCTTTTAAAGACGATAAACTTCTAAACTAAAGACGAGGATCCTCTTTTTGTAATGACTTAATTATGTGCTTCGCTCTGCCAGCTCCTGCCAGCAGCTGTACGTAGTTAAAAACATTTTTCACACTGTGGTGAAGAGCGTGTAGCGGTGAAAACGGTCACCTCTGAAATACTTCACCATATTAAACGTTCCGGAATTTTTCTGAGCTATTCACCAGTATAGCGGTATATTACAAAATTCACATCATAATGAAAATAAACACCGGTTTTCAATATGAACCGGTATACCGTCCGGGCCTAATTGCAACAGCCCAGTCTCCCATCTTTACTTGAATGCAGCATGAGCAGCTGATGGGAAAGCCCTCATCATCAACAGGGATTCTACTGATTATACATAATCAGTAGTTTGTTGTGATTGGATGCTACTGGTAGCCATGGTGATGTCAACTGGTTTTTCTCCAGCATCAGTGATGCTTCCATTCAGGTTGAAATAGTTTTGGGTGAATCATTCAGTTCAGTGTTGAGTGTGTAATAGACTTTATTGCTGTTGGAAGATGCGTTCGCTGACAAAGTTCTGGTTTGGTCCATCTTTCTTTTTATAGTCTAGCTGCACATAAACCCATTAATGTCCCTAAATGGCAGAGTTTAGTGATAGCTGGGAGTCCTTTCTGTTTTGGTACTCTGAGTTATGTACATAAATATTCCGCATGTGTTCAGGTAGAAAACAGCTTTATTTATTCAGTACAAGTTTATGCTGAACTGACAGGGATGTACCAAAAAATATGAATACATGTACTGTTACAACCCTGCAAATATAGCTTTTAATAGAGGAGCATGATGCAGTCCGTGGAGGTTAGTTTAAAAAAATCAATTGACATTTGCTGCAAAGAATCAGACTAGACATGCGACAACTATTCTCAGATAGGATAGTTTCATTTTGCTCCACTAAACCACTTTAGGGCTTTTTGTACAAAATGTAATTCTTCAGGTCAAATGTATGCAGAAATAGTCATCACTGTGTGGTCTTAGCTGTAGGTATTAACATCACCACAATCTGTTTCAGCGGTCTACTGAAACTGTTTTTTGCTACAGCTACAGAATATGCTTCAGCGATCATTTCTTACCTTGAACATGGCAGCTTGTGGTTCTCCAAGTTCATAGAATGGTGGTTTACCAGTTGCCATCTCTATGATGGTGCAGCCCAAGGACCAGATGTCTGCTGGTTTGCCATATCCTCTGGGGCCTTTGTCAATAATTTCAGGGGCCATATATTGCAATGTGCCTGAAGAACAAATAATACACAGATGAGTTTTTGCTCTAGTTTATTGCACACATTAAAACAATAGGCAACTCAAAAGAATATTCAAATCCCCTGAACTTCTTTACACTACAATAGTTAACTTCCATGTAACTTTATGTAACGACAGAACCAAAAAAATAGCATAATGTTCAAGAGGAAGGAAAATATAGTTTAAAAAAACTTTTACAAGTAAAAATCTGAAAAGTTTGGAATGCATTTCTATTCAGCTTCGCTTTATGTTGATTCAACTAAGAAAATACAGTGCAAACTATTTAATAAATCACATGAGTACAAAGATTCCATCTGTGTTCATTTCACTGTTAATACGGTGATTGTGGGGTTTGTAAGTAAAGTAAAGGGAACACAGCAGATAGGAACAATTTTGTAGAAAAGTTTAAAGCAGAGCTAGGTTATAATACAACTTTTAAAATGGAGGTTCACTTTCTAGCAGGACAGTGATCCTAAAAATACAGCCAAAGCTGCAAGGTTTTAAAAAGATGATTTGCATTAAATAATATTCATGTATTAGAATGGCCTATCCCAAATCAAGACCTAAATCCCATTTAAAATCTGTTTCAAGGATAACAAAAATTTATGCTTACTGATTATTTCCTAATCTAGAAAAGCTATTTTTGCAAAGGAGAATGAACACAACTTTCATTGCCTATATGTGTAAAGCTGGTAAAGATGAACCCTAAATTAGTGGTTCCCACCCCCAGGCCAGTACTAGGCCGAGGGCCACACAGAATTATGTTTTATTTTGGAAAAATGACCGGATTCTCTCTATTGCATCGGGCTATAACTCACTATTGAAAACGTCAAGACATTTGCCTCAGGCCCGTAAAATGTCACTACTAAAAACAAGCCCACAAGCTAGCAAAATGAATTAAAACAGAGGTCTTTGAAAAGTATATTTGCAAAAAAAAAAAAAAAAAGTCCAGAGAAGAGACAGAAGACCCTGAAACATCCAAGCAAAAGAAAGCTACATTTAGCAAAAGTCATAAATAAAATATGGATTTATTTCGACGTGTGATGTCCATGCACTAGGCTCGCTTTAAATATGTGGCAAATGGCTTTCTAATGAGGCAACGAAGCCTGTAAAACTGCTCCAGATGGGACAGTCTCGTTACAGAGAAACAGCCACGGAGCTCCTACTAAGTCAGCGTTGTGGTGAGTGTATTTTTCATGCACCTTATATTTGTTTTTGTGGAATATCTTATTTTAAAGGCATGTTTAAACATTACCAAGGTAACCAGAGAGCCTTTTGGGACAGAGAGACCGTTTCTCATACTGAAATGTTTGGTGCCATGTTACGAACAGTAAACCAAGTTATAGGCACACATTGGATTTAAATTTAAATTACCCTGTTTTTTTATGCTGGTCGTCCCTTATTCTGTTTCACTTACCTGCTGGTCCAAGTGAATATTGTATGATATTAAAACCAGCCTGTGGCAAAAGAAAAGTTGAGCAAGTATACTTTATACCCCATTTAGTATCTTAAAGTTTGGTTTTGTAAGGTAAAAAAAGATTAAAGCTTGTGAGTATTTTTTATGAAAAGCCACAAACAACCTTTAACAGCATGTGTTCCTAAATATTCAAAAGATGGGAGTACAAAATGTATCACAGTCTGCATCAGGTGGAAAAATCAGCAGCAAGAAAAACATCAAAAAAACGTCATCACTGTGAAAGAACTGATGTAAATGCCAAAAATAGCTTATATTGTAGACAACCACAAATAAACAGACATGTTTCCTGAAAGTCACCATTCAGGCTAGACAAGTTTAAAGTAACAGCTAAGAGTATCAGTGTTGCTCCCTAATCCTAACTCTAAAAAAAGGTTTTCTGATCCCAGCTGTAAGGACTCCTTTGTTCTATTAATAACCTCCTAGGTGTTTTTTTCCCCCTGCATGCGTCTGTGCATTCAGCTAAAAACTGCTGCTGATGCATTTATAGAAGTCATGGGCTGTTACATCAAGAAGATTCCCAGTTTCCCAAAAACAGCCCCACCTTTCAGGGTGCGTCCCTTTCTGCTCCAGCCAGCAATCAGATGGTCTATTTCATGAGGTCATGCTGAGCCACACTTGGCTGCTTTTGTGTTGACACAATCCTACTTGATCTGACCACAGGCTGAAACTCAGTGTCTACGAATAGCAACAGCCGGCTATTTTAAGGACATCCCTCGTGGTTCAACTAAGGAACACAGGATTAACTGTTTGAAAAAGGAACAGACCGAGGAGCTTTTGTTTTAGTTTACAGATACGTTGATGCCAGGTTTTATTTATTGGAACAGATGAGCTCAGATTATCAGTTTTGAGAGGCAGGTGGGGAGAAAGGAAGCGGTTCAGTACCTGTGAAAGTTTCAGTGCAGGGATTGATGCCAGCTAATCTTTTGGATGTGCCAAAATCGGATATCTTCAGGACGCCACTGTAGGTGTTAATGAGGACATTGTCACCCTGCGAATACAAGAAAAATAACGGTAAATAATATTATATTAAATGTTAGTCCTCTGCAACAAAGAAAAAGCTTGCAAGATGGGACTGTTATCAATGGTGGGTTGTCAAAGCTGAGGTTTTGGGACATTTTTCTAAAAATGGAAGCTGCCTTTGGGAATTTTAGCACTTATTTTTTATATTTTAAGCATCATGTTAATAATCAATATCAATTTATCAATAGATAAATAATCAATATCAATATATCAATAGATAAATAACATTAAAGAATAAAAATGGTACAATGTGCACACATTTTTTCATATTTTTGGGTTATATAGTTTTATTTGTAATTATTTTACAGAAAACAGTTTTACGTGTATTTTTTGGTGTAATTTCTGTGGTGAAAAAATATGTTGATCATAACTGATTTGTTAAAGCAATAAAAGGGGTAAAACACTAAAAAGGGTCAATACGTTTTTGTAGGCACTGCATATATTCCCCCTTTTCCAACATTTACTATGGATTCTAACACAACCATGGGTGATTAAGTAAAAAAATGCATGTGTACATCACAGCAGCAGCCACCTTAATGTCTCTATGAGCAATCTGGTTGTCGTGCAGGTATTTGAGCCCCTCCAGGATCTGCCGCGTGTAAAAGCCAATGGTGGGCTCGTTATTTTTCAGAGGGCCCCATTTAGACCTCAGCAGCGCCGACAGGCTTCCTGGAAACACAGGGAAACGTACAACAAGGATCAATACTCCACTTGATCCAAGATCAGAAGCGCACGACTGATAAGTCTCTGCTTTCTTAAATTTAAGAAAAGACAAAAGTATAAGCAGAACAAGCACATGAACCCATTGATAAAAAGCTTTTTTGTTTATATTTTGTTTTAAGGTTTTGCCACACAGCAGTCTCACCTCCAGGCACCTGCTCCATGAAGATCTTGATGAAGCCGTTCTCGCTGATGGAGCCGAGGTACTGGACGATGTTCTTGTGCTTCAGGTGTTTGTGGAGAGCAATTTCCTCATGGAGTGGCTGAGAGTACCTGGATCATTAAAAGATTAACTAAATTCCACTTCAAAATATTTGGAAACTACATTTTTTCAGACATTACAGAATAGATAATTTCTGTTATGTTAAGACCAAAACATAGTCAGCAAGAATGGAAAAAATGTGTTGACACTTCCAGGGCTGCAAAAAGGACACGATTCTTTTCTTACAGCTTCTTCTTGATGCCCATTCTGAGCAGAAACTTTCTTGTGTGGCGTCAGACGAATTTAACGGTGGTGTGCTGTGGTGGGAGAAAATCATGTTCCAAGGAGTTCTGCACTTGAGTTTTTTGTGAAGTATGAAATGTCCTCTCCAGAAGCTGCTTTGTTCTTGCACTCGCAGCCTTGAGTCAAAAAGAAATTTCTCTGATTTTGCAGAGTATATTTTTGCCTTCTCTAAATTGTCATTGTGTTTGTTATTTGGGGCTGCACGGTGGCGTAGTGGGTAGCACTGCTGCCTTGCAGCAAGAAGGTTGTGGGTTCGTATCCCGGCCCAGGGTCTTTTTGCATGTTCTCCCCGTGCATGCGTGGGTTTCCTCCGGGTACTCTGGCTTCCTCCCACATTCCCAAAAAACATGACTGTCAGGTTAATTGATCACTGTAAATTGTCCTTAGGTGTGGTTGTTTGTCCTGTTTGTCCTGCCCTGTGATGGACTGGCGACCTGTCCAGGGTGTACCCCGCCTCTCGCCCGTTGACAGCTGGAGATAGGCACCAGCACCCCCGCGACCCATAAAGGATTAAGCGGTTAAGAAAATGGATGGATGGATGTTTGTTATTTGGAACTTTATGACATTGTTGAAGTTTAGTTTGTTATTAAACTCAAAAAGTATAGAAACTAAATATAAATGAAATGAATATAAAATATAAAAACATTAAGTAAATCATTTGAAATTAAATTAAATGTACAACATTTTAAGATATGTAACCTATTAAAAACAAATAAAATAAAATTTTG
This sequence comes from Apricaphanius iberus, assembly GCA_028564705.1. Lineage (NCBI taxonomy): Eukaryota > Metazoa > Chordata > Actinopteri > Cyprinodontiformes > Aphaniidae > Apricaphanius > Apricaphanius iberus. The sequence goes on from JAPXFQ010002017.1 coordinate 857,323, forward strand.
ATTTTGTTCAATGTCTGAATGACCCATTTTGTCCCTTTATTTTCTAGTAGCAGATAAAAAGATAAAATCTGAGGAAATTAAAATCTGCGACACTCAGTCCAAACTATTTATAAATGAAAAAAACCCAACAGAAAAAATATATAAAAATGAAATTTAATAGATAAACTTTAAAAAAATCAATACTGATTTATGTATTAAGAGTGGGTTCCCCCGGAAGTTGCTAATTGCTTAGTCAGCCAGGTATTTTGGCTTTGAGCTAGATATGAAAATTGCCTCTAGTTGTCTGCTGTTCTGCACAGCAAGTACATTTTGCAGCCATGTTATCTACGCCCACATTTTCTTCAGGGTGACAGAAGTGGAAATGGTAGACCCAGACACCAAAAAGCCACTGAACTGGGAGCGACTCCAGATATCTGAGCAGAACAAAAGATCCCTGTAGGTTGAAGAAATGCCTGCCAGCTATTTCTCCTCGCCTTCGGCTCCCCCCATGCATGAATCACCCCCTTCTATGTGTCTTGAGATTTCTGTCCTGCAATAAATTATTCACACAGAGTTCTCCTCATTCTCTGCAGCCGAGCGGCCTGCTGACTTTCTGATGTGATTAGTGGAACAACGCGTGGCACCGGAATCGTCTCGTCTGGGAGACCAGTCTTGCGGTCTGAGATGAGGAGGTGGTACCGCGAGGAGACAAGCGTTTACGGTGGAGTCAGCGACAGGAATAAAAAGGCAGAGTGTGGTGGTGGAAATATGCTTTCCCGGCTCTTCACTCGGCCAGAAGCAAGTCTGTTGAAAGCCAGAAAACACCAGTGACACTCCTAATATGTGTTCTGCCCTCAAGGCGCTCAGCAGAAATCCTGACTGGGATCTTTTCAACTTCCAGCTCCTCGTCAGAGTAATAAATATGTGCAATAGGTCTTGAGGGAGACTTCAAATAAGGACACACTCAACCGCATATGAACATGAACATGCATAGATCCAGTTCAAGTTAATTTACCAGTTAGATCACAGGATGTTTTGCAAGAAAAAAGAAAAATTACAACTTCAACTAATTTGCAAACTACAGTTAAGGTGATAAAAACACCAGGATTCATCTTCTTGGTAGTATGTGACAATGTAAACAAAAAACATGCAACAACCAACAATGATAAAATGATCAAAAACTGCCAAAAACATTGAGTGGGCACCGACCTGCTGTCTCGCTCTGGTATTTCCTTGATGGCTATTCGAACCTGGTTGCTGAGGTCTCGGCCCGCATAGACGATCCCGAACGTTCCCTTTCCCAGGATCACTCTCTCTCCGTGTTCGTCGTACTCATAGTCGTACTGCAGAACCAGACACAAAATGCCCAAGTAGGTTTAAGAACTGATGGACAATGCAGGGAAAACAGCTTTATTTTTTATTTTTATTAAAAAACATGTAACCTTTTTTTCCCTGTTTCTGACTGATATTAAATTAAATGGAACATTTTTCGGATTTTAGGTCTGATGGGATTTCTAAAAATATTTATATTTGCTAAATGCCAGAAAAAGAGATTTTCACCGCTCCCAACAAACTCAAGTGTTCACACGCCTGCTGTTAATTCAACAGCGTTCTGATTTGAAATAACATTTATGCGGTTATTGCACATCTTTGTTGTTTGCAGTTTTTAAGATGATCCTGCTCAGTTGCACATATCTTGAATTGGAGTATTCTATATTTATTAACTTCACAGTATTTGAGTGTTTTGAGTTTACAGTACAGTGTTCTTAATTTAGTTTTGGGTATTCTATATTTTATCATTGTGTGAATAAGTCACTTTGCTGCTGTTATACCTGAATCTCACTAGTGTGAGACAGTAAAATGCATTTCTATTCTGTTCTGTGAAGAAAAAAAATTTAATAAAATATGTTTAGACACAAAGACCAGCATGGTTTTCTATAATTTTGCTGCAGGCCTGTTATACTGCAATGGCACCCTCCTACTCCTGAAGTTTGTTGTGCATCTGGAGGTAGTTTCTGCCAATCAGAGTCACATCCATGCTTGAAGCAATTTTGAGAGGATCGCCAATTTGATCACTGGTCAACTTGAAACATATACATGCACTGCATGCCCATTCATTCTCACTAGGTTCATTAAATATTGTTCCAAAAACACAATAATGACGTTTCTGTAAAATTTGTCTTCTACAGCCATCTTACAAACCACCTTTTTTGTCCAGCTTAAAAAAATGTTTAATATAGTTGTAGTTTCAGGATCCAGATTTTAATTTGTACTCCCTGATCTTCAAGTCTCAAGGAAATGGACCAAAAGTTTTTATTTATGGCAGAGTAACTTTCTATCCTCTAACTTCAGCATGCAGCAAGATATTGGTCCTTGTAATCGTCCACTTACCGTTATCGAGGTTAAATGCTTAATATCCTGTGATATTAATTTTAGCTCATATTGCCCAGCCCTACCATGAAGAAAAAACTAGGGATGGCTTGATAATGTCACGGCTTGAGTGTTTCAAACAAAAAATCCCAATTATTAAAATAAACCTGGAAAACCATACATTTTGTTTATGTGTATGCCTATATCAATTTTACAATTGTCTGTAAAAGTCTAATTTTTCAATTACTTTGAACAAGTTTTTGAACAAGGAACCTACAATAAACCCAATAAAACCTAAATAATGAAGCCCATAAATAATTTTCCTTGCTGAATATCGACCTCATTTTTTTTTTGTCACGTAAGACCACCTGCACCAAAACAAATACACAAAACCTGTTTGAGAGAAACCTGTTAGATATGTAATCTGTGCCAGGCTGAGTAAAAGCGGGCAGGGCCGTGTTTTTTTCTTGCGTAATGGGCATTTCTTTTCCATCACTTCCGCTGGTAAGGCAGGTGAAAGTTAGCAGCAGGTGTTAAAACACACAAACAGCAGGAGCAGAAATCCAGGCCTTATAACAGCAGGTCCCTGCTGATTTTTAACTGTCTGCAGCTGCGCTTATTTCCAGTCTTTATGATGTAAAAGGATGAGATTTAAATTAGAACATTTCTGAAATATCTGATGAGAAAAAAATCTTTTATGGAGAGATAATAAATGAAGCTTTACAACCGAGATGTTTTGGTTTTCAGTGAAGAGAACATTTTCCTTGTGACTTTTTTTAATAAAACGATCCCACTTCCTGTGACATTTTAAAACCAGATGAAGTGCACTTTTGAAGCATAACAGGATGTAGACGTTTTTACCACATTTCTACCATCTTAACGGTAAGGAAACTAAAAGGGTGTTTGGTATCAAGTAAAGAGAATCAAAGAAAAACTGAATTTTTTTTTAATGTGTGATGTGAAAATACAATAAAAAAACCCAACTTATTGTAAAATGTAACAATTTGAAAATGAAAAGTTAAAGGCAAAAAAGAGTAATAGAAGTTAGTGGTTATCTCACCTCTAAGGCATCAGTGTCACAGTCTCCTTCGTCAGGATACTTCCAGGCTTCCTCTGTTATACTGTTGACCAGATCACAAAACCTGCCAAAGAAAAGTCTTGTCATCAAGAACAACTGATGATAAACCTCATACCTAAAAAGGCCTTTTTTGGAGCAGTTAAGAGTTGGTTCTGGAATTTTACACTCTAGCTTTTATTTAGAGGAATTGCATAAAAAAACTGATAATAAAAGAGAGCTTACTAAGAAATAGGGATGCACCGATACTGGTATCGGTGCATCCCTATTTTTATTTTTATGTATATTTAAATGGCATCGGCCCCGATACCATATAATGTACATGTATTGTTTTAGTTAAACTTAATAGATACCATGAACCAATACTCAAAAAGTGGAACTATTACAATAAATTCACAAAAAATATTTTTCACTTGAAATTTTTTGTGTGTGGTAATTTTATATTTGACATCTGTTATTTTGTCTTAGTTATGTTAAGTTAGTAAAGCCTGGTGCCTTTAGTCTCTTCAAGAAAGGTATAAGGTGGAAGTTATACATCTTATTAATTCAACACTAGTATCAGATTTGAATCAGGTATCGACAGATACACAAAATCCAGGCATCGGTATCGGGACTGAGAAAGTCGGATCAGTGCATCCCTACTAAGAAAGTAACAGTTGACAGTTTTATGGGACCTTTTTAAAATATTATTTAGCTTGTTCAATAGCAAATTGCAGCAGTATATGCTTTATTGAGAAAAAAAATAAACACCGGTTTCTCTAATTTCCATTACAGAATGATAAATCTGAATAAAAAATAAATAATAATTTCTTACTGTCTATTCAGGCCTCACAAATCAGTCTGAATTCTTAAATGGGTTTTGCTTAACAGTCCTCTCAAGGCCACAATGACCCTATTTAGTGTAAGTTTATTTTTTCTACTACACTTTTTCCTTCCACTAATTTTTCATTGAATGTAAGCTACAATTGTAAAAAAAACAAAAAAAAAACTAAACCAGAAATAGACACTTTAAATGTGTTGCAATAAGGAAAAGGGGAAAAGGGATGAGCTGGATACTCCATTAACCATCTGCTTATCCAGCTACTCTACTGTGTCATCCCTAAACCAGGTTCATTATTTAGACAACCTTATTTCATTTATCAAGCTCTCTGCTGCACTGGTTCATCCCTTGAGTTTATTTCCTAATCATTTAGAGCTCAAGATCATAACAACATTTTGTTGGAGATATAACCTCCTGACAAGCTGGAGAATATTTTATATAAAGCACTTAGGATATTTTTTTAAATGTTGCCCTTTTTCGGACAGCATGTAGAGAAATAACATGAACATAGAAAAAGTCTTTGGGTAAAAATATAATGGGATATTTCTGATGTTTTAAAATTGATTCATACGCAAATGGTGTAATACTGCTGCTGATATATTCGTGAAAGGGTTACAGTTTGTTTACTTGCGCACTTCCCACAGCATGCGAACAATGACCTTTGCCGGTAGCGCTGCACACCAAGCTGTGAGTTAACACATCAAATCATCATGCTGTCATACACAGCATGCCAGCGGGTGTTCGGTGGCACAAGACTTTTTTTCATTTATGTGCAAACATGCAAGCAATACTGCACATGTGCACAAACACAACCACTATGTGTCCGATGCACTGTTTTTGGCTTCTTCCTACCTGCGGTTTCACCCTTTTTTTTAACCCTGTTTTTCCTCGATGTCACTCCGGAGAAACCAGGAGCAGCATAATACCAGCAGCAGGCATGACTCACTTACTCTAACACTAGATAATGGCACAGGAAGCCTCAGATGTGATAGTCAGAAGTCGGAACGCACTGCTTCATAGAGCAGCTGGCTGGGAACAAGAAGGTGTGGAAATTAAAGAAGGTGGGCTCGGGTTGATGGGAGAGAAAATTATTTCCCACCAGGCTACAGAGCTGACAGGAGTGAAAAGATGGGGGGGGGGGTAAACCACCAAAATGTAATGAATTCTCAACTAAGAGAACCAAGTTGCCTCTTCACACATCCAAAAAAATTTGAATTTACAAGACCAGCTGTTAAAGTAGGTGTGGACCATGTGTAGAACAACATGATGTCTAGAGACATCTAACGGATTGAGCTGCAGCACATCTAGACTCGAGAAGCTAAAACTAAAGCTGGAAAACATCATGGAGTTACCTGTGACCATATCTGCTGATAGTGACGAGAGAAGAGAGCAGCTGAAAAACAGGCTACAAAGGTTACAACATTTAAACCAAACTTTCAAGTTTAAGAGTAGAACAGCCTTTGAATAGGTTCTGTCTCCAAATGATTACCTGAAACCTCGCTGATAATGTTATAAGCCATATTATCTGTGAGTCAGATGCTTGTGATACATGCTAGCATTAGCCTAGCACTTAGGCAAGCCACTCTGCATGAAAACATCATCAGCAGGGACGAGTCATATGCATGAAAGCATCGTCAGAAGGAGCAAGATGTGACGACTGGAGCTTTATGTGTTGAGAAAACATCTCTCGCTGCCAAGAAAACTTGTCACTATGTGTTAAAACGGGAAACAACCGCAATACTAATACAACGTAGTGTAAAGCTACATTGAACTGGTCACGACTAAAGCCTAGTTCATACTTCTCCAACAGCAAATTTGTACGCATATGTATTGATGGAGACGTTTTTCGGTTATGGTTCTCCGTTTCTTTCTGTCCGTTCTACCTTGATTTTTCAGCGTTGCAAAGCAATTCTCCATCAGGACAGCAGAGGGTGCGAACTTTTTATGGCGCCTACTATCTGCCTACTATCGCAGAGTGGTTTCAGTTATTTTCCTCAGTCTGTAAATGCATTTCCCCCTCAAGGAGCAATGGACGACAGAAAGTATGTTTTGATTAAGCTGTAAAGCTTTGTACTAGGAATGCAGCTCATAGAATACACAAAAAAATTTATGTAAACAAACACAGCAGACTTTTTTGTTGTTTTCCTACAACTCCTTGTGTCCAAGATTGCCTAAAGAACAGATTAGATAAATTATCCATTTGATATAAAGTATGTAGTGCCCAAACGCTACATTAACTACTGATTACAGCGACTACAGAGCACCGTTCTGGTGAAACAATCTCTGGCTGTTGCTAAACTGACCAATCACAGGCATGTACGTTGAGGGAGACGGATAGTTAAGCCTAGTTTATACCTTTCCGTTTTGACTCTTCTCTATGAGCTGCAGGTGTGTCTGCATGCAAATTTACTGTTGGAGAAGTATAAACTAGACTTTAGAGAAAGGGCTCGACTCCGTCCGTTGTTGCATAGGTGACGGAGAGACCTTGCGTCGATGTATAATGGCGCTGCAATCAGTCTCCGTCAAAATTGAGTAGTATAAACTAGGCTTAACGAATGTCCTTGAAGGTCCAGGATCAGCCTCCAGTACAAACAAATTCTGATCAGGCACTTCTTGCACAGTACTCTTCAAAACACATCACAATTTCCAGACATTCCTAATTTTTGGACCTTGTTCCAGGTATGTGTAAACTGTTCTGGGTGAATAAATGAACGTAGGGTTGAAAACCCCCCAGAACTTTCCCTTTAACAGGCTTTTAGTGAACCGCATTCATCTGAATCAGGTATTTTAAGGCTTGGAAACATCTAAAACATGTAGGCCAGCGTGCCTTTAAGACCAGAGTTGGACAAACCCTGCCCTAAAGCACTCTCGGGAAATATCTGTGTTTAGTGATCCTAACAAGAAATGATCAGGTCATTTGAGGAGATACGGCAGAAGCAATCTAATAAGACTGATTGTCCAACAGCTCACATGCACTCAGCATATTTGTAATTACATTTTAATGGCAATCTGTGTTTTATTTTAAATTTAAATAAAAAGCAACACATAAATTGATGCTGTTATTTTTTTTTTAATGCAGCAATTCAACATTTGTTAAATAGTTCTTTGCATCTTCTACATTCTAATGTTATAGATTTTCTTTTTTGTAGATTGAGTGTTTAATATTATGGTTAAAAACCCTCTTACATAGTTTTATTAATAAATAAGTCTGCATTTAATGAATCTGACAACAGTTCTGTACTTCAAGCCAGATAGAGCAGCACTGTCGAGCAACTGTAATCATGTTTAGGGAAGGTTTATTGTATTTCCTTGCAGTTGCATTAAGCCACAGAATGACTGCAAGCCTGTCTAACGCAAAGTAGAGGCTGAAGATGCAGACCAACCTTTTACAGTGCATCTCTGTGCAGAAATAGATCTGGAAGTCCTCTGCATTATGCAGGACGTACAGAAAGGCGCTGCGTTCATCAAACTTGGAGATGCTGTGGAAGAACAAGCCAGAGTTAGTTAGAATCACCTGCATGCAAAAGGACTCCTATTCAATGAAGATTACCTACCACATAGTTGGCACATTTGGTTATTAATCTATACTAAACGTCTCGATGTAAACTGTGCACATCTATTAAATCAATGAACCCAGGTGCACAAACGATGCTTTGGTATGGGCTACAAGATAAGGCTTGATTTTGCACAACTATTTTAAACTGGCTCTGCCCAAAGAACAACACGCTCAAAAGTTTTATCTCATGAGATGAGTGCTCGTCCTTTCCTAAGTGTGCCAAATCTGCTGAGCCAGACAACCGAGTGTCTGCATGTGTGGTTGTATTATAGCTTGCAAAGCCGTCATTGTGTCCTGTTGCTGTCTGCAGGCAGAGTGGGCATGGAGAATGAGTCGTTCCCTAGCAACGTGCGAGCACGGCCCTCCACTTCTCTGCTATCTGACACTGAACTCCTTTGAGGACCGTGGAAAATAGGTGCAAAGCAAACCATTATAAAAACACACTGCGCTAGATAGGAGCACTCTGATGGGACCTGCACCCGTTTGGAGACAAGTGATAGCTATGTTTTCAATACACAATGAAAAACTGAAAGCTAAAAGGTTCTCAAGGGTTCGTACATCAAATGTCCTCGAATAAAGGATCTGCAGCCTCAATCTGAGTGCTTTGCATTCTGTTAGCAAGAAATCAGTGCATTAGTCTTGAATACATTTCTAAAATATATACATATATGTAATCAATCAATATTTATTATAATCAGTTCTTGCTAATTTCAGTTCGCATTAATATGAACATGTTTCCTTGCATAATAATGCATTTTTCTTTCAGTAGAACCAGCATTCAGAAGTTTGAAGAAGAAACAAATGCTAGGACTTATATAAAACAAAATATGTAACTAAAACCTCCACACGTTCCAGATGATTGGGTTCATTGCACTGCTAAACATTGTTAGACAAAAGTTTACATGCCTAGAGTTTAGAGTTGACAGGGACAGAACTGAAGGAAACACGAATTCCCATCCAGATTTCATCACATTAATATTGTCAATAATTCTGAAGAAGCTAATCTTTTCATCCATAACTATTTTTAGAAGAATATGACATGCAGTAAAAAAAGTAAAGCATCAGATTTTTAAGTTAAAGCAAAGATTTAGTGGATTTTCCTCTCAACCCTCCTCCAACTTTGCACCAAAGTTTTAATAAAATTGGTCCTTTTGGCATTTTTGTTGAATCAAGAAAACAAACATTAACAGTATTCCTTCACTTTGGTTCTTTATTTGCTGAGGGAACTATGGAAGTCAATTTGACTCATTCAACTTTTCAAAATTATAGTCAGACACTTTAGATCTTGATCTAGATTTTTCTAAATGCATGTTCAAAAATTGTTTCCAATTTTTGTTCAGTTTGTATCATCCCTTTCCTACATGCCTTTGCATGCAAAAAGTATGTTTTTAATGCTTTAGTTCTAAGTATAATTATGTCTTGTGTTGTTTCAGAAACTGACTATACCTTTCAGCAGTGACTGTGGAACCCTGTTTATCTGCAGATTTAGCACCAGAACATTATGGTAAAGCAATCAGCTTATCACTTAATTTACATTGTGACATATTGATACAAGCTCCCTGTTTAATTTTCTGAGACCTTATACCGATGCTCATAAACACAGCATCAGTTTGGAGCACCAATGTTGACACAAGGTCTCGGTTAGGGGCTTTTTGTGGAGCCTTTGATCGGTTTTTAAAAGGATTGCAGAGCAGAAAAATTGTGACAGATGACACGGCCTCGGTCTGACATGAAAGACACTGAAACAGAAATTTAATACGGAGGCAACAAACACTTACCTGACACCTCGAACAGACGTGGCAACGAAATTCCACTCATGTATCCCCTTATTCTGTGCGAAAAAACAATAAAAAAACAAAAAAAAAACAAATAGCATAATCACTGTTATGCTGCAATAGTAAATTATGTTTTTCCTGCTGGTGGCAGATTGAATCATTACACGAATATCAGTCTGGGGGCACAATTTAAAAGTGATAAAAGCTAAAAGTAAGACCAATCAAGCTTCAGGGGCATTTGTTCAAACTGCATTATTAATATTACTGCTATATCTTTCTTTGCTTTTAGTTCTTAAATTGGCCATTAAATGCTTTTTATTTATTTTTTTACAAACAACATCAATCATATTTCAATCATTTCAACTCTATCAGTAGCCGATGGTTAATGCTGATATCTTACGTTTTCAACATATTTTCTGCTCTTCTGGCTTTTTAAACACACGTTTGCAGTATATCTTGCTTTCTAGCTGGAGTGATATTTCTAAACTAGAATTCATTCTAACCAAAACAAATAATGGTGAGGGCATTGTGGCCGGCAGCCTATATATACTTTGTTTGCCTCTAAACAAGTTTAAAAAGTAGGTAAATCCCCAACATATCATACAAGTAGACCGTAACATTCTAAAAGAAACAGATGCTAGCCTTATGTTTCATAATGATCCTTTCCTTATGTAAGCTGCCTCTGAGTGTTACTCATTGCAAAAAAAACCCATCCTATTTAGTTCTGGATTAATTCTATTTCATTTGTTTTAAGTCTCTTAATGGCTTTGCAACAGCATATTTGTGCAATGTGCTGCACCTCTAGGCCCCATTTCATCCCTTAAGGTACATCTGACCAGATGCTGTTGGTTAGTGATAAAGCTTTTTCTGTTGTGTACCCAAAGCTCTGAAACAAGCTTCTTCTCAGATGAAAGACGAGCTCCCTCAGTCGTTGTGATTAAACACATTTTAATTTCTTGGTTTTTAACCCAGTGTGAGACTAAAATGAATTGTCTGATTTCCTAATAATAAATAAATGACAATAATAATGTAAATATAAAAGACAATACTAATAATAACTAAATGACAAAACGATAAAAAATTAAAAATAATAATACAAGTTTCCTTATGATTTAGTAGTTTGCATGTTCCAGTGATTATTGAGCAAAAGCAGCTCTAAACAAATGGGATTTAAGTACGTTGGTGTTTTAGCACTTTTACAGTTTTCCAGAATATTTTTTTTTTCAGATTAGGGAAGCGTAAAAACTGAATACTGCTTCTCCATATTTGGTTCTGATTCTGGGGATGCCGAGTAGACTTGAACAAGCAGAACTCATCTTTATAAATTTCTGAAGATTCAGATCTGGGTTCATTAAAATTATTAAATTGATCATTTCTCCTTCACTTAACTTAAATTTGTTCTGAAAAATGTGAAGAACAAATGGAAAAAGTTAGATTTTTGTAGTTGGATACAAACCTTGTCATCTGAAACAACATGCCAGATGGATACAGTGTTGTCTTCCACGTCTTTGTTTATGGACAAATATGAAGGCTGATACACTTTCGTAGGCTCCAATATCAACACCTTAAAGGGAAAAGTCATAAGCCCATTTTTCATGAATGAGTTAAGTTTTTGGGTGGAGTAGGTGTTTGAACCTGTTACTCACAGGAAATCGAACAGAGGAGACGTCCTTTTTGGTCGACTCCACTAAGAAGTCCATCCAAAAGTCTACTAGCTCCTGCTTGGGGGACGGCGGCTCGCTGCCGGGCTTCTTAAAGTGCTGGTAGATCAAGATGGTCTCTACTAGAGAGCGCAGGTACCTGAAAGAAAATAAAACCATTAATAACAGAAAGCAGGAGTTTTTTTCTCTCCAATATTTTACACACAGTCAGAGTAAAAAAAACAGAAACAGACAACCATAATGGAATTAAAAAAACTAAAAATCTTGAAACTGTAAAATTGTCTGTAAAATATAAAAATCTTCTCTTAGATCTACCTCCCATGACTTTGTTTAATTCTTCTGAATTGATAGTTCTCCACACTTTCTAAAATCTTCGATATTTTTCTTTTACATTATGAATAAAAATGCATAATAATGCATAAGGAAGCTCTTGAAGTATAGGGAAGAACCAGCCTTGTCTGAAACATGTAACAACCCTCCTTTTGCAGTTTTGATTGCTTTTGTTTTCTCTTAGTCTCTTCCTACAGTAGGTGCTCCATACCGCCCTGCTTGATGACCCTGACTAAGATGATATTCCAGTGGAAGAATGTTCTCCACGTCCTGCAACCAACTTCTGCATCAGTTCTGTTGCTCTTTCTGTGCCTCTGCTGCCTTCTCCAAACCCCAGACGGTCTCGCAGATGACCACTTATGCTGAGCCTGATTCTGTTGGAGGTTTCTTCCTGTTAAAAGGGAGTTTTTCCTCTCCACTGTCGCTTCATGGTTGCTCAGTGTGAGGGATTGCTGAGAATTACACGACGCAATTTTCTGTGGTTCTCTAATTTCTACATTAAACATTGTATTGTAATAACTCTTCTTGTAAAGTGCCTTGAGGTGACATCTGTTGTGAAACGGTGCTATATAAATAGACTGAATTGAATTGAAATTAATTGCTTTTACACAAAAAACAAGCAGTCTGTCATTAGATGTTTCATATCTGCTTAGACAACCAATGGTTTAAAGTAGTATTTATGTACATCAACTGTATGAACCGTGGTTTTGTGATTCTGATAAAACATATCGATCACCTGGAGTTGGATCAGTTCTTCTTGGTTTAATTGAGGTTCATAATCTGTCATACTTGATAACGTTCAACTGGTACAATTAGGGATCAAAAACACAATTCACGAAATTATTGCAAAGTACGGAATCTCTAGAAAAATAACAATAAATTATGCATACCATTTAGACAAAATTTATAATCATAATTATTCTGAAATATTTTACTACCTATGGCTATAAACATCCATATGGACAGTGTGTGGAAGGAATTAAAATCAAAGTGGAAAAATCTGAAAGAAATTGCTCTAACCTAGATAAGAACCAATTTTAAATTGGATCTTTAGAAACTTTTGTTAACTGACAAGAAAATATTTGGGAACTGGAATTAAATCAATCTAAGAGAAACACCAAAAGATAACTAGGAGAAAAAACTGTTTTCTAGCCCCGACAAGGTTATTTCCTAAGAGCTCTCGGCTGAAAAGACTTCAACTCAATCATGATGGATCTCTCATTTTCTCTGTCGGATCTACACAGGTTTAAAATGCATAAAACACACGTTTTCTTATTTTAAACCTTTGTTGCCCCAAACCACTTCAGAAGCTGAATATTTCCCACCCAAATTGAGCCGTTTATGTCCACCTACATATTTTAGTGGTGTGGAAATGGTGAGGATAGAAATGAAAAAGGGTTGTATGGAATTGTGGGTTTATTGTGAAGATCATTGTCACAATATTTTCAATGTTCATTGCAATAATAGAAAATCCTGTAAACTGAAGTCCTACCATGTAGTTTTTAAACTTATATTAATATATAAAGGTCATAAGGACAGTTACAGATCTTTTCCCCTTTGCATTCAGATTTTGAGGTCAATAATGCAGCTTAAAGAGGAGACAAAGCACTAACTTTCAAAATAATCATATATATATTAAAAAAGCATTTTAAAGACATACAGTGGTCAATTTCACCAACTCATGTTTCTTTTCTGGTTCATACTCTTTTCATTCACATGTCTGTGAAGAGAAGTACAGCCGAAAAGAACAAACACATTATCCTGTGATCTTTTCTCCTCTTAATGCCAAATGCACCAAATGTTTACACAATGGTCACAGATGGCTGCTGCACTTTCAAGGGAAAGTCGAGCACACTCCAAAAGGACAGTGGGAGCAGTTGGTGATGGAGTTGGTCTAAAATGCATGCTGATTTGAGAAAGGCCTGTCCATGTTCTCACCAGATGGGAGCTTTGAGCTTGAAGAGCTTCTCAGAGGCCTGGATGACTCTGGTGTTGTCACAGGCCAGTATGCTGGCACCCAAGAAGAAGCCCACATCCCAGTAACTCTGCAGCTTGTCCAGGCTGCCTTTTTTGCCCAGCAGGCTGCTTAGTTTAACTCCTGGAAAACAAAAATCAAACCATACATCAGCATTGTATCCAAAGAAGGAGGCTGCAGGAAATGCAGACTGAAGTTAAACATGAGAGATTAAAGTAGAGAGAAAAGGGCTAAGGTGCTTTAATGCTCTAGTTGGATATCAGAAAGCACAAGACGTCAACTTACTGACTTGTAGAAGGTCAAAACTGAACTAAATGGGAAGTTTATATAATGTAAGCTTACGGCTGTCAAACATTTGTAATAAGAGCATTTTTAAAAGATGACGCTGAACGGCAATCAGTTTCCAATTTGCACACCAAGTGGTCCTGATCTCTCAGTGTGAAAACATCGGTTTCTTTCACTGTTCCAGAAAATTCATGAGAGATATGCACTTGGTCCATGTTTTGTACTCCAACAGCAGCTTAAAAAAAACGCTTAAAAAAATCTGAAAGGTAGAATCAGACTGTTAAACTTTGAAAACTGATGACCGTTTATTTTTTAATATAGAAAATTAACGACCTCTTAAGATAACAGACATGAAGGCATCTTTTCCGAGGGGTGATGTTTTTCGTCTATATAACATTCTAAATCTTAGAAGAAAAAAACAGTCTATTATAACAGATCTATTTTCAAGATCTCAATTTTTGGGGAGAAAGATACCTGCAGCTTGACATATCCTCCACCATGCTTTACCACGGTTTTCCCACATATCCATCTTTTTTTTCACATTGGATACTCCTAGAGAAATTGTTGAAATAAATGCTGTCTGATGCTCATCAACGAATGAACAAATGATTCAAGTTAAGTTCCTTATATAGCATATAGATCCCTTGGGTGTATAGGGTTGTGATGTGAGGCAAGAAGGGTTTGTTCTTGGCATGTCACCCAAACAACTGGTTGTCATATACTTATATAGCATCTATATGTTGTTATATAGACTTTGTGAATCCCAAAATGACACTTTATTGCAGTTCTTTAACAGCAAGCTTTTCTTCATGACCCCCGGGCATGAAGGCTTGATAAATTTTAGTCTTTGTCCAAGCAAATTAGAGAAACACGCCCCTCTATCAGTTCACGTTCAAAAATGAAAAGAAAGGAATGATGTAATGGAATAGACTACACATTTCTACTCTTCCATCCACTTAATGCAAATAAGGTCTAACAACTTCTGAATTATTAAATAAGCTTTACTTACCGTTTACTTTAGCTTAGCATGAACAATGTAGGTGAATACTAATAGTTGGTTATTGTTGGTTTTAATGTTCAAATGTCATGAAAATGACTCAATAGCGATCCTTATTACTTCTGGTGACCTCAATTATCATATCAACTGCAAATGAAAATAATGAGTAACCCGACAGAATTACAGGAGACGATTTAAATTTTGGACTACATTATGGCAAAGCATCGCTATAAGCCACCGCTGCAAGATGCAAGGATATGACACATCGCCTACAAGAGCCACCTAAAAGTTATTTCCAGCGTTTCCAGTTAAACCTGGTGGTGACATTGTCAGCCAGACAACAATTATAGTAATCTATAAATTCCCACCAATACTCAGAACATTACTTACAGCTAGTGATGATGCACTTCATTCAATATCTGTATAAAAATGTATGGGACTGCCATATTCTTCAGACGCGGTACAATCTTTCTGGTACAAAATAGCATTTTTTTTCTTTGTAGTCTTCTGGTATATAATGTTCCTCACAAACCAGGAATTGATTTATTTTCTCCGCAGGTGTTGGAGGGAGTCCCAGGGCAGAAATTCAATGTCTTCTTCATTCCATATTATATGTAATTCTGTGTAATATCAGTCTTTTGTATGTCTTCGGCTTGTTTTCGTGACTCTTTGCTAAACAAGTAAGATTAATTTTCTTGCGTTAGACTTATAAGGTTTTCAAACCACATCAGTAAACTCTGTGCAGGTCACACGTTTGTCTTGTGTAATATCTTTGCGCCTTGCAGCGGCGGCTTACAGAGGTACTTTGGTGTAATGTAGTCCCAGTTCTAAATCATTTCCATTGTTTATGCTTAGATAAAGTAAATTGACTACTGGCAGATTAGGAGAATGAGTGGGCTGGTTACAAAAGGCTTTCTCTCACTTATATAACTTTGGGGAATATCACAACAGACTAAATTTCACTTGTAGGTGAACTAATAGGTTCTAAGCACTATAGAAAAAACATACAATAAATGAACTCATATGAATCAAGCTGTATTAGCACAAACATACCAGGAATAGTTGTATAAGACAACCAGAGGAGTGTTATTTTCTTAAGGATGTTTACAGACTTCCAGTCATCCAGGTAAACCCAGTTCACTCTTGACAAACAAGCCTTACTGGGCTTACACACCCTTGACAGAGAGTGAGCCATCAGGATTTATGTTGTTATTGAGTAAATAATCAATAATAAAGTACCATTTATGATAAGCAGTTTTAAAATAAACCTCCTAATTTTGTTTTCACTTTAAAATACATAAAGACTGATGGTTTTACCTCTATAAGAATAAGGAACACCATGAAGACTTCTCTGCACAAAGACAGATACAATTTGAATCAGCCATTACTATAGTTAATCAACAGGTATTTTAATCAACTCACCAACTTTGCGGAGCTCAAACGATGTGTCAAACTGATGTCCAGCTGCCAGCAGTAGAACAGCATAATTGATGCCAGAGTGTAGTGTTGGCTCAGACTCAAAACCCTTCTTGAACCTGAGAGGAGAACAAGAAGTTCAACAGTTGTTCTTCCAAGAAATGCGTCATCCTGAAAACCAGGTATCTATCTCTGAGGTATCAGAAAAAATTAATGGGGCTCTCTGAGATAATTGAAGATAGAGGAAAAAAACAACGATAATTAGACTTATTGAGCTGGGGCCCCGAAATGCCAAACAGCAATGTTGAGCGCTTTCAAATAAGAGATTTCCATTATTTAATGACCAATCTGTTCTGCCGCAGAATGAGGTGTGAATGTTATTAGAGACCCAAATCAGTTAGTTTTCTTCAGCTGGAAACTACAACTAACAGCCAGATGGGAGGTTGATTATCTCAGCACCATATTCAGTGAACAAATATGAGATCTTAATTGCCATTTCCTGTTGGAAGATAATTAGACAGCGTGTGTTATTGTGAAACCTTCTGCTTGCTCTGATTGGTTGCGAGTGCTGAACTGTTCTCTAAAGGAAAGACAAACTATTTACAATCGCATCGGACTTCATGCTGTTAGACAGAAAAGGATATTTTCATCATTTTAACGTCGCTTACTGTATGTAAAACTAGTGGAGTACATTAAAATAACTGGTTTTCTGACCATGGGGTTTCTTATTAAGAATGAGCCACCTGCCGCAACACAACTGTGCTAAATTGAAGAGTCACTCAAGATAAAACCCACACTGTAATAACTTACCATGAGTATTAAAAAGGCAAAAGTCATGCGTAATTTTCCTTAATTATTTCTGATTAAAAAAAAAAGAAACTTTTCCCATGTCATTTTTTTTATATGTGCAAATTCGACTGTGGACAGGTTTGTGTCTCTCAAACGTTAAGTAATAATCAGTCTGGCACTTCATTTACATGGTTCTGTTTATTGCAAACTTTTAGTGCTTCTTATTAGGCTGTTAGGAGTCCGGGTCCGCCGTCGTGTCTCATTTACTACAGGAACTGGTGAGTAATGAATGTAATTACAGAGACGCTCACATGCCGAATGGGTCTAGCTTTAGCATCGGTCTGATCAAAATGTTTCTTAGTTCATTTCATTTTATTGTAAAGTCTGGTATTTTGGCTTACAATTCATAGACGTATTCTATGAGATGAAGTGTGCTTACATGGACATGGAAATTTGACATACAGTACTTTTGGAAGCATTTGAATGTTTAAGGTGATGGCTATGTGGTTTATTATAGCTTATTTTGATTGTCTCTGGGTGTTTATTTTTTGCATTAATGTAATTATTTAGGAATATGTATACATTGAGCTTGTTATCATGTGGAGCTAAGGTTAAAGAAGCGTTTAATCCAAATCAAGGTTATTTATTAGTCCTTTTTGTTGTACTGCAGGCCAGCTTTATCGAGTGTGAGCTAAAATCTACAGCTGGGAGCTACTGTGTCCACTTGACTTCAAATAGAAGCTACAGATCTGGTAGGACGGCTGGCCAAATCCTGTCCCCCACACACTCCATGAACTGGTGCTTTATCCCACTCACCTCCTTCGCCTAACAATAACCATTGGACATTTACTATAAACTCTCGTGGGTTGTGGCATCAAATTCTTTTGGGACTATTACATATTAGTTTGTCATGTGACATTTACGTCTATTTTCCAAAGACGGACTCAACTAATAAGTTAATCAATACTCAAAGTGCACTTGATGGTTTCAAACTGCAGTTGTAAATACTTGGGGTTTTTGTTCGGTATTTATTTGTCCTTATTTCTGTATATATTTCTTAAATATTTTATCTCACTTCAATACATGGTACCTGCACCAAAGTTAATTATCTGTTTCTGTGTTACTATGGCTGGCCACTAACTCGTGCATTGGTATCTGGGCCTTCTGTTACTTACTAACATGTGTTTTTTTGCTTCTGCATTGGGTTCATTACTGTTAATATTCCAAAAATATTGATAAGCGAGTTCTAAATACCCGCTACACTTGTTTTGTATTCTAAAAAAATAAATTAAGAAGCTTTGGGTTTCCCTGAAATATATGCAACATTTCTTTTTAACATCCTTATCAAGCAAAGACTATTTTAATAAATAAAAATGATATTGTATCCAAAGTGATACAGATATTTTATGAAACTTTAAACTCTTCTCTAATTTGTTAGGGCAATAAAATCTAATACCCTAACAGGACTGAAACCCACTTTTTTGACTCTCGTTTGTGTATCTTTACCACAAAGTGAGACAAATTGAATCGTTTAAAAATATATTTTACTGGTTGTTGCTGTAATGAGATGCAATTTGCAAGGAATAAAAACCATACATCTTATTACCAACAAATGTTTTTGCCTTCTTAATTTATTAACTACTTGGACGATTCAGATTGAAGCATCTTGCGACGGTGAACGCCAGTGAGTCAAAACAGTTATTATGCATCTTGTCTCTCAAAAAGCTTTTTTTAAGAATATTCATTGGTGATTCAATTTCTAGAAGAGCCAAGAGTCCAGAAATGTAGCAGATACACAGAAACACAGTCATCCTGCCTGATTTTCTCACCAAAGGGTGCCTTTGTCTCTGCTCTGTGTATCCGTGAAGTGAGACTCCAGGAAGATGTCCTTATAGATCCGTCCCACCATGCAGTAGATGTCTGACGCTACCTGCTCCTCCCCTTCCACCAAAGGCAGCATGATGTCCAGAGCTTTCTGTCTGTCGCCAGGCAGGTTTCTCCTGCAGTCACACACGAGTGAAAAAACACACAAAAAGCAGAAAGAGCAAACAGCGAGTCAGACAGAAATCTAATATCAAACACTTTGCAACTTGCGTGAGGCATTTGGCAATAACAGAGAAGCTAATTAATCGGCTCTGAGCTCAGATCCAGACATGTTAGTTGAAAACTGGGAATATCTCTCAAAATTAGATTCTCTTAATGTTAAAGTGTCATTACAACACTCTGAATCTGGGGATCATGAGGGACATATTCATGCAATAATGAGCAGAGTTATGGGAAGTGGGTAATTACGTTCTGAAAATTCTCTTGAAAATCAGGTTATCTCAGCAGTTTTAATTGTTTTCTTCTCTTCAATCTGTCTGCGTGACATCTTCTACACACCAACTTAAATGGGAGATAAAATGTTTCTTCTAAATACTCTGGCTTTGTCCCAGCTCTTTAACAAATTAAGTAAGACAATAAAAAAAAAGCTGTTGAAGTCTAAAGAATAATTTTCAGGTAACCCAAGTAAGTTATGAACACTACTTCACAGGTATAATGGTTGCTTGGAAACTAAATACAAAGAAATGTAGTATTAGTTGAAACTTTTGCACAGTGTTGTGCAAATCAATGATACATTCCCTTTCATACAAAGTCATATACCTTGAATTTTCCTCATTTTTCAAGCTACAGCTGAAGTTTATGAGGATTCATTAATTTCTACAGTATCAGTATAAATACAAATGTTCTATGAATGCCTAAGAGGTTTGCTAGAGAACATTAGAGAACAAACAGTATCATGAAGACACAGCAGGAAGGAAGTTGTAGAGAAGTTTATTGTATCGAAAAGTACTGTTCAACCAGTCATTCATAGAGACAAAGCGTGTGCCACAATCGCAAACCAACCAAACATGGTTGTCTTTTTAAACCAACAGAAGGGGCAAAGAGAACTTTCACCAGAAAAACAAAAAAACATACAAATCTGGTTTTAATGGAAGAGTGACAAGATTGTTAGCAATATGTAGATGATTTCCTGGTCAGATCAGAGCTGCAATAGAACAATTAAGTCTCCTGATGCGCAAAGCAAGCAGAAGTTTACTCCCCAAAAAAGTAGCTGTAGAAAAAATAATTTTTCTGCCGTTTTTATTTGTATGGTATTTTAGATCCATTAAAGGATGTAGTTTTAACTTGACGAAACTTTAAGAAGTTAAAGAAGTGTTAACATTTTTCAAGGCATTGTATCTTGTCAGTCTTTTGTTTATATTAACAGGACTTATTATGAATATGCTTTGAAAATTACCACAAAGAAAATCCTGAAAAACACGACTTGGCTGTTCTCTTAGGGTGTGAAGGTTAAATGCAACAACTAAGCTGACAGCTATTGCTATGGCGACTGTCCTCACAGGGCTTAAATACATTCACTTTCCTCATACTGCTCTGAGTCTCCTGCCTTTCTCCTCTGTGTATTTACATAGAGGACATTCTTTCCCTGCTCCTGTCAGGCAACGACCTGAGCAACAGGCTCACTGTTCAACACCCACATACCTGGGATAGAAGCCACTACAAACTGGACGATTCATTATGGAGGCATAGCAACAGCTTCCGATCAATCATCCGGCTTTTATTTAGGCCAGATATTGTTAATTTAAGGGATCTGAGTGGGCTGCATGGTGCTGAGTCAGAACGCAGTGAAATAACCAAGATAAAGATAATTACACAACACCACTTTAAGGCAAGAATTCCTCTAGTGTTTCTTTGAATAGAACAGTTTTACTCAACTATATTATATAATATCTGACTGTTGTTAAAATAAAGCATTGCAGATGTTAGCATAAACCAGATGTTTATATACACCAAAATGACATTTATTTTCTCACTGTATACAATTTTTCTCCAGTTTTACATCAGTTGTGATTATAACAACTTTTCCATTTAACAGAGTAATGAGAGAAAATTTTAAAGAGATCTTTTTTTTTTATACCGAAATTACATTTTGATGTTTACATACATTTTCAGTGATTTGCAAAATTGCGATCGAACGAAGTAACTTAAGTCAAACATTTTGGGTTTGCTGGATTTTTTAGCCAATTCCTCCTGACGGAACCTGTGACTGAATCAGGGTTGCACTGTATGTCACATTGTTCACAGAAATCCTCCAAATGTTCTAAGGCAATACGATCACATCTTTGTGATGGTTACTCCAAAATATTGTATTTGTTGTCCTTAAGCTGAGCTCCATCTAACTTGGTATAATCCTTAATGTCAATTTTAAAGACCTGTTTGTGCTCAAGTTTTAACCTCCTGGCCGATTTATTGAAATGTTGCTTCTGTATTTTCAGATTATGCCCTTCCCTTACGATGCCATCTATTTTATGATGTGCACCAGTCCCTCTTACAGCAAAGTGTACACACAACCTGATGCTGCCACCATTGTGTGTGTCATGCTTGCAAGCCTCGTCTACAGGTGCTGGCCAGTAAATTAGAATATCATCAAAAAGTTGAATTATTTCAATAATTCCATTCAAAACGTTAAACTTGTACATTATATTCATGCAATGCACACAGACCAATGTATTTCCAATGTTTATTTCTTTTAATTTTGATATTTATAAGTGACAACTAATGAAAACTCCAAATTTGGCATCTCAAAAAATTAGAATATTTTAAAGGACAATGAAAATTTTTTTTTGTTTTTAAATGTTGGCCAACTGAAAAGAATGAACATGAAAAGAATGTGCATGTATAGCACTCAATACTTAGTCGGGGCTCCTTTTGCCTCCATCACTGCAGTAATGCGGCGTGGCATGGACTCGATCAGTCTGTGGCACTGCTCAGGTGTTATGAGAGCCCAGGTTGCTCTGATAGTCGTCTTCAGCTCCTCTGCATTGTTGGGTCTAGTGTATTGCATCTTCCGCTTCACAATACCCCATAGATTTTCTATGGGGTTAAGGTCAGGCGAGTTTGCTGGCCAATCAAGGACAGGGATACCATGGTCCTTGAACCAGGTACTGGTGGTTTTGGCACTGTGTGCAGGTGCCAAGTCCTGTTGAAAAGGGAAGTCTGCATCCCCATAAAGTTGGTCAGCAGCAGGAAGCATGAAGTGCTCTAAAACTTCCTGGTAGACGGCTGCATTGACCTTGGACTTCAGGAAACAGAGTGGGCCAACACCGGCAGATGACATGGCACCCCACACCATCACTGACGGTGGAAACTTTACACTGGACCTCATGCAACGTGGATTCTGTGCTTCTCCGCTCTTCCTCCAGACTCTGGGTCCTTGATTTCCAAAGGAAATGCAAAAATTGCTTCCATCAGAAAACATAACTTTGGACCACTCAGCAGCAGTCCAGTCCTTTTTGTCCTTGGCCCAGGCGAGACGCTTCTTACGCTGTTTCTTGTTCAAGAGTGGCTTGACACACGGAATGCGACAGCTGAATCCCATGTCTTTCATGAGTCTCTTCGTGGTGGTTCTTGAAGCGCTGACTCCAGCTGCAGTCCACTCTTTGTGGATCTCCCCCACATTTTTGAATGGGTTTGTCGTCACAATTCTCTGCAGGGTGCGGTTATCCCTAGAGCTTGTACACTTTTTTCTACCACATTTTTTCCGTCCCTTCGCCTGTCTGTTAATGTGCTTGGACACAGAGCTCTGCGAACAGCCAGCTTCTTTAGCAATCACCTTTTGTATCTTGCCCTCCTTGTACAAGGTGTCAATGGTCGTCTTTTGGACAGCTGTTAAGTCAGAAGTCTTCCCCATGATTGTGGAGCCTTCAGAACAAGACTGAGGGACCTTTTAAAGGCCTTTGCAGGTGTTTTGAGTTAATCAGCTGATTAGAGTGGCACCAGGTGTCTTCTATATTGAGCCTTTTCAGAATATTCTAATTTTCTGAGATACTGAATTTGGTGTTTTCATTAGCTGTCAGTTGTAATAATAAAAATGAAAATTAATAAACACTTGAAATATATCACTATGTGTGGAAGGAAAGTATACAGTATAGAAGTTTCACGTTTTGAATGGAATTACTGAAATAATTCAACTTTTTGATGATATTCTAATTTACTGGCCAGCACCTGTATTTTTCCTCTAGATATATTTTTATTTTCACCAGACCACAAGCAATTTCTCCAACAGTTAAGGATGATTAAAGGAAATTCTCCCCACGGATGAACCAGGCTTGTGGTTTCTCTTCCTGATATCCTGGCTGATTTTCTTTTTCTTTTTCCTTGATCTCATACAAAACAGCAGTGTGTTTAACATGTTGCCTTGAGATACATTTACAGGTGAAGGATCCTAAGAGAACCTTACAAAGCCATGATCACTTGGGCTTTTTCCAAAAGCGTAGCAAACTTAGTGTATGGAAACCTCTGGATTTGCGGAAAGTATTGAAAATTCGGAAATATCCCTCTCATCGTTCTGGCACCTAGCAAACATATATTTTGCTAAGTTTATCAAAGATAGGAACAGTTTTGTGTGCTTTAATCTCAGAAAGTGGGGGGGAAAAGGTTATGTGTACATAAACATTGTGTTTCACCTGTATATTTAAAAGAAACTGCCCAGTTTTAGCCATCAGACATGATGCTTAACCTTCTTACACTTCAAAGTAATATCCATTTCAAACCACACCGACCAAAGAAGGAGGATCCTCAGGCTACCTTGGAACTTAAAAGACCTACATCTGGGTGGGTATCTATGGTGTCATTTTATTTAAATCTGCAGGCGTTTTGGTGTGGCTGTTTTGTATTATGGAAGAGTTTTGTTGCATCCTCATTCAGTGGCTACTCCACAATCTCAGAATTAAGTTCACTTTATACCTCAGTAAATTACAGATGAAAAGTAAAGTACAAACATTTTTAAGTAGAAGACCTTATGTCAGTGCATAAATGTAGTGCATGTTTTAAATATGGGTGTCAAATTCTTGCTTCAACTGCGATTAATTAATTACAACCATTTTTAGCATGCACAGTTTTTTAATTGTGTTAAATCTATTTTTTTATCTTTAATTTTATTGTTTCTACATGCTATTTGCTTTTAAATGAAATCTTTCTGCTTTGGGCTTATTGTGCTTGAGTTGTTAGGGGTAATTGGTTGTAAACGTATAAGCTGACTGTCTTCTATCGTAGTAGGGGTGGAGGGCGAGGTGAGAATGAACAGGTGGTTGCAGACTGTCTACACAACTTATGTATATTTAGTCAGTTTTTAGATCATTCGAGCGATTTTCTTTCAAAAATAGAAGCGAGTAGTGACAAATCTAGAAACTTGTTATGGGCTTATTGGAGACGTTTGGGTGAGACATATAACGTTACTCTTCTCACCCAGCAATAGGGTGCTCTCCCGTCTCAGACCGCTCACAGACAGAAGGCAACCAGTCAGCACCGCACACTGGAGCTCAACCCGGCCGCTCCAGCTGTATGGCAAGCCATTGTTATAAAAAATAAGACGTATATTACATATTGTTTTAACACGTAATACAGCTGGATTCAGAGCAGATATTTATCCCACTAAGATCAAACAGCTTATGAACTGGGAAGCAGAACTCGAAGCAGAAGGTTTCAGTCACCAGTCGGGACTCGTCACAAAAACATCAGAATGTAAATGCTGGGACTGAATTTATTCAAGTCTGTTAAATTCAATAGATTACTTCATAAAACCACTTTTTAAATTATATATATCGACCTTTGTTCAACCATACTAAAGTAATGAATTTAAATGAAAATAGCTCAAGATGAGGTTTTTTCTCAGCAATTATTAGGTGAGATTTAAAATGAGATTAATTAGATTAATTAATTACAGATCATAATTAATTAATCTCAATTTTCTTAAATATCATGACAACACTAGTTTTAAATATGTCCCTTGTCAACACATTTGATTTAAATAGATAATAGAATTATCTTTTAAATACGTCATCAGGATTTGCAGAGGCTTGGTAATGTCCTACTGATTCAAATCAGGCCTGCTGATGCAGGACAACATGAAAAACATGATGAGTACAGAACAGCATGATGTATGAAGGTATTAGAAGATTAAAAAGCTACAAAGCTGATAGAAATGTCAAAGACCAAATTAATGTCATTTTGAAGCATCAACAGGCGTCTGTGTCCGTACCTAAAAATCTAAAATCTGTGGAATAGAGTAACTCTAGAGTGACAAGCAAATTGTTGCAATTTAAATTTGAATGTAGCCGAGTATCTCCACTCCTATCTCAGCTGCAATTTTGCCTTGTGCTCAAACCAAGGACCAAGGGATGTTTCTGAGCACTTACTTTAGGTTGTATTTTTTAATGTTTGCATCCAAACAATCCTGTTTCTGCTTTTTGTTAATGAGCTACTGGATTTTTAAATTGGTTGGATTTGTTTGTACCAGCAAAAATATATTTTTTATTTATATCTTAATATTTGACCTGTATTATAATTGTAAAATCAACATATATAATTTTTATCCATTTGATACAATTTGACCAAAAATACTTTTGAGCTTTTCACTTCCATCACCATATTAAATTGGAAAATACCATCCAAAAAACTTGTATGTTGGATTAAAAGCACTTCTAAGCAACTATTAAACATACTTTTCATGAATCCCACAGTTCTTTATACATTTTTTATTGGTCTGATATGATAATCTAATCCTAAACTAAATGTTTTCATTCGCTGTGAGCAGGAAATCATAATGATTAGAAATAAAGGCTTTGAAAACATCAGATTGTGTAATTAACAAATAATATAAATCGGCCTGATGTCGTAGGTCTTTGCATCATTGTGGTATTTTGACTTTATTGTTGGTATTTTCTACTTTTCTTTTTGTCTTTTCTACTTTTTGTACATTATTTCAATATTAATTTTAAAATGGTTAAGCAAAAAGATTGCTTCTCATTTTTTCATCTCCATTTGACCCTCTGTTTTTGCATAGTGCATCGTGTTGCACGTGTTAAAATAGATTGTACTAAAATTAGGTGAAAACATTATTGAACTGATTTAATGTAAAGTTAGCTGGTGAATTTATATTTTCTGCAGACCTGTAAACAAATAATTTAAATGACATTGCGTAAGATTTACTCTTTCTTTTTGCAGATTAAACTACTGGTACTGTAGTTGGAGATGCAAGAAGCTCCAGTTTATGATATCACATCCTTAGAAGGGATATAAAATGATTTTAATACATGTGCATTTTTGCAAAGTTTTCTTAAAATTTTGCATGATGCATGCCATTACTTAGGTTTTTAAATAAGGAACATTAAAAATGCAACAATGATGTGCATTTCTACATTTTCTACTCATATAAGACATCTGACTTCTATACTAGATGCAGTGGAAATCCAGTTGCTCTGCTGCATGCTTTTTCTCTCAGCAAAAATAAATCAGACCACACATCTTCTTTACTTTAACTCTAGGTATAGTGACTCATCTCTGCTTTTGTGAGGCGTACTGGAACAAAACATCTACACCACATTCTACCTATGAAGCTGAAGGATAGATTTTTCTGTCTTTTACATTTACTCTATGTGACTACGTAACCAAAAGCCTTGGTGTTGTGACATGGAAAAGGTCCAGGTTGCAACTGTAAACTGAAAACCCACTCACATTTGGCGTTAGCAACTGCTGCCAGATTAATAGGCATCATTTTTTTATTTGCTGACTGAGGCATTTGCACCATAAAAACGGCTAGAAGGTTTCACAAGAAAAGAAGCTGGTGTAAAAGAAGCAGCCAAAACCCTGGTGTGTGGTAAATCTGAGCTCAGCTGAGTAGCTTCAGTGGACAGATATTGATGATTTTCTATAAAAAAGATAAATTGCCAGTTTCCTTTGCTAGGCCTAGACTTAAATCACATAAATGTAAACTTTTATATTTATGTAATGTTAAGAAAAATTGTTTAAAAACACCTCCAAAGATTAGAAGAAAAAAGAAATGATAGAAATCGCTTATTAAACTCCACTGGTGGATCATTGTAAAGAATGATAGCAAATCATCTAGATTAAAGTTACAGAGCTTAACAGGTTAGTTGTCATATTTATTGTCATGAATATTGGTTTGTGAATTTTACTAATGCATTATTATAGGGAATTTTGGTGTTCCTTGGGGTTCTTGACTAGGTCCAATCAGTTTTCTTTATACATGCTTCCTATAAGCTACATTATTAGAAAATTATGCATACTGGTACACCGTCACATTTGAAAAGGAGGTTGACATCCACAAACTATTCCCCAAAATGATGAGAGCACTAAATTGTCCAAAATGAGACAAACCCAGATTCATCTATTGAATTGCCAGATGGGTAGGCTCGAATCAGTTTCTGCTCAGATCAATGAAAAGAAACACTGGATTTAACTTTTGTTGAGCCTTTAAACAGTAATTACTAAACAGAAGAAACTGTATTTTTTTTATGCATCCATCTCTAAGTCAGGCTATAATAAATGTATTCTAAAAACCTTAGGAGAATTACACATATATTTAGAATAAATGTGTACCTCTTTTTTGTTGAAAGAAAATATGTTGAACATGAACATGTGATCTCTGATATTCTTGACTGTTGATAACAGATTTAATGTGAAAACTAACTGTATGATGTAAAATGCAGTCTTGTCAGAGTACGTCATTTATTAGGCAATTTTTATTCGCATTACACAGAGGAGAAGCAGATATGCCTGACTTAAAGTTGGCTCTACTAAAGTGATGTATCGACTGAAACTGATATATAAGGAAAAGGTCAATTATCAGCTGACTGATGTATCAGTCGATCATTAGTTGGGAGGTCTTTATAAAGGGACAAAAAGTATATGGCTTCATAGCTACACTTAAATGTGAAACACCAAAAAACAGCAAAAAAAATAATTATGAAATCATATTGTATGATTAAAAAAATAATTGCATAATGGTGCAGATAATAGGTATTTAGCACCGAAAAACAAGGAAGAATCCTGGCCTTCACAGACCTGTTACTACGTCTTTAAGAAGCTCTTCTATCCTCCACTAGTTAACTGCATTAATGGCACCTGTTTGATCTTGTTATCTGTATAAAAGACACCTGTCCACACCTGCAAACAATCAGACTCCAAGCTCCACCTCGGCCAAGACCACAGAGTTGTCTAAGGACGCCAGGGACAAGACACCTTACACATCTGCACAAGACTGGAATAAGCAAATGTACACTCTTGTACCTGGGACAAGATATTGGTATTTTTTAAAACATTTTGTCTCTAACAGTTGAAGTGTACTTATGATCAAAATTAAAGACCTCTGTCATCTTTTTAAGTGGTATAACTTGCAAAACTGTTCGCTGCAAATACGTTTTTGCCCTGTTGTAGCTTCACTTATTAAATGTTTTTTTTTTAGATCTGCCCACTATTTGATTTTAAATGGCCTACTACTTCATGGTTGGAGTGTTGGAGTTTATGTAGCTGTGGCCATAGAAGTGACTTCAATGACTTGGATAAGTGAGCCAATCTCTCCAGTTGCCTTTGAAAAGTGGTAATATATATATATATAAATGTGGTAATATATATCTAAAAACGATTAACAGTCTGTATGTCAAATTATGATATCTTTAAAATGAAAAAAAAAATCAGAAACAGCAGGATAAAGTCACTGTCCATTTTCATAGTTGGTTGGTCATTTTTTGTATTTGGAAAGTTAAATTATGGTTTGAAACATCCAAAAACACAAACTACAATGATTTTGTCTTAAATTAAATTGATCTTACCGGTTCAGTGCAAAGGCATAGTGGAACTTCACATGTGGATGAGCCATGGGGTCAAAGGTTGGCAGCTTGTCCAGAGTTTCAACCAGCCTCACAATGGACTCATAATCCTAGAAGGTACAAAAAGAACATTCAGATCATCTTCTGCAACCTCATCCTTGTTGCTGTTAACATTAAGATTGTTTTTTGATAGTTTTTTGGTGATTTTAATGTGTTATTATGTTTTTATGATTGTAATATTTAATGTACATTTGTGGTGTGCAGCACTTTGGGTCTCCTTGTTTTGTGGTAGAAAATGCTTTATAAAAAGGCTTTTTTTTCTTATTCATTTAGAGACTTAACTCTCCCTAGCAGTGTAAGCATGGTAGTAATTGGGTGGGCTCTTCATCATATACTTGTCTACATATTCAATATAGCCACAGCCTGTTGAATAATTCAGGATATCCTCTATGCTTGATGTTCTAATGAAAGATTCATGAAGCCATGTAATGCGTTTGGTAAGAAGCAGGATGTGGACAATGCATACATCACAAAGTAGAGATGATAGATTGAAAAGAATGGACGTTTTAAACTCTGTGGTACAAAAGATTTGCCACAAGCTCTCTGCAGGTGGTATGGAAGTGCTAGTGTTTGATGAGAAATGATCATCTGATGGGACGATAATGTCTGAGGTGACATCTTTCTAGCTTCTGCATTCAGTCAATGCTGTGGCCGCTAATGTAAGGCTGGTCCGAGTTTAAGCAGGACAAGGCGAAAAATTATTTTATAACACACTTCAGGGACAAGGCAATTTAAGAGGTTTTAAAAGAAAACAACAGTAAAAACAGAATAAAACCCAACATTGAACACACAAAAAAACTAATGATTGATATAAACTGGAATAACCATTGTATGTTTTAAAGACAGCCCTAAACAGGTTTGTTTTTAGCTTTGATTTAAAGGAGATGGCGTTTTTAGCACCTTTACTGTTGTCTGGAAGTTTGTTCAAGATAAGAGGAGAATACAAACTGAAATCTGCCTCACTGGTCTTTTAAATGTGGCATTAAGCTAATCTCAGAAGGTTTTCTAGATCTCCTGCTACACTTTTGACACACAATCTGTTCTTACATCTGTTCAACCATTATCTTCCACTTAATCTGGTGTTGAGTCACTGAGGCAACAACGTAAGCAGAGTAGCCAAGACTTCCCTCTCCTCTGCCCCTTGAGCCAGCTCCTCCAGTGGGATCCAAGGAGTTCCTAGGCAAGCCAAAAACATAGTTTCTCCAGCATGTTCTGGGTCTTCCTATGGGACCGTAGAGGAATGTAGATCATCTGGTACATCGAGAGTTTGGCTTTAAGGCTCCGCTCTCGCTTCACCACAACAGAGTGGTACACCAGACAATGAACAAACCTACCAATCACCCTCTGAATTTTTCTCTCATTTGTGAACCCCACACCTAGATACTAAGGGGCTGATCTATAAAGGTTGCACTTGCTAAAATGCATGAAAACTGTACATTGTTGCAAAAACATGCTGCAGCTGACTTACTAACCAGGCACATAGACCATTGTGCCTGTTAAAGCCACAAGATGCAAGCAGCCCATTTAGCGCTTTTTCCTGTGAAGAATATGTAGGCCGCATCTCAACAATTGATTTGGTTGTTGTTTCATCTTATCTGCAGCTGGATGTTTTGGACACTCTGGTGAAGAGAGGGGTGGACCTGTCCACCGACCTCTACCTGGTTTTGAGTTGTCTCCAATGGTGAGGGAAGATGCCAGACAGACCTGACGTGTTGTGAGGGTCTGCTGGGAACGTCTGGGAGAATCTACTGTCAGAAGAAGCTTTGAACGCCCACCTTCGGCAGAACTTCAAACATGTCCCATGGGAGGAGAGGGACATTGAGTCCGAGTGGGCAATATTCCATGCCTCCATTATATAGGCAGCTGACCGAAGTTGCAAGGAGGTCAGTGAGTCTTGCGTTGGCCATCCACAAACCAGCTGATTGACACTGGTGGTGAGGGATGCTGTCGAGCTGAAGAAGTCCTATCAGGTGTTTTTTTGCTTGTGGGACACCGTAAGTTAGGTAGCAGCAAGGCGAGCAGAGTGCGGCTCGGATGGTCACCACGGCAAAAACTCAGGCATGAGGTGTTGGGAGAGGCTATGGAGATTCTTGTCCACCATCCAGCTTCTCAGGTGGAGGAAGCACTCCACCGCCAACACTGTTTACTATGGCAGGGCGGTATACCGAACATTTACCAAAATGTATGTATTGGTAAATTCAGTATTTAAAAAAAATAAAATTAAAAGATGTGTTTCGGTTTAGCGTTGCTCATGCCCCTTTAAGAAATTAGTACTGGGGTTGAGTTACGTGACTACATACAGTAATGTGACTTTATCCCATCCAGAAGCGAACAGCGCTACCAATGTAGCAACTGTGTTGCTATATTTAGCAAGTTTGCTTTTGCCTTTATTTTGTGTCAGCCTTTATGTTTACATTTTGTAATGGTGCATTGCGATGCTCACATGTTCAAAATAAAAAAATCCTTCTACCCTAGGGCTGGGTGGTATGACAAAATTTTTTTACAACAGTATTTTTTTAAGATATCAGTATCACTGTATTTGATGGCATTTTTTTCCCATAAAATACTTTTCATACCCACATTATCTTATAAGAAAATTATTATTACCCTAGCTTGGCTTTAAATATCCCATTTTATTTTCACATGGACTGCATCATCTTGTTTTTTTCCAGACACAGGTAAATACAATGAAAAGAATTAAAATTATGATATATTTTTTGCCACAGCCGAAAGACCCGTCTTAACTTTGTGCCACCACATTCAACAAAAGTTTATTATTGACAAAGAAATACAATTTAAATACAATCTAACCTAATAGACCTAACAGAACCTAATACTCTAATGGCCATAAACCTGACAGTTATGCCAACTTTTCCCTTTTTCTATGAAGATGCAACATAACTCACTGCGCGCTCAACACGTTTGACCTGCTATTTATTTTTTTATATGTATTAAATATATTAAAAGCACCAGCAAATTACACTTAGGATTGCAGAAAAAAATATTCATACAATTCACACCCAAAATAATTGGTTGATTATCTGAGAGAAAACAAAGTTTGCCATTTGTTAATTACTCTTTGGCATTAAACAAGGTTTCTTCTATTCTCACACCACACCTCCTTTTATAGAATGTCATGTGTGAAATTGCAACACTGGTACCAAAAGGGTCACATATTTGTAATGTAACTTATTATAACCAAATTAACCAAACATAAATGATTTGGTGTTTGAAAATGATCATGTTTCTATATTCTTAGAGAACTGTCGTTTCTTTAATTGTAGAAACAGGTTATTAGGGGAGTTTAAACACCGTAATAGCTGCTTAAGTTGAAAATACGACAAAGTCCTAAAGATTTTTACTTTAAATGAGTAACAATCCAGTCAAATTTTTTTCTCTTAGGGGCAACAAATAAATATTTAACTTCCTTTTGGATTTAAAATGTGACAGATTTTCACAATTGTTTCTTTGAAAACCTGAGTTTGAAACAAAAAAAATAAAAATCTTTGACTGGTGACATATACATATATATACACTGAATGTCTTACAGAAGCTCGACAGCTCGACTGTTACAGTGATATGGGGAAACTTGGCAACAGTACAAGTTGGCGAGAAGTCTGACAGAGCATTAGACAGTTACTAACTGAAGTGTGGCATCTCTCCTGAGCTAAGAGACAAATATCATGTCCAGTTATTGTCTTTTTGTTACTTGCTACTCATGACATTATGTTTCTGTGCTGTTTTTCACAGAGCAGTGCTCAGCCGGCATACCTGGATGTCCCTATATGTCAGCAGCAGGTTGATGACCACATCCACTGAAAGACACTCCACATTGTCCAGCCTCTGTTGAATTCGGCTTAGTTCGGTTGACAGCTCCATGCCGGTGTAAAGTTCCCGAGCTTTACGGATCTCATTCAGAATGGTCTCTTTGAAATACTGGCTGAAAGATAAAAATGATGCACTTAGTAAGATATACAGTGCTCTGTAAAGCCAATCACCCTCTTACAGATTTATGATATTTAGGTTTTTTGTCACACTTTTGCAAAGAGATTATTTAATTTATTAGAAAAGAAAGCAACAACCAAACGTTGCAGCCAAAAGTTTTCTCCAACCAAGAAATCACATAATTACTTTTCTTTGTATTCTATTTGGCCTAGTTATTCATCTTCAGCAAAACTGTTTCCTGGACTTCCCTTTTCAAAACACTAACATATTTTAGATGAATGGAGAAACATTTTCAATAGCAAAGATCCCTTTTTCTTATTTCTAACGATGTTAGATAACATTCATTGAAAGTCCATGTCAGTAGAGAACTCTTTATCTTCCTCTTACTCAAACAGCTGCAAGGGATTCCTCAAACTGGACAGAAAGCAAATAAGTGTATGTATGGCCATCAACCTCCGGAAGGTAAATATTTTAAAGGGGGCAGCTCCTATTCATATTTCTTCAACTTTTTTGGCCACAATTAAATCTTCTGGGCTACATACAGATTGCTATATGTGGCAGAAAGGTAACGCTGCACAACAAAGTTGACACAGTATCCCCTACGATGGCAATTGCAGCTGAATGCTGTTGGATAGAAGAAGGCAAATACAGGGAGATACTGAAAAAACACCAACATGCTGCAAAGGCCTCGAGACTTGGCCAGAAGTTTACCTTCCAGCATGACAATGACCCTAAACGTACAGTGAGTGCAACAATGGAATAGTTTAGAACAGCGCTGTCCAAATTCAGTCTTCAAGGACTGGTGTCCTGAATCGTTTGGAATTTCGCCCTGAGTAAATAAAACTAGGCTAAAAAGTGTTTGGTTAGCAGGTCTCTGCAGAATCTGTTGATACAACGAGAAGGTAATTTAGTCATTCAAATCAGATGTTGGCGCAGTGACGAATCCAAAACATGCAGGATAACACCTGCCGAGTGCTGGAGTCGAACACCCTTGGTTTTAGTTAAACAATGTGCATGTGTTAGAATCGACCAGTTTAAGTCCAGACTTAAATCCGATAGATGATCTGTGGCAGGACTTGAACATTTACTTTCATAGATCCAATTTGAGATATTTGAAGAAGAACAGAGGAACGTTTAGTCTCTTGATGTCTAAAACTGATAATGACTTACATCACAAGACTTTAAAGGACAACATCTTGTCCTCTAAAGTAGTGAATGAATACAAGTTCATGCCACACTTTTTTAATATGTATTCATTTTCTTAGTCATATAGTATTTTTATTTGACCTCACAATTAAACAATCTGTTTTGTCAGTCTATCACTTCGCATTAACACACACTAAAGTTTGTGGCTGACTGAATGTGCATAGCCTCTAGGATTAGAACTATACTTCAGATAATCACTGCATCCAAACAATATTTCAGACGCTGATAGGCTACAGAGGCACAGTTTCATATTTTCACCAACTATGAGATGCGGAGATGCTCACAGTATTTGGGACTTCCCTGATCGAAACTTTAAAATAGCCTGGCTATAAAATAATTTTCTTTCTGTGAAATAGGAAGAAAAATTGCATCTAAATGTTGAAGAATACACAACTGTTTAATGTACAATTGGGGAATTTTACAGCTTAGCCATTTCCGCTTGGAACCTTAGATGTGTCAATAAAAATGAGCAGAAAACAACTACTTTGTTCTTTCTCTGTAGAACAGCCAAAAACAGGATGTTTGCACATTCAACATCCCTTTCTTATGTGCTACAGGAATGATGAACAGTCTATTAGGTTACAGAATCTTTGCAACATGACCAGAAAAGAAAACTTGACAGTATATACGGACGGTAGGTGATGAGACCGACTGACACACAGCATGCAGAATTTGCAGGGAGCACACTCACTGAGAGTTGGCCTGCGACACTTTGAGCAGCTGAATAAAACGGTCCAGCAGGGGCATGCAGATGGGTCCCAGTAACATCTCGAAGCTCGGCTGCATCAGCTCGGTCAGACCTTTCATGAGGCTGCCCTCGCAGCAGTACACCTTGTTGTGAGGTGTAACCATGTACGGGATGAAGGTGTAGTTGGCTGAGCATGTCTGTGGATGGAACACACATACATTAAAAACTGTAGGAATAATCAGTAATTTCAAAAGCAGTGTGATCATCTGTCATGTTGACATGACATCTAAAGATATTTAAAAAGCAAAGTCTAAGTTTAGTTATAGGAACAAATGTTCTCTAAAAGTCTTTACAGAGCTTTAAAATAATATTTTAATGCTAAATATTATGTGAAACATCGTTTGATGTATTTCAAACTGTGTTTTTTTTTCAATACAGTTATACTATCCATGTTCATTAAAGGGCACATCTAACCCTTTATACAATGATTCCTTTTCAATTATGTTTGGGGTATTATTTAGCAATAGTATGTTCAGTGAAAAATAAAAGCTAAAAGTTGCCAAAAAGTGCCAAATTTATGGAAGAACGAAAAAAACAAAAACTCACAGAACTCAGACATGAATGCATAGAACAATAATTTTTCATAGCAAAGCCTCCAGCTTAAATCTCAAGATTTTTGTGAAGATTTATGCAGTGAAGAGGAGAAAGCAACAGCTTGGGAACCTAACAAACCGCTACCCTAACCAAGGCTTTGAAGTGTTCTTCGTCGAGCCCAGTCTGAATGAAGTTTTCCACAGCAGTGAACCCTTGCAAGCCAAAAATTTAAATAATAGGGAAAAAAATTACAGTGGAGCCTGTACACCCATAGCTTAGTTCCTAAAACACTAGAGACCCTTTCTAAAAATGAGCAGAACAGCCTATTTTACAAATTCAAACCCCAAATGTCCACTGTACTGCACCAATCATTCAGGCAAAAATTGTGCTCCAGTTATTACTGGCACTGTTACCAACACTCCAGTTTCTCCCAACAGCTGTGTTACCAGCCTACCTTATTAAAGTGAACCAAACAGTAGTTGCGTAAACCACCAGAACGGTGAGTGCAGGCAGCTGAAAGTCTCGTTATTTTTTTTTTCCTTTACACAAAATTAGTCTGTGCTTAATTTACAGGGATTTCTTTTACCATCAAAATTTTACTTTGAGTACACAATCTGCTATGCCACTATGCTGATAGAAAACTATGCTAAAAGTATGTTTAATTTTAATGCTACACAATGCCTGCTTGGAAGGGAAATTAATATACTAATAAATAAACCTATCTTTGGAAAAAGCAGTTCCTGGTTTATATAATCCAGCAATCTGTGCACATCCACACACATTTTTTACTGACAGAGGGCACATGATAAGTAAGAAGTGCAGTAAAAGAGAAAATTTCCTGGATGAGAAACCAAGTTTTCAGATTATTATCTGAGGAAAAGTAAGAGCACTCACTCCATCATTTTATGTGTGGCTAATAGTCAACAGGTCCCAGTTGGAAAAAGTTTCCTCTCAAAGAACCTTTCTGGTTTCTGTTCAAAATACCTGCCAGATGTGTTTTGTTCAGCTTTGAAGATGTTCTGCTTTTAAATACATGGGCCGATAAAGGTAATCCTAAATTTCGGATACAGTGATTTGATACATCAACAAACATTTGATTTTATTCGCGGAATTAGAACTGATTTTACGGAGAATAGGTCGTAAAGCTTTTTTTCTGTAAAATAGACGGGAAGTGAATTGCGCGGAGGAAGTCGAAGCTGCTTCCTCTGCTTCAAACATTTTAAGCTACTTCACAAAAAGTCCACCCAAGCAGATAGCAACTGTGAGAACTCAGCAGCAAAAAACCCATTAAAAGCTTTCTGTGTTCAACAAACATTTACAGGAATGCACTTTGGTGAGTTTAGAATTTTTATCGGGTCCCCTGAGCAGGAAAAGTAAAGGCAAACCGCTCACCTTGTGCATACCTTTTGCATACGCTATAATTTTCTTCAATCGGTGGCATTTAATTTGCTTTATATATCATATTCCCGTTTTTTTTACTTTTTTCTGCAGCAAAAAGAACCACAAATGATTATTTATTTACATTTTATTTTTATTTTTTAGCTGTGATGATCCAGCTCTGGTGGCCTTTTGCTGCTAATTAAAGAAAGAGGAAATGTGTGGTGTGTGCAAACAGCTGAAGCACAAAAGTAAACCTTGCAATCAAGGCTTTATCTACAATTGAGGACACCGAGGTCTATACCTCTGTAATTTTCTGCAGTGTTTTTAAAGTAAAAATTATAAAAATAATACTTTTGAACTGCATGCCTAGTTATTTGTGGTCCACTAGGTAACGGTGGAGGCATGGGTGTAACCGACATGGGGACAACGTTGGACACGTCCCACACATCTTTTCTATAGTTAAAGCTATTTAGTCCATTAATATGTGGTAACGTATTCCTCCAAACCGTGTTAAAACACAGCTTAAGTGTGCCCATGCACTGACATCAGTGGATCGCCTGAAAGGTACTGCAGAGAAGAGCAGCATGTTCAGCAAACCAGTCAGAGCCAGCAAAAGGCAAAGAACTTTGAACTGTTTTTTCTGATAAGATGCAAGTTGAGTTATGCTGTTGCATGTAATAATAGCTGAATAAAGCCTAGTTAATACATTACAATATACAATGTCAAGTTAGGTAACAATATTCATGTTAACCACACACGACTTGAGCGTCGGGACACATTTCCATACAGAGCAGTAGGCAGGGTCAGTGAGGATCTGCACAGGTGAAAAGAGAAAATATGTCGCTGAGAAAAAATATCTTTGGCACAAACTGGACTTTGGGGCTAATTATCACAGTAATTTACCTGGTGCTAAAAATCAGATCTATGGAGGAGATTTAAGACTAGAGGCCAGCAGCAGGAAGGTTGACACAGGTACGGAAAGATTAGAATCTGCTAAAAGAAAAAGATTCATTGGTGGGAGAAACCAGGCAGGAATCAGGACAGGGTTCCTTCCCGGTCCAAAATACCTTTTGTCTGTATTTTAATAGATAACCACCAGATTAATGTCAATCGGTTTTTTATATGTGCTGGCTTTACATTTTAGTATATGAACTAGAATAATGCAATTTGAGTACAGGATATTTCAGGAGAAAAGAAATATTAATTTAGGTCTGGAAAGAAACAAAACAAAAAACCTGTGTGTGTGCACGGGCAGCTTTTTTTTTATATTAGTTTACGATTTTTAGTCAACCTAACTAACTCTAAGGGTTTTGTGTTAATTGGGTGGTGGACTGAGATGGTATAAAATTCCCAGCCTGCATTATTATCTCATTCCGCCCCTGATGTTACCTAAACCCACTGTATAAACCCAGTTATCCTTCATTTCTGTACAGTGCTTTTCTGTTTTTCATATATTTGAAATACATTTTTATGAACACAATAGAGAGAACAGGGTCAGGGAGGGTCTGCACATGTGGAAAGAGAATTTAAGTGTCCGAGAGAAATATCTATGGCAAAAGAGGGACTTTAAAGTTCCATAGTAATATTACTGCTACTCATCCAATTTTATTTCAAAATTGTATTTTCTATATTTTTATTCAACTTTAATGCCAGAATAGTAATGACCAGAGTCAGGGAGAAGACATAAGACCCCTTCCCCCAATGTTGTGATCATATTCTAACTTTTTTAGGTTGCTTGACCATGAAAACATACTTTTAGCATCAGGATTCACACAGATATAATTTGGTCCAGTAGATATTAATGAAATACCTTTCTTTTTTGTATTGGTACAGCTATCATAGCAGACAATTTCTGAAAATTTCACAAAAATCCACCAACAACTTTTTGAGTCGTGTTGCCAGCAGACAGACAGACAAACAATCAATCAAACCCTGGCGAAAACATAACCTGCTTGGCCGAGGTAACAAGCTGGAAATACTTAAATTATATTCTTCTCCAAATACCAGTTACAATTTTTTTCATCTATTGTCACACAGTCTGTTAAGCTTAGTCGTTTCTGCCCATTGACTGTATAGTTTGACATGTTTGCCAACTGTCCCTTACAACATGAAATCGCCTTGGCATGGAAATGTTGCATTCTATATTCAACAAAGTCTTGTAAAGACGGAGGCAAAGGAGGTAGTGGAGATGATATAACCAAGAGAGAAAACGTTGACAGATACTGTCCATCCTATTTACCCAATGTTACAATGCAATACAATTTGATACACTACTTCCTGTCATTTCATTTTTTTGCTGCCTCTTGGCCAGGACTCCTTGAAAAATAGGTTCTTAATCTCCATGGGACTTTTGCTGGCGAAAAAAAAGAAATGTAATTCTCTATGCATTTACTCACATGAGTGAAGACAAACACACATGCACAAGTTTTACTTCCGTCCTAAATAAAGTACTGAATTTGAATTAAGTTTTGGTCTCTTCATTCTAATCAATGAGAATGGAAGAAGGAACGTTGGACCTTTGTAATTTTGAAACTCTGGATACGGCCTTGCTTGCAATGTTTTCAAAGAGAGCCCTTCTAAAAACTGTCAGATGAGCATCAGAGGCTGGGTGAGCGTGTCCCCAGCTGCATCCTGACGCTGATAATGTATCATGTTTTCAGCTGTACAGGAACCTTTTGCAGAAGCACCAACGCAACAGCTGATTCCTTCACTGCCAACTGAAAAGGAAGTGAAAGAAGGAATGGTGTTGCAGCAATGAAAGCTGATAACAACTTCCGACTATGCAGCAGTGGTTAATGACATCACCGGCTGCTGCAGCGGCAAACATACTCTCTGAAAGTGTAACACCCTGACCACTGTTTCTCTTAGCTAAAGCAGGTTGCAAAACTCTGCTGCTATATTTAGCTCTACTGTCTGTCACAGGAATCATATGGCGGGATTGTTTCCAAGAGCTCCTGAATGCTGTAGAGCAGCTGCAGGTCATCTGACGGGAACTCACACAAGTTACTTACAGGTAAAAGCTCACTGAGGTGAACCAGTGATGACTTTGGCTCAGAGAGAATTTGAGGCCTATGACTGTTATGAATTCTGGCGCTTGATTCGTCTATCTATTCACATTCACAGTAGCAAAGCTCGTCCTAAAGAACCAGGTTGAGACTAGCTGTTAGTTTTTAATTATTCATAACAGTTTACGTCGTTAACATTAGGGCTGAACGATTTTGGAAAATAATCTAATTGCGATTATTGCGATTGCGATTTAATGTGCAATTATTTTTGTGGGGCTTTTGTCATGCATTTTTTAATTAATGCAATCAAAAATGTTGTGTATTATAAACAGATTTTTTATACATAATTTATTCTATTCCATAAGATTATTTATTTGGTCATCGGTGTCGTTCTACTATCAAGGTTTTCTTCCTTTTGATCCCAGCTAATAATTCCCTCCGGCTGCAATGTTTTCCTTCCTGTGGTTATCCAGGAAGTAGGATGCTTGAAGGAACAAGCTCTGATTTTTAATTCTCCATCGATCTAATGCATTTTCAGACTCTGGTATGGCTCCGTAGAGCGGTTTGATCTCAGGTCAGTTGTTGCAAAATATTCCGCTGTTTTCGGTGTGGCTTTAACTTTCTGTAAGCGCAGGTAAAATGTGGCTAAAATGTGTTTGTGAGATTGAATCCTAGCTTATTCATCATGGTTAACAAAGCATACTTTTGGCTATAAAACCTGTTATAGCACGAATTGTTTCAGTGTGCCGTTTTTTATGTTCGTAAGGAGCCATTCTTTCAAACAGCTCGGTCAGCGATCCCTGTCGCCTCGAAGTTTGTTTACTGGAAATTTAAACACTGGTGGCGGTCAGTTTAGCCGTGCAACTCTCATATATGGTGGTGTGATGTTCTTAGTTGTTGATAAATGTTTGTACTGTAGCCTACCTCATGAGGCAGCAACAATACCAAGACAGGTTCTGCATAATACCTGGCGTTGCACAGCATCAACGTTTTCATAGCAGATATAATTTCTCACAACTGATGTACTGTTCCTCTTTGGTACCAACTATTGTGTAGTGTTGGATTCTGTTAAGCTTTTGGTCATTTTATAACTGGTTAAAGTGCAGCGTTTCCTTCTCTCCCTGCATTGTTTGCATGTCACACGACTTTAGCAGATATGTTTACATCAAGTCAAATCGCAGCCTTTGCGATTAGGCAATCGCATTTTACCAAATCGCGATTTAATTGCATATGCAATTAATCGTTCAGCCCTAGTTAACATACCGACCCATAAGTAATAAATAACCTTATTTCTTCCACACAACCATAACATTTTTGGTATTATACAAAAGGATGAGAAAACTCAGTAGATGTGCTTAGAAACAGTTATTATGGATGCAGTAACTGTAATTGGATCCACAAAATTGGAGACTAAT
The DNA here is from genome assembly GCA_028564705.1 of Apricaphanius iberus. NCBI lineage: Eukaryota > Metazoa > Chordata > Actinopteri > Cyprinodontiformes > Aphaniidae > Apricaphanius > Apricaphanius iberus. Next base: position 898,316 of record JAPXFQ010002017.1, read on the forward strand.
TACCTGGATTTTAATTATGATGGCAGGCAGTTAAAAATATTTTATTTCAATTTGCAGCTCACGCTTTCGAAAAAATAGAGAGAAATCCACTTCTTGTGCACTCAGACAGAGAATTCAGATTGAGTGCTTGTATATCTATAAAATAAGCATAGTCAAGCAGACTGATACATAAAACAATTTATTCTTCTGATCCTAATGTTGATTGTGGAGATAACATTGCTTTGCATTAAAATGCTCTCACTACCAAGACACTTAATGATAATTACAGTGCATCCAAACACGCAATTCTAAATATCATTTCATGGTAAGAGGTTTGGTTGCAGTAGAGAAGACTCCTGGATATCTAAGAGTTTCCAGCCAGCTCTCAACCCTTTACTTCTTCGAACAGAATCATGTTGCCACCAGAGCAGAGCTTGCTCAACCTTTCCAGCAGGTGGCTATTAAGACATCTGCAAAGAAAGTGAGGATTTGTGAAAAGGCCTAGAGCTGTTCAGCTCTATACCCTTTTGGGGGCAGGGCTGAAATGCCTTTTTTATTATTCTATTCAATTCTGTAAAGAACAGCAATGAAATCACATCTTCTTCAGTCCACTGCAATTAATAAAGAGGCGGATCAAATTGTCCTAAGAATGCTACTTTTTCCAACCATCCAGGGCACAACCTGGTGATGATCTGCATATGGCAGAGCACATACAAATCAATAATAAATCTGTTAAAGATAAGCATCATGAAATGTTCGAGGCTGTGATTGAGATTGAGAGAAACGCTCAAAAAGTGCGTGAATTGAAGACGATTAACAAGTAGCCACATATATGTCCTCTTCTGATAGATTGGATGTGTTTGCTAATGAAAGTTGTTACAACTGCTGTCATAGTGGTATTATTTCTTATGTAAATGTTAGTGTGCATTTCTCCAGGTTTGGTGGACCCAGAAAAGAGATGGATGCAAATTCAAAAACTAAGAAGCCGATTATGTGTAACATAATGCCACGGCGGACCACTCGTCATTCAGCTCAGTTTGTAGGGGTGGACAGGTTTTTATTTTGGCTTTAGTTTTGTCTGGCTTATCTTAGGGAAATCGTTTTTTTGTCATTTGGTTTGTTTGCTGTGAATAACTGCAGCAAACCTACAGTATGAAATGTTTTTATTCTTGATAGAGATATGACAAATAAAAAACAGAAAATAAACCACTTATGTGCCAATGTTATCTGCAATAACTGTGCAAGATTTACAAACAGCAGTAAATAGAATGAATTACCAACAAAAAGAGATGGGAAGAATAAAGAATTGATGTATGCAATTACAAGACGGCATTTTAAGTGGGTTTTATAAGCATGCAGGATTAGTTAAGAGGGGTCTCATGAGTGAAGAGGCCTTGGTCTTGCAGGAAGGAGTGAGAACAAATGACAGAGTGTGTGTACGACGGACATACATGAGTTCACACTCATACTCTGTGAGTGATAATCAGCACTATTCACTCGGCAGGAGTCGGAGAAGAGAGCGTTTCATACAGTGCGGGGCCAAGACTGTGAAAGCCCACTTATGATAGCTAAGCCTTTATATCTCCTGGACAGCATCAGCCTGGTTCTGATTTTATATCACTTACAGTGGTAAGTTGGACACGTGATGGCTGATTTTAATGCATCTGTTATGCAAAATGTGTTACTGTAGCAAACTTGGAAACTTCTGACCTTTTATATTGTTTTTTTACGAAACAATCAGTTATATCCGTGTCAAAATCTATATACCAATCAGTTTGTTAAAAGCAGTAGTTACAGTCTAATCTGTCAGTTAAAAACAGGATTTCCTCATTTTTTAAAGGCGCCACCTTATTTGAATGCTGCAGTTTTTTTACAAGCCATATTCTCAAAGAGCCTGTGCTTTTTCATGCAGCATGTGTGGTGAATCACACGAAGCAGCTGTCATCTGGGGAAAACGCATCTTGAAAGCGAAAGAAAATCCTTTTTTCTATCTAACCAAACAATTATCACAGCTCCTCAACCACCGTTTGCTGCAAGGGTGCAAACCATTCAAACACCATGAAGAGAACCATAAGGCATTAGCTGCTCTGCTCTGTTCATGAACCACCATATTCTTTGCACAACATAAAATGTGTGATCTGTGAGCAACGGGTGCATAATGTGTGAAAAGCAAAATATGGGGAAAAAAGCTTTGTGTACTTACAGTGTTCTTCTGGCAAATTATGTCCTGAAATAAGAGCAAAAAAAACAAAAAAAAACAATGAACATTCAGAGACTGTACAGGAACAATTTGTCCTGCAATTTACCGTTGTAACACTTGCTAGGTTAAACAAAAAGCAAACCTGTAAGAAAAAAAATTAATAGATCTTACATGAATACAGATCTGACGACTAACGCCCCTCAGAGCTAATTTAAATGGTTAAACCTTTCTCTAATGTGAAATATTAGATGGAGCCCTCTTGCATGCAATGTTTGAGTGTTCCCATGAATACTTTGAATCATTTCTGCAAGTCATTTTCAACATTAACTAATGGCATAGTGCTAATTTCAAGTTTAAAAATGATTTTGCCATGCATGCATCATATCCTGTGTTAACAGATGTGACAAAAATAAAACATGTTTTTGAAAACAGTTGATTTAGTCTCACCAGCTGACATTGTATATATAACACCAATGCCACTAATACAATTTATTTACAAAGAGGGAGCGTTTTAAAAGACACCAGAGTGGCTCGTCTTTTTTAAAATTTTATTATATCAAAGCCACAAATCTTCACGTGTTTTCATATTGAACAGAAAACATCTGTGGGGAGCAACGTTTAGGTTTTTTGGAATCAATATTTTTTTTTGTTTTAGCTCAGTCGGACAGCACTGAGACAGCATCTATACAAAGCTGCCTTTATTGTCTTGCAATAGATTCTCAATTGGATTCAAGTTCGAACTTTGACTAGGTCAAACAAATAGGCTTTAAACAAAACACTTTTCATCGCAGTTCTCGTTTGTATGTATGTTTCATAAGCTAGCACTATCTAGCTTCTCATGTTCTATTTTTCTGTTATCTATAGCAAAGCGGTCCAAATCTGGTGATACCGCTTTTTAACCTGATGCTGCTTTAACCCCTTACCAAGTTTGGTCATTTGGCTAAAGCGCATGTAGTACGACTTCTCCAAATCAGAATGATTGCTATCATTGAACCTTTTAGAGGATTAAAAAAATGTTTGGGCTCATTGTAAAGGGAACACCCTCTAGTTTCACCCATAGCAGTCAGAATCACTGTAGATATGATTGATAAAAAGTTAGGCACTGTAAAACTCAAAGAAAAAAAACATTTATTTACTTCTCCTCGGCTAATTTTTTGTGTGAAATTAAGGATCCTTATAGCAAATGTTGGTAGTTGGTAAATTTTTTACTCCAGTTTTTATGTGGGTATGTCCAGGTGCTCGTTTCATTCATTTAATGTGTATATTGACGGAGGGGCATGCACATGCCTGTAATATTGTAGAAATGTAGTTATGTCCTGGGACTGGTTCGTCTGCATGGAAAGGTGCTACACTTCTCCCCCGATTGACCTCTGACCTTTCTGCTGTGCTACTTTTCATGATGTTCGCTAATGTTCTCTAACAGCCCTTTGAGGCCTCGACAAAACAGCTGGATTTATAATGGGAATATATTTCATACAGGTGTACAATGGGGAAATTGACAAAACACATCTTTAACAATGATGTGTGCAATATTGTTCATTGTTAAAACCAGAAATACTCTCTAGTTAACAACTCTGGACACCATCACTGTTAAATATTTTTACAAGTTTTGTTTTAATATTTTTTTGGTATTTAGGAAAACAATTATCAAATGAAAATTGCTGCAGGTAAAAGCAGTTTTGACAGAGACACTGCTAAATTATTCTAATTATTTCATTCAAATTCAATACAAAAATGCTTTTTTTTTTATCCCAATGGAAAATTCAGTGTTGACTTAACTCATATACGGTAACTCAAGTATCTTTAAAGAGTCATTGTGGATGGTGATGAAGAGGGTAGGAATGACCTCAGGTAGCAGTCAGTCTTTCAGTCACTATAAAGAGGTCTCTGACTAAAGTCAAGTATGACAGTCTCATGACTACGCAACAGTCTAACAGCTCAATTTTCGGGCAGCAGAGATGATATTCCATAGTGGCATGCCCTGGTTGACACCATCAGTTGTTGGTAAGTATTGCTAATCCACCTAATTTGCTTTTACGGCTCATCTTTAAATCTCTGTTTGGCCATATGTTTAGAAAGCTGGGAAAAGAGAGATGTTGTGGTCGTGGACACAATGCTTTGTTGTTGTTAAGATAATAGGGATGACAGCCAAATAAAAGTAAAAATGTTAAGCCCAGCCAAAAAGAGTCCCAGAGTGAACTTCATTTTTTTTTCTTTCTAATTTTTTCACAATGCTTCACGTTCAATCCAGGATGTTGGCCAAAATGTAAGTAAACAGCTAAAATCAAAAATACAATGAGATGACTCGATATCTTATATTAATAAACTCTGGAATGTTTAACCACTCTACAAAACTGCAATTAAGTAAAAAAATTAAGCACAATAGATTCAACAAAATAAATCACTGGTGATCTTTGAAGCTTTCGTAGCAACAATGACGTATCTTCTTTCATCGATGTCGCTGGCACCAAATAACATTTTTATCAACCTCCTGCCTCAACCTAAAGATAGTTTTTACCTGCAGAGATTGGAGAGATTCTGAGTTAGTGTCGCAGTACAGGATGATGTTGTTGGCCATGCTGAAACTCTCTCTGACTCCCAGATGGTAGAAGAGCGAAGGTTGGCGGAAAGCATCTGTCATTTCCACAACAGCTATGTCTGAAGATGAAAAACAGATGGAAGTGTCTTTTTAGGAGTCGATGCAATTTTCTAATAACCTTTAATAGCAACGTTAATTAGCTTGGTAAAGCTAAAACTTACTCTACCTACATCACAGAAATTGTATTTAAAGATAAGCAGCTTTTAACAACCAAATTAAACAGATATATGGTGCGATAAGACATTTTTGTATGGGGAGCCAAAGTGACGTCCTTCTACTTCTGGACCATGGGTCATGTCAAGAGAGCGATAAAAGTTATTTTCTGATCCCATTTGAAATGCTACATGGAATTTAAACGCTGATTTTCAAACGCCGGCAAAAGTTTCTTTAAGTTTTGTGTAAAAACACTACAACTATAGAAGAAGACGAAGACAAATTGCCGTAGCCTCCAGGACGAAGGATCGAGCATTAAACACTATAAAACCTGACCATGTGGAAAGTAGCAGCTATGCTGGGGGAGAAACAGTCGGTGGGATGAGAACCAGCATGATGGAGAAGCTCTACAAGGTATCAAAGAGCATTTTTCATGAGCTAGATAGTGCTAACTGGCATTAGCTCTTTTACGTCATATATGCAACTTCTGACTTTTGATTTGTAGGCATTTAAATGGGGATTTTTACATTCATAAAAATACCAAATCATTTGACAATCACAGTCGAAACGCTATAAGTTATAATTTAAATTGAGGTACAATATACTATGTGCGATTCAGGACATAAGACAAAGCGGACCAGAAAATAACTTTTGTATCTTCATTGACTTCCATTCATAATTTTTTTGTCCAGGGGACCCACGGGCCGACCGGAAGGGGAGGAGACTTAGGCTTCCCATTCCCTCAGAGTGTAAATGTTTACAAAATCACATCTTTTGCTTTATAAAAAACTTTGATTGCAAGGTTTTAAGGCTTCAACAGGGTTACTCTTTGTAAGTTTGTAAGTTGTAAGTCATGTTTTTGAGTTGCCTGTTTTTAATAGTTTTCAAATTACAAATCAAATGTCTCATTCTCCAGTCCAACAGTTGGCAAACATGCACCTATACCTCACAGGATTATGAAACCTAGTTTGATTAAAGTGGGAATTCAGCTCATTTTATTTCCTTGTTGATCTGAAAGATAAATTTCATTCAATCTTTGCACAAATTTTCCAAAACGCAAGCGTCTTACTGTTTTCCTTCTTCTGCTCCTGATTATGCGCTCAGTCCTTTTTATATGTTGTGTCATCAGCGGTTTTCACAAAACAGTTCAGTCTTAAAGCTGCTCAGCAACCTTTACAAACCTAACAGCCATTCTTGCCCTTGGCTCGGCTGAACAAAATGTGTTTAGAGCAAGAAAAACTACAAGACAGAAATGAGCTGATATTCACAATATCTATCATCGGGAATTTGTTTGGTGTGCTTAAATACACAATTTTATTTATATGTTTAGGCTTTGAATTGAAGTACTTTAACATGAGGTAAATACATACTTTTTCCTTCAATGTTACAGTCCACCTTTATAGAAAATTATGTCAAAAAGGCACATAGTTTACAACCAAAAATTACTTAACAAAAATCTATATTACTTAGACTTATTGGTTTATTTTTTGTGTGGAAATGCTATGCATATACTGCAAGAAAACAACTCTGAAATATACCATAGCTATATATTATTTAATTAGATTTACATTTTAAGATATGGCCTGCTTTTTTGTTGTTGTTGTTTTTTCTATTTTTGGTCCAAGTTATGGTGGACTATCTAGAGAGCCATTCCAAACTTTTTGTAAAAAAAAAAGTTTTTATCATTTGAGAAAAATTGCCAAATTGAGATCAATTTTATCTAACTGTGACCTGGAATTGGTGATTCATGCTTGTATTTAGTCTCGTTTAGATTATCGTAATTCCCTTTTTACCCGTCTTAACAAATCTGCTCGCTCCATTTTTTTCTTCTTTGCACTGGCTCCCAGTCAAATGCATTCTTCGTTCTACTGCTTGGTCTCCTGAACAAAAGGGGAACTGACCTTTGCTGTAAGGTTAAAAATCTACAAGGTGAACCGGTGAGCCCAAGAGTCAGTCAAATAATCTGACTTTCTTTCTAATTTTCTTTGTACTGTTTCAGTCTGAATGACCTGAATTCCCAATTATTAGAAATCAGGTGTTAACTGAGGTTCAACATTAAAGTGCAGGTTACAGGTTAAATAGTTTCTTTATATATTTTTTATTGATGTTATTTTAAATTTCACTATGCATAGCCGCAAATATTAAAATTAAAAGCGTTGACCTGTGACGGCTTCTAGTTATCAGATCTTACGGTTAGGCTATCAGGAGTCAGTGTGTTCAATACCTTTGGATTGCAATAATTTTTCTTAAAGATGGTAAATTACTGTGTTTGCTGTAAAAACACCAGCCTGTCAGGACATCGAGCTCACAGGTTTCCAAAGAAAAATAAAACCAAAAAGTAGGTAGCATCTTCTGTGTCTGGCTGGGTGCATTTTTTGCAGCTGAAAATGCCCTGCTTTTGCTATGGAAAACCCTGTAATTTATTGCTTTTACTTCAGACCAGCTGATTAAAATACCAGTCATGTGACGGAGTTTATATCGAAGCAAAGATTAGGACTCTAACCAGACAGTGTGCTGGAGCTTACAGCTTACAGCTTTCCACAGCTGCTTCTAACTGCAGCAGCCAGCTGGTAGAAACGACCGGGATGCACATAATGGAATTATCACAAGGTAGGAGCAAGTCCCGCCTTCTTCACCTCTGGTTGGATAGAAGTTCTCTTGCATGATTAGCTATTTATTTTGTCATCGCAAAATGTTGGGGGAAACTATCAGCTGGTTTATTTAAGTCATTTTTGAATTAGTCCTTGCACCAACAGAATGAAACCAAGTCAATATAACACTGTAATAAATGTGTGCAGTCATATTTCTACTTCAAATTTAAAGTTTGATTGATAATATGCTCTGGGTATTAATCAGAAACTCAGCTTAACACAGACTCAATCTGTGCTTTGTAAGTCTTGTTATCTAATATCTGCTAATTATCAATTTGTTGGAAGACTGATATCAAATATTAGAATGAATGTGATATGTGGGTTGTTAAAGAAACAGTAAAACTAGCTCGCAATACCGAGGCTAAGTGTTAGCATTAGCTAGCATTGGTTTAATTTGGGCTTTAATTCTTTCCTTGCTCTCCCACTCTCATCTCTTTGTGTTATCTGAGAAAGGCAGTGGGCTCATAGTTGTATGGTTGTGGTCCATCTGGTCTGGTATATATTTCTCTAAATTATGGTTTAAGGGGGGCTCAAACCTGCTAACCGTACTTTAACAAATAACAGATGCAAGAAATGGTAAGTAACTAATGGTTGGTTATTCATCACTGATACGTGTCTTTTTGACACTTTCAGAAAGACTCAGTTCCAGATTAAACCACGGGAACATGATCAGCAGGTCACTGGGAGTAATTATCTTTATCATTTGAGACCACAGAAGCCATCAGGAAAGAGTATTTTAGTTCTAATTAGGAATATGGCACCTAATATGTTTCCAAGTGTGCACATATTTGGCTGGTAAGAAAACAAGGCAGATAATTTTACTCTAACCAATGCCTTTAATGATGATTTAATTTACTCCTTTTGATCCGCTGCTGTAGGGATAAGAATATCAGAGGTTCAGCAGAAATCTTTGAACAGTGATGAGTGGCCATGTGGCTTCATGAACTTATCATCATAAAATGCAAATTCAAACAAGAAGCAGGTCCTTGTTGTTGGCCTCAGATGATGAGTTTCTCCTCATCAACCTCGTCTTTCCCCTGTGCTACAGAAAAAAACCCACCTCCATTTCCATTTTCATTAGCAGCTAAGTGGGCAGAGTATCGGATAAAAAGGACTTTTAAGGTCTACGGTTCAGTGCAGTGATGTGGAATATAAAGAGGGTTGCTTTTTTCTCTGAATGATCAGCCCATATCTCAGTATCAGGATGCCAATTCTCTGATTAAACTCAGGAGAGGTAAAACCTTAATCCTCTTTGGGAACAATTAATGATTCTTTCGAAATCTAGATATTTGCTGCAACGCAATCACAATTAGAACTGCCCTGAGACATGATTGCATCAAAATGCTTGAAGATAAAACCATTTCACCCCTCACCTCCCTCAAAAGCTTGATAATCCTGAATATACACATAAAAAAGGTTGTTTACCTTCTGTCCTGAACTGCCTTATGCAGACAAGATGTGACTGAATGCCAGCAAGCAGCACAGGTTGCCTCCTGAATAAAAGATAAGCTTGTCTCACTTCTCTCCTGGCAGCTAAACCCATCAATATTACATCAGAAGGGTTGGGGGGTATTGCAAGCAAGCTATTGAGAAAGCAGTGACACCATAAACTTGGTTGTATTTTTTACCAAGATCAAACAAAATGCTACACTGACTACAAGAAAACTTCGTCTTATACATGGGAAAATCTTCACTGTCAAAACAATGAAAATCCAATGATAATGAAAATCCAAATTCCTCAGCCAGAGCTTTTACATATGTTATGTATCAATGCATTTCCAGTCATTACTCTTGAACATGACAGGTAACTGAACTTCTGACTCCACATGGACGTTGAGTTCAGGGTCAAACAACTCCTCCCCACAAACACAGCTTGAGCTCCTTCTCCTTGAAGTCCAACCCATACAATTGAAAAGTCCTGACCTTTTCCCGAGAAGGAAGACACTGGAAAATTATTTGTAAGAAGAATAGCTTGTGAAATTTATGTTCTGAAATAGAATTTAACCTAAATAATTATAAAACGTTATCCAGCCATTTATTATCATGCTGCCGATCTAAAAACATCCATTATGAAATGTCAGGTCCTGTGATGTGGTTTTAAAGTCCAGGATGCATCTCTTATGAGAAGAGAGTATTTCATGTAGACAGGGTTAAAGTGTGGGGAAATTTACAGTGGAGTGAAGGGAATAACATTTACTGTGTCCTACTGCATAAGAAAAGGGTTACTTTTGCAGTGACGTCACCCAATTTTATTCTTTTCAATGTTTAATAATTGCCTCACCATCTAGGGATGAAATTTTATTTCTCTATTTACTGATAACCAGGATAATATACATGACAAGATTAGTAAATCTTCATCAGCGTAAACAGCGTGGGAGATTCTGTGGTTGATATAATTGGTAAAGAGTGAATGTCAACATGCTCATTTGTGTCAAAACTGATATAACTTATGCAGTTTTGATTTACCCGGGTTATTTCACAACTTTGCACAGTAGTGCTGCAGACACACCAGTCCTCGTTTGTTCTTCCTTGCAGTGGACTACTTCAACATTGATGACACACAGCCAAAACAGGTCCTGCAAATTTAAGACTCTTTAATATTGGCAAGTAAACAGTAGAGCATTTGCAAACTTTAGGCAAGAAGGTAAAGCAAAAATAGTTGGAGGAACTTTGAGTTCCAGGATAAGCTGAAGGATAGCTCTTTTGCAGTGATGGCAGAGCAGTAGAGAATCAAGTACGGGAAATATTTGAATAACAGACACTCTGAAGTGAATAAGGAACTTAAAAAGGTAAAAATAGGTCATCTGTATATAATAGTGAAGTACTAAAAATGCCAGATGGGAAAAGCTAATGTTATTTGTTTTAATATTCACTTTCTGATAAGCAGATTACTGCTCCGTGTCATTGAAGGATGGGTAAAAAAATTAGCAGCAAAGGCAAATCATAGAGTGATGCTTAAGAAATTGATACGAATGCAACACATTTGAGCAGCAACAAAAAAATGTAACTCAAGAAAGTAATTTTTTTTTTTTTTTTATCCCATCCAGAAGCTCAGACAAACTGACCAGAAAGTCAGAACTAATCTGCCGAATGTAACTGATCCAGAAAGAAAATATTCAGAGTTGAGTTGAACCCAGAGTGAATACTTCCATTAAGGATATTAATGCTTTAACAGAATGTTATCATGTCTGTTGTTCTACCACAAAGGAAGCAGCAATTTAATGTATTTTTTAAATCACAATGACTGCCAGGTTGCCAATTAGTTTTACAGACAGCAGATAAAATCAAGAAGCAAAATAAGACCCACTGGAAGGAATTTGCATGGATCTAGTCTTTCTAAATGTCTTTACAGAAAAAAACCTGGGATGTTTCACCAAAGCTATACCTTTGACCTAATGTGAAGCACTGATGACAATGCACAAGCCAGGCAACTTTCTTTTCCTTCTATTAACAGATCTATATTCAGCTTTTCACCATTTATAAAAGAATATCCCTTATTTCAAGGTGAAGAACTGACCAGGGACTGAAAATCTTATACAGCAACTGCGATTTGGTCTCACAGCCTCTAATTATTCCTGCAGAGCAGTCGGGTGTTGTGATTGCTCACCAGTGCAAAAGCAGAGCTGAATGCAAGCCAGTAAAACATAATGTTGCATGCCAGTAAAACATAATGTTGACAGGAGGCTGCACAAAGCTATCAGCAGAGTAACTGGACTCTCTTTGGTAACACATCCATGTGCTCCCCTCAGCTGATGCTGTAGTCAAAGCTGTCAACTTAAAGGGATAATCCACCCCCAAGTGAAATTTAGTCTTTTGCCACATTGCCCAGTGTTAGATAAGTGAGAAAAAGCCTTTCTGTAACCAGCCCAGTAATTCTCCTAATCTTGCAGCAATCCATTTGCCTTAGCTCAGCATAAACTATGTAAGTGAATGTTAACAGCTAGCATTTTGAGTGCAAAAGCAATGAAATTTACTCAATAATGAGCCTAACTCTTCCTTGTGACCTCAATAATCATATAGATTGCAAATGAAAATAATAAGTAACACAAAGGAATTACAGGAACCAATTTAGACTTGGTACTACATTAGTTCAAAGCACCACTGTAAGCAGCTGCTGCAAGGTGGAAGGAGAAGATGGAGCATGTCAATCCCTTGTTTCTTTATGTTATTTATGATTTTCATTTGTAATCAATATTACTGAGGTCACCAGAAAGAACTATATAGCCTAAGCACTTACATTGTTCAGGCTAAGCTAAAGCAAACAGACTGCTGCCCGATTAGGAGAAAGAATGGGCTGGTTGCAAAATGCTTTTTTCTCTTTTATCCAACTCTGGAGAATATGGCAACAGACAACATTTCTGTGGAATATAACTTTAAAACAGAAGGAACAGGGTGTCAAAAGCAGCAAAACAAGGGGAAATATTTTAGAAATGTCCTAATACCATTATGGCTCTCTGCAGGACTTATTTGAAGGTTTGTCTTCAACTCATCAGAGGGGAAAAAGAGGTACAGAAAAAAAAGGAAAGGCAAAGGAGGGACAGATGGAATTAATTTAAACTTTTACCTTGCTCAACCTTCATTTAACAGTTTCTAAAAAGTTCACAAGGTCTTGCAAATTTAGCCCAGTCTCAACATGATTTATTTAACACACAAGACTTCCTAAATGGATAAAGTTCTATAAAGTGGTTTAAAAAAGTATTTAGCAATAACCGATTTTGCAAGTTGGTAACACTCTACATTCTCAGGGATTAAAATCCTGCAACACTCAAAAGGTCCCCCTGCTTAAGTCAGCACACGTCCAGTCTTGTCTGAAGTTTGGAGGGGGAAGAATGTTAATGTGAAGATCAACAACACCATACCCACTGTGAAGCTTGGGGTGAAAACATCATGCTTTGGGACTGCTTTTGTGCAAAGGAGACAAGAAAACTGATCCATATTAAGGGAAGGATGGATGGGGCAATGTATCTCTTAGATTTTGGGCTAAAACCTTCTTCTTTCAGTGATAGCATTTAAGATGAAATGTGGCTGGATCTTCCAGGATGACAAAGATCCAAAACACACTGCCTGGGCAACAAAGGAGTGGCTACGTAAAAAGTATTACAAGGTTCCGGAGTGGCCTAACCAGTCTTCAAATAGAGAATGTTTTGGAAAGAAAAGTCACATTCACATTTGTTTTTATTCTTCTTGTTTAAAATGTATCAAAATTTAAACTACAAAACTGACTTTCGAATGACAAAATACATTCTGAACTGTGATTTTTGTTTACCTTTACACCCCTAATACAGAGAAATCAGAGGTTAAGCAGACAAGGCTTGCAATCGGAGGGTCGTAGGTTCGATTCCAGCTTCCTCCATTCACATGTCGATGTGTCCCTGGGCAAGGCACTTAACCCCCAAATCCTACCGAGCCATGTTGGGTGTCGGTGTATGAATCGGTGAATGCGGCTTCAATGTAAAGCTCTTTGAGTGGTCAGTAAGACTAGAAAAGCGCTATATAAGTTCAGTCCATTTGTACCAATTTTTTTCATATGTTTGCCATGAAGGCGGTGGTACTTGATAACATAGAATTTACTCATCATTTAACCATTAAACCACCTTGAATAATAACAATCCATAACAGAGCAACAGAAACTCAATCTAAAAAACTAACAAGAAGACAACTGACACAGAAACCCACGTCAAGATCCTCCAACCTCTCAAAGGCAGAAAATGTTCATACTGATTTAATTTCTATTTTTTATTGAAAAATTAGGAAAACTGGGGTAAGCTGTCTTGATCACTGCCAAGCAGGGATCATAACACGCACTTCTCTCCACTAAATCATTAGCATAGCTTCGGTAAATGAGACCATCCCATCTATTAAGAACATGCATTTGTTTGAACACTAAAAGAGCTTTTAGCAATGTATTGCAAAGGCTATTTTTGATACCTTGCTTCATTTGATGGTAAAGGGACGTATAAAACCATTTCATGTGTTGCTATATGCCTGTGATGGACCGTAATAACCTTTTATGTTTATCAAAATGTCAATACATAGTGCTAAAAGCCCTTGCAATTACATTGGCCTCTACAGTGTTTACATTGTTCTCTCAAGAGCCCGATGTATAGGCCCGCTTTTTTTGCTTTTGTTGACTGGGAGGACCTCAGTTTGACTCGAGCATGAGTGGTACCATAGGTGAGTAAAGCCCCCATTACAATCAATTACATAACAAGATATTGTAACCATGGAGACCCAGTGCGGCAACAGCTGTAATTGATGTGAGTGAAGCCATCATTGTGTGATTTTTCCCTTATCGCTAATGGAGAGGGAGTGAACGAGGCTTGTGTTAGCAGAGCTGAGAGCAGCGCAAGTTTTTCCCAGGAGCTCAGCCCACACAGAGACAAGAAGAAAGAGACGGACAGAGAAAGAGTGGAATTACTGTCCCCGGGCTCCACTTGAAATCATTTCCCACATAAGTGAAGTGTCTCTGTCCCAAAAAGGAAACCCTCGAGAGCATAGCCTTCCAAATCTTTTCCAAACTTCCAGTAACAGCAGCAACCATGCTGAGAGTATTTTTGCATGTTTCAGCTGACAAAAAGGTATGGTGCCAGATTTGGAGACATAAAAAAAACCCCACAGCAGCTAGATTTTTACAGTAAAAATATTTGATATTAAATGTTTTGCATAAAAATAGTCTCCACACGTAAAAGCATCACAGAAACTTCCAAACGTACTTTCTCTCAAGGTGACTTTTATAAAAAGTATTTACATCCCTGGAAGTTTGAGACATTCTGTCATGTTACAACCACAAACAGCTATTTAATTCATTTTGATTCTATAATAACCATTACAAAGTAGAGTGGAGTGGGAGAGAAACAGACTTTACAACTACAAATCTAAAGGTCCCCGGATTCAGTACTAAGTGCAAACCACTGTTTGCTGCAATCACCTTTTAAGTATTATGTTATGTCTCTTCCATCTTGGCTCAGCTAGTGAACAGGTTTTTACCAATTTCTCGTTACAATCATCTCTTGAGCTCAACCAGACTGAATGGAGAGTATCTTTGAACATCAACATTCAACTCTTTAGTAGAATTTAGTCCTGAACTTTGACTAGAGCCTCTAATACAAGATTGTGCCTTGATGTAAACCATTCAATTGCCTTATGTTAAAAGGCATTGACCAGTTGGAAGGTGAGCCTCCCTCCCATTATTGTGTGGATTTATAGAAACCTCCATAAATATTTAGTACTTACTGTCAGTTTTTTTGTTGTGAAGTGTAAAAATATGAAAAATACCTTTGCAAGAGACTGTATAATGCTGCCTTGCTTACTTGTCCATTCAACAAGTTGTTTTGGGATCAGATTTTAAGAAAATAAAACATTTTTAATCTCTTTGCTAGTTGTATAAAGATGAATATTTCTGTGATGCCTTCAGTTGTTGCAACCCAGAATGAAAATAAACACATGTCTATTTTTAGGCAAAACATTGAATACAAAGTATTTAATTGCAGTACAAATCCAGCAGGTGTCTTTGTAACAGCTGTGGCGACTTACCTTTAACCTACTGAACGACATAGAAATACTCCCACCAAAATTGCCCGAGTGACTGTGGTTCGTTTTAGGATTTTAACTACTCTAAGCTCCTTATTTTATGAGGCTTGATTTTTATGGTTTGATTCTGTTAACTTTTTACTTGCTCTGTTAATTGTTAATTTTGGAAACCAAGGTTGTTTCAGGTAAAAACAAACAGATGTTTGCCCCCTAAGGCCATAACTCATGAGCAATGGAATTTTTTTCAAGCTTCTTTAACCTATGCCAATTCTTTATCAGTAAAATCAAATTTTGCAAAGAAAACACATGGAAGCAAAACGGATTGTTCAAATTACAATCAACGCTGAGATAAAAACAGCTCATAGATCTTCCACCCAAGCATTCCTTTATTCATATTCATCTCTTTTCCCTGAGGACCTTGTGGGAGAATTCAAGGGAACTTTTTTCAGTAGTTTCAATGTCCTGCCCTGCAGAGAGCTTAATGCACTCATTATTTTTAGATACAAGTGTGTTGGAAAGAACTGATCCAGAAAACAAAATAAAACATGTTGCTGGAAATGTGACCAGCCAATCCTAGCACATCCTCTCCTGGCAGACTAGTTCACTTTTACCTGTACTCCCCTTTGTAAAACCTCCATGAATGAAGGAGCAGCAAACATCAGTACCATGCTATGGCCCCCAGGGGTAAAACAGCTGAGAACAGAATTTGAATTAACTAATGCCTGACAGAAACAGAAGGAAAAACATGCACTGCTGTTCAAGTTGCTCTGACATGCCTACTTGAATTACTTCCTGCATGCTTTTTGGGGAAACAGAATCTTCGTTTGTGGCAATGTCTCATAAAAACTATTTTACTGTGTCTCAGTTACTTTGCCTAAAAGGCAAACAACTTGGACAAGGAAAAGTTGCAGAAGGCATCGAGGAGAAAAAACATACTTGAACATGTTGGAAAAGTAGAGAAGATGGAAAGTTTCCAATTAAGAAACAGCTGCGGCACAACTCTACTAGTGCCTAACGTCCACAGTCATTGGAGTGGAGGGGGATAGTTCACCTTCGATAGGTCACACCATGCATGTACAGACTTGTACCAAAGGACAATTCAAAGAAATAAAATAAAGGAACAGTCATGTTTTAGGAGTATGGGAGGAACCTGGAATACATGGAGCAGAGGTCGTGCTAGACATTTTTCTGTCCGTCATTTTGACCAGTAGGGTAAAAAAATATCACAATGTATTTTTGGGGGGGGGGGGGGGGGGGGGGGGGGGGGGCATAGCTGTCTCCGGTAATCATCTGACGAGTTAATACCTCAATCATAATAACTTGACCAAACCATTCAAAAAAAAAAAAAAGATTAGAAACGGAAAATATTTGGTTAACGTGACCCGTGACATGGAGAGACAGGGGACGCACAGGGAAAATATTTAAACTCCATGCGGAAGGGCCCAGGCAAATAAATCAGAAATTGATTAAACACAGTTTCTTATGTTATACGTTTACAGTCTACTTCTCTGCTCCCTAATGTCTTGAGAGAAGTCCCAGTGTTGCAATATATTCTTTTAAAAGCAGACATCTGTTTTAGTGCTCAGGAAGAACCTTTTTTTTGCCATACACGGAAGACTACCAGCTTTGAAAAACGTTTTTACGCAGAACTTTAACGTGTTTATATGAAATAGATAATCATGAATGACAGAAAAAAAAATCTACATACTTTGTGAGAATGATACTGTCACAGAGAGATCACATTATTATAGTCTGACTGACTTGTAAAGGTGAGTAACAGCTTTTTAAATTAAATGTATTGAATTCAATTCAATTTAGTTATATTGATTGCACAACTGAAATATTTCTAATTGACGGAGCAACGACATAAAAAGTACATAAATAAAAACAAGAAAACAGAAGGAAAAAAAAAGTATTTGGGAGTTTGTAGGTTGAAATATATAGACAAATAAATCACATTTGCACATTTAACAGTCAAGTTTTGAGGTAAATTATTGTCCAATTCAGCACTTTTCTACTGTTTCTTTTAAAGATTATGCTATATAAACTTTTAGCCCTTTTTCAAAAAAGCATGCTGCAATTTAGCATGCATTCAGAAAAGAAAGCTAACATTAAGTAGATGGTTTTAGTCCCTCCTATTAAAAGGTATATGAGAAAATGCACAGTCGTACAAAAATCTGACCCTTTTCTTTGACATACAAAGTGTGACCATTACAGCTATTTTGCCAAAATATTAGTCTTTCTGCACCAGCATAGGTTAAATTCAGGAAAGCCATTATAATGCTCTTACAATGCATGATCTAAAATGTGTACTCAATGGCGCTGGATTTACCAATTGTTTCTGACTTGACAAATGTAGCTACTGTTTAAAAAACACACACATCTTGACTGTTTTTATGTTCAGCAGTTTGGTGAACTCAGGTCTAATGATAGGATATTCGCTAAGTGTTTTGATGAGATTTTTTAACAGGCTGCCAGAGTACCTCAGGGCCGTAGAGAACGTTTGTGTTTTTAAGAGCAGGCTCAAGACTCATCTTTTAAGCCAAGCTTTTAACTGATTATTATTTATTAATGTCTGTTTAATCGCTGTGCACGTTTTATTTGATTGAATTTTTATTTTAACTTTTAACTGATTATTTATTAATTATGTATCTACGTTGCACTTTTATTTGATCATATCTTATCATTGCTTTATACTTTATAATTTAAAATACTATCAGTCTTAACATTTTTATCAGTATTTTACTACTTAATCTAATTTTATACTGTTTATTTAAATATTTTAACTTATAATAATCATCCTTCTAGTGTTTCCTCTGTGGGAGCCCTTTGCATCGGAAGCAGTGGCCGGCTGTAGCTGCCTGGGTGCTCTCCAGGCAATACCTGGGTGGAGGTGAGGGTATCAGCCCTCCCTCGTCTGGGCGCCCTGGGTCAGTGCCTTGGCTGCTACTGTTGATCTGCTGCTGCCGATGCAGATGGCTCCCATGATGGTGTTTCCTGACTCATCAGTACTCAGCCCCTTGTTGCTTTTGTTTACTGTTGCTTTCATGTGTGTGTGTATGTGTGTGTGGGGGGGTTATAGTTGTGATGATGATTGTATTTTGGATTTGGAAAGGGTGGGGTTTGTGGGGTCATTTTAATCTGTAAAGCACTTTGAGAAGCTTTGTAGTTGGAAAAGCACTTTATAAATAAAGTTTGATCGATTGATTAATAGTTCAGCTTGTTGCATATTTCAGTGTGGTTTCAGTTGAGTATGAAGAAAATGTATTGACAACGTGCTTCTCCTGCTTCAAAGACTTAACACTTTGGTTTGAATATCTTGTATTTTATTAATAGTTTCAGCTGTTCAGTTTTTGAGAAATATAGAGTTGTGCAAAGCAGGTCACATGGAACAGATGTGAAGATGCAGCTGCTATTAGAGTCTCTCTTTTCACAATGAGTGCCTTTCTAAATGTGAGCAAATGATTTAGTAGGAAAAATTCTTATATAAACAAAATGACATACATGGTTCATTCTTGAGAGTTTTAAATGAGGAAACTAGACTTTTCTTTTTATATTGAAGACGTTTCACCCTCAGATGGTTTTAGAGGAATGAAAGAAACCCCTGAAATGTCAAACAATTTCAACCTTAAACAGAGAAGGTGTTTCACGTTTAATTTATCTAATAGTACGTTTACATAAATATGGAAACGCAATGACTTACAGAGAAGCCTTGACTCGTCTCTCCAGCAAGTTTAACAGAAACTCACACCTTGAGAAATGTGACCAACACAATGCATGTATTGGCATTGTTGGGGACTTGTTAGGATTGTCAGTGTTAATGACACTAACAGTGAGTCGAATAGAGGGTGGGGCCAGACTCACGTGACCATGATGGCCTCATAAGTGACTACAATGACCTCGTTAGGTACCTTCATTATCCTATCATTGTGATTGTATCTGGTTAAAAATGATAAGTTAGATACTTCCAACCCAGGTTTCAGAACTGAAGAGCCCTCTTGGAAAGAGAAACGAGACATCTTTAAGATAAGAAGAGAAGAACAGTTCTCTTCATTTTAAACTCTCACCATTGTTGTGTCTTGAATGACTGAGAATCTATAACAAAGTAGAAGATGGCTTTTAATAAAGTTTTTGCAAACTATAGGCCTATTTTCACTAGATGAGTTGCTGGTCATTTCTGGGAAGGTACATGGTGACAAAATAAATCTGCTGGTTTCGTCCTCCCAGCGGTTATTTCTCCATACAAAATTGGCCCTAGAATTTGCTAAGAAATCAGCATATCTCAACCATTTGGCAGTGAGTAACGTCACTGATCAGCGCCAAAAGGCGCCCACAACAGCAGAGAATCCCAAGAGAACAACAGTGGAAGAAGCAGGGATTTTTGCTGCATTTCTTTTTGCTCTGTTATATATTGCTTCACCTCTGAAAATTTTAGTCCAGTTGTTTTTTGACGTCTGCTGATATAATTTTCTACTGAGTAACAACCAATCAGGATTAGTTAACCACAATCACTGCCTAGCAACAACGGTCCATTTCCCAGTACATAACCCAAGGGAGGTACTCGTTTGGTTCCTGAAATGGGCCGAAAAAAGGTCTGTATGCTGTGAAAGTCGATAGTGGAAACGGGCCTTATGCACACAAATTAAGGATGTTTTTTAAAATAAACTGGGCACACAAAATAGCTAAAATATCAGCTAAATTGCCTAATATCACTGCAGTTCACATAATCAGAGACAGCTCACCAACAACAGGGGAAACTTGAGCCTGATCAATCAAAAATGTCTATTTGTAACTTACACTTGAAACATTTCTATTACTTGCATTTATTTTTTTATTTCATAAAAAAAAAATTACCCAAAAAGCTTAAGGTACAAAAATTGTCTAACTGTGCAATTTACTTTTTTTTTTAAATGAGAAACTCTGATTGGATTAAAGAGAAAAAGCTGAAGCCTCTTCCCTGTCTTTCCAAGAGTGTAAAAAATACCATCACAGCTGCCACTGAGATTCTTTTTTTGGTCATTTCATTGGTTTGGGAATAAAAAAAAAATATTTAAATCAAACAACAAAGAGACAAAGCAACAAAAAGACTCAGTAAACCACAAATGTTAAACTTGCACAGACTAATCAGAACAGAGGCATAAATCAAGCTTGAGGACCACTACAGAGACACACATTAGTATTTAACACAAAGGACTATTGTGGGACCCAGTGAACAATTCATTCACTCATTCCCATACTATCTGGTGCATTCCTGTTAGCAAAATGGTGAGAAATCTAATCCAAAGTAAGCAACAAAAATACTATATAGTGTTTAAGTGGGCTGTTGAGGGACAGATGAACATCTTGTTGACATACAATTCTTATATGGGTCAGATTCTATAACTATTTTAGCCAAAATTATATTTAAATGTTCCCTTTTTAATAATTAAACATTTTCTGGCAAACGAAGTCCACAATAAAACATATTATTTAAATGAAAACTGCCCCCCCCCTTCATCATATTTTTTTTTTGTCACCACTTTCTGTGACCTGTGCGTTGTGTTAGCTGAATCCCAACACACAAACAAACCAGACAAAAGCTGCAAATTGCGTACGAGGCAAAAATGAGCCAACACATCTTTTCTGGAGCCTGGACACAGTGTTATATAATGGGAAACTTTTGTGTTTTATTTGTGACCCTGTTGCGTGCAGCTTAGCATCTTTGAGACAATGCGATGACAGTCGTTCAGGCTGTGAAAGGCACTGTGCAGAGGCAACCTGCAGGAGTCTCAAAAACAAATCACAAATACATCATGCATAAATGTAATCTTACAGATCTTAGAGGTATTCAAGACGCTGGGGTGCCTTAACGAGATACTAAACTTGATATGAGTCAGTTCTTGTTCACTCTTCACTTGTTTTCTTTCTAAAGAGGCTGACAGCCCACCTCTGCTGGCGCTCACTTCACGGGAAACCTGATAAGTCCTAAGAGAGCTTTAATGCACTGCTTCACCAAAGATGATTTTTTTTTTTTACTACAGGAGACCTAAAAAGAGAACAGATTTCTGAGGAATGCTACACTAACAGTTGAAAATACTGCAGATAGTCTACAAAAGTGCATAAATAACACAAGACAAAGTGTTTAACCAAACATATTGTGCTTCATTTGTCAGCAGTCATTGCAAAACCAGTTGTCAGCTTGTGAATTTGTCCCGGTACCACCTTCTTGTTGAGAACCAGCATGAATACAATACAACATGCATTCCTGCCTGCAGCCAGTCTATCCCGCTGAGCTGGACACATTTTTCCCCCGGATTTTGGTGAACGGCTCCTGAGCTAATTCTACCTGACCCTTCGCTCTTCAACCCCTGAAATGCAGCCAAGCAAGTCAAACAAACAGAAGGGAGAATAAACAACTTAGCAAAGTGCTAGCTGAGCAACACAGCATTCCAGTCTAGAAGCTGACAGCACAGACTACTGCTGAGGGAGTCCCGCGACGCTCCCAAAATAAGAGCCGTCTACTGACATAGAGAGCTGGTTTCAGTATTGCAACTTTATCAACAAGCTGTGGAAATGGTGTCAAAGATGCAATGATCAGCTTAGAATAAATGGGTTTCTAAGGACTATAACACATAAAAAAGTTGTTCATTTAAAGATAGTAAATAACAGTGCAAGCTGCTGGTTGGGGTTTTAAGGACTACAACAGTCCGATTCAGATTTATAGCAAATTTACTGATGCACAGTCTTATACAGAGTATTCCCGTGTCTCTTAACGTTTTCTATCAAAAAGGCAATTTGACTGCTCCAGACAGGATAAGAACCTCTATTTCTACCCATTTAAAGAAATGTAAAAATAGAGGCAGGAAGGGCAATAAGCAGGTGCAGAATGATGTGAATTTGATAAAGGGGAAAAATTGCAAGGCGCAAGGACACGACTCAGCACATGCAAAAGCCACCTACTGCCGTAAACACAAATGTATGACCTGCACTGAGTTTTACAGCCACAGTTTCAGTACATTATAAGATTAACGTAAAAAAAAAAATTGGTTATTACTTGTGTAGCAAAGGATTCTGAAAATAAGACGTACAGCAAAACGATGTTTCACAGAATCCCATCTAATAAGGAACGACGAAGACAGCGGATGCTGCCCTGTGTATTTTTGTGTACTGTGTATTCTTCTGAAAACATCAGAAGAGAAAACTAATCTGGTTAGTATCTGGTTTGTGGGGTGTATTACACACCAGAGGACTACGAAGAATATATGCAAAGATGATACTGCATCTGAAGAATACGGTTGTCCCATCCATCTTTTTGTACAGATACTTAAAAAAGGGCATCATCGACGGTTGTAAGAAATGTTCTAATTCCTTGGGTGTTCCTGGGCTTTTATGAATTGGTGTAATTATGATGTCTGGCTGAAATTGTCGCCTCCAGGTTTCCTGTACTACATATGCAACATTTCACCCTAAATCACTTTTAGGTGACTTTTGTGGGTGCTGCTTCATGTCCTTGCATCTTGCAGCGGCGGCTTACAGCAGTATTTAGTTGTAATGCAGTCCCCAGTCTAAAACTGCTCCTATAATTTGTGTTACTTATTTTTTTTGTTTACAATAGATATGATTGTTGAGGGTCCCCCAGAAATAATTAGGATCATTACTGAGTAATTTTCTTAAATTTTTGCACATGAAATGCTAGCTGTTACCATTCATATACATTATGTATGCTAAGCTAAAGCAAAAAGACTGCAGCAAGATTGGGAGAATGGACCATTTTTCTAAAAAAAAAAAAAAGAAAAAAAAGAAGCAGCTTTTTCTCACTTTTCTAACTCTGGAATAATTCTAAATTTAAGTTAAGGGGGGGCATATCCCTTTACTGTAATCACTTCCCAGTCTGTCCTCCAGTCTACAATAGGAGTGATAAAGCATTCCACAGATATGCTTCAAACCTGATAAAGTAGCTGGTGTAACAGGGGTGTGTTCAGCCTGTCTTAGCTATGATTTATTAGATTTATCGAAGTTACACTTTGAAGAAATATTTCTAATATTCTGGCCACTTTAGTTCCTTTGGCCTGCAGTGCTGTTTTCTCAACAGCTTTTTCACTTTCACAGAATCATCCATCAGGGGGATTAATTAAAAAACACAGCAAGAGCCCAAAGAGACCCAAGTGAAAAAATGAAAAGCAGACAAGCATACAAAACTAACACCATTGTTTTGACAACACATACACCAGCAAACATGCAAATCGATACCTGCACTTCCAAAGGTCATGGTACATACAAATAAAGGTACTGCAGGTGCTCCCAACACAACCACACCTTATAAAGGAAATACACTACTAATGATAAATGGGACAACAGCAGTTTCAGAGAAACTACAGACCAGACTGGACAGGGAATATTCCCACAGCTTGTTTAAGGCAACAATAAAGGAATACATAAACAAATAATTCCATCCATCCCAAAATGCACTGAAAAAATTTATTTACATCAGATTCATTAGAAGCAGGACTGAACATTAATCAAACACTATCCTGTTCAAATGCCTGCTGATGGGAAGCTTTAGCAATTTATTCTGCTAAACCAGTCTACAACAGTAGTTAATATCCACACTCCTAATTCTAATATAACAGCTTGGAGAATAGTCAGAAGCTGCTTGAGTTAACAGATTTAGTAAGGAAGATGTTTTTATTGAAAAACAGCGGCACAGAATTAGGACTGAATACAAAACACAGGGTAGTGATAAATGTGTTTTAGTGGTAACTACTACCTGCAAGTAGCCTACTGTTCTGCCACCGAAGGCTCAGGATATTGTTATTTCAGAGTGTTTTAGACTTCTGATCGGTTTAATTTGAAAAATGCTTCCTCATTTTAAAACTTTGGCTGAAGCAGTGTAATTCCATTCTCTAGTGCAGCAGCGTGTTGATAGAACACAATCTAAACCCCCATGACAAGTCATCTGTCCAAGGCAAAAACTCTAAACTTCATGACAGCAACCTCTGCAGCAATACCACTATTTGATTACACAAAGACATGCATTACGGTTCCATGTGGAGCAGAAACAGCAGCAAGTGTATTCAAAGTGCAACTGTTTTATTAAGTAGTTCTCTGTTGTTGTTTTTTTGATATTATTTAAATTGAATAAAATATATATCTTCGAGTCCTGATCAGGAGATCTTAAACCATAAGATCAGGCCAATTTCCGATCACATGATTAGATCTGGCCATTCCTAGCTGCATGGTCCTCTTTTCCTCAAAAAGTTCCACTTTTTCCCCGGGATTTTCACCCCGAGCTGCTACGCAGTATAGGGCAGGGCATGTTTATCAGAGGTCATCCCAAGTGTAGCTTTACTGATGAACTGCGAAGGATATTTCCTTCATACCATCCTGTTCGTGACAGTGTGGCAGAATACACTGTATAGCTGCAGATTAGTTTCTGTGCAGGACGGCGGCCAATCAACCCTTTGGTCACACTGACGCAAAAACTATGAAAACACTGCAAAGTTTAAGTCCATGTATTTAGTTGACAGTGAAAAAACAAAGACTGAAGTATACACTTTGAGTGTATTTGGGAGAATGCTGGTTTTATTTTCCCCAATTACCTTGAATTGAAAATACTTGTTTTCTCAGAATATAATTTCAGATTTTTGGGGAATTTTTGTCCTGTATAAGGGGAGCTATAATTGTTATTGGTTTATTTTTTAAATAAAGATGATTCATTTCTGTTTAGATGATTGACTTATAAA
Organism: Apricaphanius iberus; assembly: GCA_028564705.1. NCBI lineage: Eukaryota > Metazoa > Chordata > Actinopteri > Cyprinodontiformes > Aphaniidae > Apricaphanius > Apricaphanius iberus. Next base: position 923,150 of record JAPXFQ010002017.1, read on the forward strand.
AATACAAATTGAAGTTTATTTAATCAACCTTTTTAACCACATAGAACAGGAAAGATTAAAACATGTTATACAGTAGTCAAAAATCTTTTTTACGTCAAAAAACTCACAAATATGGTCATCCGATATTATACTTCCAGTGCCAATGCACATTTCTTTTAGATTTCCTGGAAAATATGATGTTGATATAATAATAAAAAGTATTTTGGACATGTGTTGGTGTTATTTGTGGTTGTGTCATTAAAAATTAAAGCGAGTACATAAATTTGTTTGGACACTTCAATTGAGGGAAACTGAATGGATTTAAAACTAGAAAGTAAGTAGCCATGGAGGAAATTAAGAAAGAAACCATATATAGGAGGTGGGGGGTGTAACCAAAATAATTGTTTTAAAATCAAAATCATAAGGCATCCAAGATGACACACCGCTATCAAGACTGAATTAAGATCTTTATAGTAGTCCTACATGAGCGGGAATTCAATAGATGTACTAGTATAGATTTTCCTGAACTTCTAATATGGAATTTCAGAAAAAAGAATATCCCCACCTACAGAAAATAATGTAAGTATTACATTACTATTATGTAATACAAACAGCCATAAATATGTTCTGAATGGCGACTCTACTGAAAGAATCATTGTTCATCTTTTGAGATGTAGATATTTTGATAATAATTGTTGAACTATTATTATTTCGTTATTACTATTATTTCGTGACTTTTGCTTTTCCAATTTTCCTTGTGTGTCTAAGCTTGAAGCTTCGGCAACAAGACTCTGGCATTTTTCAGCCTACAACACTCTTTGTTGGACTGCATCATGTGAGGAGGAATTCACAGACATTCTGACTAAGCCTGTTGAGCTCTGCCTCTAAACTTCTTTAGTTTCGTTGTTATCCCCTGCCCACTACTGTACCAGCGGAAAGAGGATGAAGAAGTGTATTTGAACATAACAGTTTTTTTTGTTTGTATGTTTTTTTGGCAAAGCGCCACTGCCCTAATCGTTTTCTGTTGTTAGAATGTCCTGCTGTAGTTCCCAGAAGGGAGGCTAAACATGATAGCGGGAACTTATTGTGTTGTTACAACAGATAATAAGTGAAGCAACAAGCCGGTTACATGGAACAGAAACAAAGCTTTTAATTTCACTGAATTATCTTACTAGGAAGGTGTGCATTACATAACCCTACTTTCTAAACGTTTCATAAACATAAAGATGTTCATGTATATTAAAACTAATCAAATCAAGTGTATTTGTATAGCGCATTTTTGTAACAAGGCGGTTCAAAGTGCTTTCAAAATAAAACATCACATAAAAAAAACACAATAGAAAGGGAAATATATTAATAGTGAAGAAAATTGAGAAATATTAAAATGACTTGATCCAGACTAGAATTAATCTATGTTCCAGGAATCAAAAGCAACTTAAAACAAATGGGTTTTAGTGTTATTTTAAAGGAACTCAGTGTTTCAGCAGTTTTGCAGTTTTTTTGAAGGTTGTTTCAGATTAGAGTAGCATTAAAACTGCATGCTAAGCGGTTCAATATAAGCGGTTCAGGGATTTATATACTAAAAAAAGTATTTTAAAATCTATTATCTGAGCAACAAAGAGCTAGAAACGATAAAACAGAAGCAGAAAGACCATACAACAGTGCTGCTACTGCTACAAAATAAGGTCATTTTAAGAACTTTTCTTAATACATGTTGATTATATTGAGATTGAAGTGAGAGAGTTTAGCTTCAAACTGGACTAATTTACAAGTAAATGGTCTGCAGACGACTGGGTCACACCTAAGAATGTGCAGCTTTTTACATTTAGACCAACTCTGATCAATTTCACTACATGTCCCCACACCGCTGTTTAATAACAAACATGCTCCATATATTGTATCAAAATCATCAATGCAATGTGAATGTGTGCAATATTGCAATATGGAATAACTGTGAGGTAAGCTATAAGTTATTGCAGGTGTCATGCATTCAAACTCTGCTTGCTAGGTGTTCAGTTGAATGGACTTTCACCGTTTTACATGGGCTGCATTGTGTTGCAGTTGTTGGCACGGTTGTCCTCTTGTCCTCCCTCTCCCCTGCTTAGTTATTGCAGGCATCAAGGGACAGGTCATCTGTCCATAACAGGGTAATCTGATGACACGGTTATTCAAACAATACATGATTTTGGATGATGGGACTGCTGATTATCTACTAACTTTTTTTTTTACTTTATCTATCTCAAACGTCCAATTCCAACGCTAATGTATTTTTTTATTCGTGTAATTTTAAGGCTCCTGAATAAATGCTGTGCTCATCAGATTATTTTCTTCCACTTAGTTTTCTCCCAATTTTGAGACAATGTCTTTAAACTTCTGTCTGAATATAACAGTAACATTTCCAACTTGTCTTCAAACATTTCTCAGAGATAAGAAAACTAATCTCTCTGTTGCTCGGCCTTCTACTGTATGCATCAAACAACTGCTAATTATTATGTTTTGGTTACAGATAAAAACAATCAAGATTGCATGATATAGTTATTACCTCCAGAAAAGCCTTAAAATACCATTCAGGTTAATCTGGAAACCTATCAGAAGAACTGGTTTACATTTTCTTCCTTGTCAAACAGATGATAGGGAAAGGCATGCATAGCATTTATGAAGATTTGTTTTATTCACAAATATGTTGTGCTTAGATATTTTTTGCATTAAACTGAGTGGATTGAAAACATTGCCACAATAAGAAATCATTTTTCTTCTTATTGTGTGTGCCTACAGAGCAAGTCCTGAAACAAAAATGTGAAAAATGCAAACATTCTTTGCTGTGTCTGTGTTCCTGTCAATACAGGCCACAAGTGACTTTCACATCGAACAAGACGCCTTCAGTGTCTTCTTTTAAGGAGTTTGTAGTGCAACATTAGCTGAAAAGACCAACTACTTGATAGACAGCAGTAACAGCAGTGCAAAGTAAGATCATGACTTAAAAAGGGAAAGAGGAAATGTAACCCTGATACTTGCGGTGCAAAATATAAAACCCCATTCAATGCGCCTGTGTTCTCTGAGTTTTACTCAGTTCAGTGTGGAAGCAACAATGCCATGCATGCTGTAGCATCAAGCCCTGACATGTAGAGCTCTGCGTTGGGGTTCTGGGGAGCAGAAAAGTGTTGCCTAATCGGAAAAAAAATTGTTGTTGTGACTATGGCTCAGGGGTTCGGAGTTCACCTTGTAACTGGAGGGTTGCTGGTTCAAGCCCCAGATCCATTTGTCCCAGTCATTGTGTCCTTGGGCAAGACACTTCACCTACCGCCTACTGGTGTTGGCCAGATGGGCCGATGGCACGACATGGCAGCCTGTATTCTGTCCGCCTGCCCCAGCTGTTGCTATAACATCAGCTTGCTTCCAACAGTGTGAGAGTGAATGAACAGTGGAATCGTAAAGCGCTTTGGGTGCTTTGAAAAGCGCTGCATAAATGCAATATATTATTATTAAGAACAGAGGCGATGCACATATCACTTTTGAGTAGGGATGCACCGAAATGAAAACTCTTGGCCGAAAACCGAAAATGAAGAAAACTAAGGCCGAAAACCGAAAGACCGAAATAAATGATTGTCAATTATTAGAACCATAGAATTTATGGCTATGATGTGTACTAACCTCACTAAAATCAATGCATTGCAATAAATCATTTACAAAACTATGAAGATATTTATTTAGCACTGACAGAACAACAATGCACAATATGAATTAAGTTAATAAAGTTTCGGCTGTGTTGTTTCGGTGATTTAGGTCTTTCGGCCGAAAATTTTCTGTGGCCGAATATTCGGTGCATCCCTACTTTTGAGCCATTAAACAACTTGAGATCAAACCCGGGAATTCCTGTTTCCCTCATTGTGTATTCAGGGGTATTAACTCTCCTTATAGGTCCACAGATATCAAAGTTTAATTATAGTAATGCAGAGCCAAGATTAATGTGATAAAATAATTTTTATGGATTTATTGATTCATTGATTTTTGGTGACAAGTCCTACTTAGGGTGAATTTGATACACTTATGAGTTGTAATATAAATTAACATATCAAATTAGAAAAAGTTTGGCTTAGACCTGTCATTAGACTTATGATTGGCGAAGTTGTGTTGGAGCAAGATTTTCAGTCTCCAACCAGCTTTATCTAGCTTATCAGAAGCACTAATGTTAAAAAAACAAACTTGCTTGCAAGCTAAACTGCACTGTACATGATAGCTTTAGTTTTTTGGGAAAACGATTCCCAGCACCTTAGTAGAAACATATTACTTCAGCTAGATTTAAAGGCTTTATCAGAAAATAAAATTAATTATTCTTACATTTAAACATGTAAGGACTAACAAATTTAACACAAATTCAATTGGTCTGAATTGATCCCATTTATTTCAGTATATTTTAGTGGACATGCCACTATCAAGCTGTCTGATTGGTGATTACACTACTGGCTGCACCATCCCCTCAAATTTGATAACATAGGTCGCAATTCCATAACGTAAACATTCAAATATTATTTCTTGCATAGATTTTTCACTACTTGTTAGCAACATAATCAGGGTTTATTGTTTAATTCTTGACCTAATAAAACTGTTTTAGATACCTGAAAATAAGCAATTATTTTCCAATCAACCAGCTAGATAGTGTTTACAACTAATCTTCCAATATTCCGAGACATCTTTGAGTTTTTATTTTTCTAGACTTATATGACAATCACTATCAATCAGTATTATACTCTTATGGTTAAACTTTGATTGTTTTGGGAGTGTAACCGGTTTCATGTCTCACTGATAATATGACTGGGAGGAAGTTTTGGGAGTATTAAGGGAAAGGCTGCAGGAGCATTGGAATTTCCCACTATTGACTCACCTGCATTGTAAAAGCGGTCCAGCACTGTTGTCTCCCCAAAGTCCAGTTTACTAAAGTTCACCGTGTCCAGCTTGCTGCCCACCCTATCGCAGGCGTCTTTCAGGCACTGTAGGGCCATGCTTTCCGCGTTACTCTGCTGGCTCGGCTCACCGTTCACAACATAAGCCACGGTCACTGGCCTACTTTTATTCGACTTGCCGGCTGACAGCAAACCTCCGGCTTCCACTGGAGTGTCCCCGGAGGTCGGACTGTGTCCGCTGCCTCCAACCAGCGGATCCTGCCAGAAAGTCCCAGCTGCTGGAATTCCACAAACATTTCCACCTCCACCAGCGCTGTTGCTGCTGGAATGTTCCCCACTGACAGCCTGTCTGTCGGGACCAGTACCAAAGGAAGGTACCGGGAAGGAAATCCCTTCTTGGTCTTGATTCATCATGTTTCAAGTGGCACTTACAGTGTTGATTGTGAAGAGCGGCTGATCCAGCGGTCCTCCATGGAGAGCCAGCGTTACGCACGGCCGCTGCTCATGAAGCTTCTGCACGACATGCAACCTTGTCCCGTTTTCACGCAGGTAAACAGTCCGTCAAAGGCACAAGTGCAACTCCACGTCATGCTGCATGATTGTCGCTAATGACGCTGAGTGCAGTTGCAGACTGACCGGAGTCACGACGATGTTCCGCTGGGAAAACACGAGATGTACAGCCACGGAATCCGCACATTCCGTCTCAGCTCAAGGAAAATCCACCCACTGTACTTCTCAAAGTTGAGCAACAATACCCAGTGTCAGTGCGGCAGCAGCAACGCCCACAGGAATTACAAATGTCACACTGAGTGGAAGTAAGCACAGCTTCGCTTCTGCGCAGCGGCTCGTCATCTTTCAAAAGAGAAACTGCGCCGCGCAGACTGCGAGAGGCAGACTTGGACTTCAAGCGCAAGAAGGCACACCCTGAACTCTTATCTCCCCGCACAGCCGGGCCGACTGGGCGGGGAGACAACCGGGGGAGTCTGGAGTAACTGGGTGGATACAAATATTGTGCACTCCTAGACAGCAGCTTGGTAAACAGTAAAGTCACAGCCTCTTTTATTCCCCAGATTGATTAACAAGGCAACACGGAAAAGTTTTCTTAAATGTATATACATATGTGGTAAGTTTCGTGTTTTTTCCCTGAAACACACCAAATAGATAATCTGCAATGTGAAAACCATGGTTGTCAAACGTATTAGGAAATAACTTCAGCTGATATTTACCATGGGCAACAATGAAGTTAGATGTGGCTAAACACATTTTAGACCTCTCTTTATTGTTAAGGAATGATGTAAGTGATTCAAGCAGGAATCACTCACAGCCTTGCAGCTATCCTTTTTCTATGCAAGGCGGACCTCTGGTGGCCAAACGTAAATATTACAGGAAGTTAAAATATTGAAATACTGCCTACATACATTTGATTAAAAAATATCCAGCCATTTCCCCCATCGCTGTGAAATTAAGAGATACAGGGCAAGCATCAATGCACACACATAGCCTTTTCACATTATTTATAATTTAGATGTTTTCAATTTTCATTGCATCTGTTAACAGCTATTTTAAAAGTTTGCCCTTATTAAATGTTTATGGCTGTTGTTGTCCCTTTCAAGACTAACCTTGGCCCCCAGTCTTAACACTTTTGCTGCCTTGTAAAAGTTTTTTAGGACTGCCTTGTATTTAGCTCGCTCCTTAATCCCATCAACTCTCACCTTCCAACTACCCCAAAAGATGATGCTATCATCAGGTTTCACAGCAAAACAAACATTAACAAACATTAAAAACACAGTAATTTGTAACTAAGCCTAAAAGTTCAGTTCTGGACTCATATCACTTCCTTTCACATGTTTGTTGTTTCCACAATATACAATTTAGCAAATGGAAAAATGTTTATTTTATTACAACTCAAATATGTGGAAAATTAATGCCCCCTTACACTAGAGTCAGTACAGAAAGGGACAGGTCAGTATGGCCTAGAACAGCTAGGATGTTTTTCCGACTCTAGTTCTCTGATCACTGAGGAGACCTCCTGCTTCTCTGCTGCAATACCAGCTTCTTCCTCCCCGACACCACAGGCTTATCTACTCTGCCACACACCTTCTCCAACCTGTGTGTGGAGTGAGATAACTGCACCGATCACAGCTCCATTCCTCTGGCCGGCTGATAAAAATCAGCCATTCACAATTTTCCGATGTCCCAAATGCCTAAGCTGCAGCTGCGGCCGGCATCTTGTCCTCCCTCTCCCCTGCTCTTTCAGTAGCTGTGGCTGGCATCTCGTCCGATTCTGCAGCATTGCAGCCCAATCTAGCTGACTTTTGCTCCAGCTCTCTGATCATTGTGTTGAACTCCTGCTTTTCTGCCGCTTCCTGCTATTCTACTACTATACTACTACTATACTACTACTAGCCTTCTTTCTCCCCCGAAGTTGTGGCTTCTCTGACTGGTGTCTACGCTCTAATTTCGCTGCTCCATGCACAATGTTGGCTGCTTGTAATTTCTGAGGCTCGGGAAAAGCTTGGAAGTACTTCTAACCTAAAATCTATTATGCAGAACCCGATGAATTGTTGTCAGTTGGGTGAAAGCAGAGAAACAACTAAAACATTCAGGGAAATTGGTACTAAGAAACATTACAGCACAAGGCAAAAGCTTGAGGATCCACAAATGTTTCCTCAGATTAGACGAACTGAGAATTTATGAATCTGCAAAGGACCTGTGATTTATGAGAAATTCCTTATTGTCAAATGATACCACACTTTAACTTGCTCCCAGAAAGTAAGAGCTTGAGCTAAAGCATATCTAGGCCTGTTATATTTGAATGCTGTAATCAGGCAGACGTATATAGATGGTGTTAATATTTGTAAAGAATACCTTTAATTATTGAGTGTAGTCTAAATATGGAAGAAACACTTATTTATTTTCATTCAGATTGCGGGTAATTCTGTTTTAGCTGTTTCATCACAATTAAATGTTTCAGATCTTACAAAAATCTCAGTAATTAGATAAAAGTTGGTTTCATTTGATGATTTCATTTTTTAGGGGGAAATAATTCTATCCGCCCTGGCCCCATGTACAAAAACGAATTGGTCTCTAAAACTAAAAACTGGTTAAGTTGGGACTTGGCATGAACACCTGCAATCAAATGTTTCTATTTACTTGGAATTAATCTCTGAAATCAAAGTAAAGGAATTTTGGTAAAAAACATTTTTTTCAGCATTGTTTTAATGCACCATATACAACACATATCCTCCAAAAATCTCCTCTTTTGTCTCATCAGTCCTCAGAATACTTTATTGAAGGCCTTTGTGTGTCTTTTTGTCACACTATAAGATACACATTTTCACCCTGGAACTCTCTATAGAAGCCATTTCTGTCCTTCTCTTTGTTATGGATTGACCAAGAAGTCATTATATCTACCTATCTTATCTATTTTTATATTTCTTTAGATCAGGTCACTGTGTTTTTAGATCTTTTTAGCCTACTTCATGTTGTTATATAGGTTCTAAATATTTAATTTCTTTATTCGACAGGTCAGACAGTAATCTGGGCTGGGTGTGGCCAGTGAAGTTAAACCATTATGTGGGTAAACACATGGGTTAAGAAAGTTCAAAAATACTTTCACCACAAGGACAGGTTGGTTTGGAAAGCTTTGTTTTCTCTTTATAAATTAAATCATCATTTGAAAACAGCTTTTATAAAGAAGAAAAACATAGCAGGGGCGGAAATACAGCACTGTATGTTTCTTTTTATGAGTTTCAACGAGTTAAATGGTTAATTCAAGAAAAGGTCAGCCTGATCTTGCTTCAGAAGACATACAGAAAGAGTACTTTTACCCAACTTGCTAAAGTCTTTTATGCGAACATCTTTTACAAATTTGGGCACAACAGGTTCAAGATAATGGCAACACTGGTAACTGTACAGAGTCGTCATATACCAGGAGATGGAAGAGCTTTTTCACGGGGAGTGGAAATAAAACTTTATTCTAATATCCTGATGATTGATTTTAAGAGAAGCCCTAATGCTGTAAACCCGAACAGTAAATTGAACTCAAAAGTTGTATAATCATTGTAATCAAAAGTAGCAACCAAGTCAAGACAGCTTAAAACTTATAACCAGATTCAACTTTTACTGTAGTTATATGTTTAATGGAATTAAAATTTTCTTTAAGTAATGATCTGTTTTAATTTTCTTATTTTTATCATGTATTTGGTTTCTCTACCACTGAATCATGTAAAGCACCTTTAATTGCCTTCGTGTTGAAAGTGTGCTATATAAATAAAATAGCCTTGCCTTGCCTTGCCTAAAACCCTTGCTCCGTCTGTGTCAGTTGTGTCCTTTAGCAAAACACATCTCCTGCTGATGTTCAGCGGTGCAGATAGAATGGCAGCTTCACTTTTGTCAGTCTGCCCCTATACAGTTGTGGCTATAAAGCTGCCCATCACCATCAGTGTACATATTACTGAATGTGGCATTAAACTATATATATATTTTCTTCTGACTGAAAATGTGCTACACAAATTCAGGCCATATGATTTAATGTTAAATAGGTAAATTTAGAGTTTATATAACATATAGCAATTGAGTTAGTGAAGTAATGCACAAAATTTCAAAAATCAGGATATGCTAGTTTAGTGAAATAAAATTGTGTAAGTTATTTGACTACTAAGTTTTGAGTTGGAGGTAGTTAAATGCTTTGATTTTATTCAATTCACATTTTTAGGATGTGATAAACTTATATTTTATAAGTAAGCTAACTCAAAAAGTATTATGTAATCAGTTTCATCATACATTTTGAGTTAACTGAACTTAAAGGGGTTTACAGTGCAGTGTTGTTTTTAAATCATTATCTCCTGAGTCCAGGTCAGACTTAAGTCCTTATTCACTACATTTACATGCACATCTAACTCAAACTTTTGGCAGTAATTGGACTAATGGCCTATCCAGAGTTGAGTCATGTCTCAGTTTACATGTCACTCATACGCTGCAGCACAGAACATTTTGTAAGTACTGTACTTTTTGGTTGTGTTATCCTTGTTGTTGCTGCTTGTTCTGTTGTTGTTCTTCTTACTTCTACTGTCTCATTACTTTCCAAAAGGGAGAGTGCACAGGCTTCCAAAAGCTCGGCTACTGCTGACTGCATTTAAATGCAGGGTGATTTGATTTTCAAATTACATTATCTGGGTAATCCCTGTTCGATTTCACTTAAGTCAAGCTAAGGTGCTTACATGCATTTTAAAAGTCTGATTTCATTCCAACTAAGGCAATAGTTTGACTTTCTCTTGCTGCATGTACACACGGAGTGTTCAAATTGAAGTGCAAGCCCAAGTCAGACAGGATTAGTCCAGTTCAAGTCACTAGGTCCTACAGGCCAAGACCAAGTCAAAAAGAATCTTCCATTTACAGTTAAGTCATTATCTTCTTAGAGAATCAACTTAGAGTCAGTTGTTCAGTCAAATCCTGTACTTAAGTACTGGGCTCAGCCACATTGATTTCATACTTTGGTTCAGTCTACAGCTGTCTAGGAGAAACTACCAGAGTCTACAGACCAGGGGCCTGTTCCAGAAAGCTTGATTAACTTATTATGTGGTAAACCAGGGGTGGGGAACCTTGGCCCTCATCCTGCAAGGTTTCCATGTTTCCCTGCGCAAACACACCTGAATAAAATGAACTAGTAATTGTGCAAAACTTCATTGGCTGTTGGATCCATTTGATTTGAGTCAGGTGTGTTGAAGCAGGGTTGCCTGGAAAACTTAAAGGAATGCGGCCCTCGAGGACCAGGGTTCCCCACCCCTGTGGTAAACCCTGAAGTCTTGGTTAATCATTCCAAAACCTGCTTAGCCTGAGTATGTCGGTTCCAGAACACCTGAAAAGAATCTGGTTAACCAACCTACTCCTGGTAAACCCTGAAACATAAAGACCCTCTCAATGGAGCACAGATTTCAAGAGTCAAAAAGGAAACTTTAGAGAAAAAAAGGCCAGAATACCTCAAAGAAGTGGATTTCGAAGTACTAAGGCTGACTTATGAGGAATTCAAACCAATTATTATGAAACAAAGCAATAACGCTAAAGAAAGAATGTTGGCTTTGCAAAAAATAACAGTGTGTGAGTTTAAAGTCCAACTCACCCCCAATCAACTTTTTTTTGCTGATAATTCATATAAACGAGTGTCCAATGGTATCGTTGACATGTCTCTTCATTAATTTTTTTTAGTACATTTTATTAAAAAACAAACAAATTTTCTAACAAAACATATCTGTGGAGTGCCCTCTTCAGGTTAAAACGTTACATTGCACTTGCATTTGAATATCAGTGCATTCCTACTGGCTCAGCCTTATTGGAGACATCAGCCTTAAATATATTAACTCGCAACAATATTAATTTTTATTTATTCTTTTTCTACCCTTTATTCCCAGTTGATGTCAAATGGTGCTGTAGGATATAATGTATAATTTAAACTAAGTTCCTGTATGTTGGATCATTATTCAATTTACTTTGTTTTGCCACCAATTTGTTGAGATTACAGTAATATTGTACATTGACTTAGACATATATTGACCTCTAACTTAATTTGATGCTATCCATCTGGATCCAAAATAACTCTGTCTCAAGTCAAAATGAAACACAAAAAGATTTTCCAAAAAGGTAAGATTGAAATCAAATCATTACTGGAGAGATGTAGGGCTATTAAGTATTTTTTGTGCATTCTTCCTATCATGTAGCTAATCAAAAGAAGGTTGAGGCTCGTCTAAATGGTGAAGGGCCACCACCATCTCCCCTCACCCAGCTGAGGAGTGGGCTTTGTAAAGGCCGACCAGTTGTTCACGGCTTTCCTGGGGGCACTACATCATCTTTCTTCCAGTGACTTTGCTAAATGGAAGTTTACACCATATACTAATATATTCCAATTAAACAACTATCATTATTGCCAATTGTTGACATTTTAATGCATTTGGCAGTAGTCATTATTTCAAAATGCAGGATTATTTTATTTAGCTGCATATAATGTGTTCTGTAATCTTATTTGAAATACTCTTACATGTTACTAATATGTTGTGAAATACTTTTTGATTGTTTGTAATATGTAAAGGGCTTTGTCCTACGGTTTCTGGTTGACAGTTATTTTGACAAAATATAGTATAATCTGTGCTTTCACATCCATAGGATCATCATTTAAAAGTTCATGCCACACTCAGAACCTCTCTGGAACAAACTTACCCTGAACATAACCTGGTCCGGAGCAGGTTATGTTCAGAGACTAAGTTGCAATGGTTACTAACATACCTTGATAGATTGCTCTGTTTTTGGAACCGAAAGTTGAGGTTATCCACAAACTTACCCTCAAACTTATCCGGCTACGTCACGTAACCTGCTTTCTGGAATGGACCCCTGATCTACTAGACTGGGAAACAGCTTTATCCATCAAGCTGTCTCACACTGATTTCCCTCTTCACGTCCCTTGCTTTTTATATATATATGTGTGTGTGTTTTTGTAAGAACGGAGAACAGAAAATTACTGTAGTAGGCATTATATGCATATATAAGAATGATAATGTAACTGAAAAGCACTGATTAATACAAGATATAATGTATATATTGATATATACATATACTGTTATGTTCTATTGTCCTACCACTAGATGTCCCACAGTGATCATTATTGAATTTTCAATTAGCAAACTACAGCACTCCTAGTGAAATCACCTACTTGCCCCAGAACGTATGCTGAAGATAAAACAGAGCAATGATTAGGATACAAATGCTTTCTTTTTAATGCACTCCTTTTAATTACACAAAAAAACACACCAAATATTTACAGTAAATCAAACAATAAGTTAATTTACACAATACAAGAATACAAGTACTACAAATACTGTCAGTGGAGGGGTTGAACCATTTAATTCAAAAGTAAAAGACAACTAACCTTGAAAACAGAAAATCAGATCAGAGAAAGTGCACATAAATATTTCCCTGCTGACTATATCGTGCCTTGGATACTGCAGAGAGGCTAAAGGTAGGTAGTTTGTCCCAAATTTGTAAAGAAAAAAACTTTCTAACTTAAAGATACTATGGATATGAAGGAGAGCAGTTATACTGAAAATAATAATGTATTTATTATTAATTGAGTATTTAATTCCAAACTTGTGGAAAAAGAAGTAGTAAAGATGGATAGAGTTGACATAATTTGTACTTAAGTGAGGGTAGCACTACTCTGATTTGTTTTTAATCAAGCAGAATTAAAAACTTAAATAGACAAAAATCTGAAGTTCTGTTTAAATTCTGTTAATTGGGAACCCCCCCTCCCAAAACCCCCCAAAACAATATAACAATTTTAGGTAGAATAAACATTTATAAATGATCCCCCCCAAAATAAACTTTTTAATATATTTTTTTAGAGTAAACAACAGTGAATAGAGCAAAGTAAAGATATATACTGCATAATGCATTTACAGAAAATAAAATTTTAATACTAAAACTTTTGAACAAACAACATGTCTTTCAAATCTTTATTGTTGAAGTAACTCAAGGTGAGAAGAGTACGATTTACAAATGTTGTCGGTGAGTAGTCCTACTATGACATTATCATCTGCAAAGTTTAAATAGGTGGTGGTGGTTAGTTACCTCATTTGTGTAGTGTGTGTATAGCAAGGAACTGAGGACACTTACCTTGGGTGGCCCTGGTATTGTAAATGATGGTTGATAATGTTAACAAAGTTGTTGAGGATAGAAAATCCCTTCAGATATTAGTTTTAGGTGTCCCTTGACTTCGAAGGCATCAGTTTTCTTTTAACATAGCTGGTTAGGTAAAGACTGGTAAAGACTGGTGTGGACAATAAATAGCCTATTAAATATTCATGTCAAAATATTAATTCAATTGAGGTTTCCTACGTTAGTGTAATACAAAGTGTTAATTTTTTTTAAATCTATAATCTTTCAATAAAAGTTGAAAGCCATAGACTACATCTTTTGTTTTTCAAATGGCAGTGTATACCATCATTTGATTTGGCTGTTGAGTAGGAAGAATCAGTAAAATCCACATTGCAGCACAAAACACAATGTTGGCTGTATTAACAATATACTTCCTCTAGAGAAAGAATAGGCAGCAAAAACCTACATGCTTCCTTTGCAACCTATGCCTTTCTGGTTGGATAAAACTACAACTTCACTATAGTTTAGAGAGGTGGAAAAAAACCTAAACCAAATTTCACTAGTCCGGCCGTAAGTTTTTTTTTTATGCAGTCGGGAACAGATAAACTATATATATAATTTTTTGCATAATTTATGTTTTAAGACTAACAAAAATTATGGTGTTGATGTATTGTGTTGGCGAGGAGAGCATATGAAAATATTTCCCAACTTTCCACCGGTAACAGAATGTTTTCTCTATCCCGGGCTCCAGTGCTGCTAGTGAGAGAGACTTTTCAGCGGCTGTTTTGAGAACTGAGAACACATGTTGAATCGAGTTACTATGTGGACGATATTTTGTTTCTGCACAGTCTCTCCACATCAAATAAATCCCAGCTGTGCATCATTCCAGATCAATAAAAGGATAAATAATTCATGGCAACATGATTTACGTACATTGAGTCAGTGGTTGCATTATTTTCCATCTTTATAATTTTGACAGATCACACCCCAGACCATATGGAGCGGGTGCACAGACATTTTCAACTCAACGCAGAGAGTTCAGGTAACTTAATTAATCAAAAAATATATGTTTGAGAGTATCTGAACATAATCTCAGATCTGGACACCACGCCCAATACATCTCACTATCCAAGGGCTCAGCTGATAGCACCATGGAGAGTTACTGAGGCCTGTGCCAATAAGGCACAGGCCTTAGAAAAAATTAGACCCTGGTCTAATTTTTGACCAAAACATGACATTCAAATCCCATATTAAAAAGTTTTTCAAGATTTCTTTCTATACCAACCAGAATATTGCTAAAATTAGAAACATCCTGTTCAGGAGTGATGCTTAGAAACAAGTCCATGGATTTGTCACTTCAAGGCTGGACTACTGTAATTCTTTATTATCAGGAACTCCACAAAATGCACTTAAAAGCCTTCAGTTGATCCAAAATGCTTCAGCAGGAAGTCTAATGAATATTGAAAAGACAGAATAGAATTTAAGATTCTCCCCCTTACGAATAAAAGCCTTAATAATCAAGCTCCATCATACATCAGAGATCTGATTGTTCCATATGTTACTAACAAAGCATTTCACTCTCAGACTGCAGGTTTACTGGTAGTTCCTAGGATTATTAAAAGTAGAATGGGAGGCAGATCTTTTAGTGATCAGGCTCCTCTCCTGGAACCAGCTCCCAGTCTACTTTTACGACCAGGCTTAAAACTTTCTATTTTGATAAAGCTTATGGTTGGAATGGCTTAAGCTTGGTTTATGCTTGACGCATGTACATTCTGCATGGAAACGAGAAGTGCGGAACCGGCCGAGACGCCTTCTAGTGGCGTTTATACTTTTTGCAGCTTATCCCTGCTCAGAGCCAATAGTCTTGAAGACTGTAGGGGGCAGCGTAGGGCTCTACAGCATGCATACAACACTAAACCATAGTACATAGTAGAAGCAGTAATCAATGTTGTTTACAAGATGGTGACACCCGTGAGCTTAAACAAAGCATAACTTTTATGCTGTTTACTTAGGAAAAAATACAAAAAAGGAGACTGTCCATTCATCCATTAAAACACAGTTGATCACAGTGATCTCTATCGGCCAAATCATAAAGTTGTCTGTATTTACGAACCTCCGGCATTAGGAGCTCTTGCAAGTCCACCATGTTTTTCCGCGTGGGATCATCCTTGTTGTTACAAAAGTTCCTAGGTGAGCGGTGCGGAAATTTGGGTCGCGCGGAGAGGCGTGGTTGCTGAAATGACGTAATTTGGCCGCGTGGATCCGTGTGGACCACGCGGATGCGTCAAGCATAAACCAAGCTTTATGTTATCCTGAGCTAACTTTGTAGTTATATGTTTAGACTGTTGGAGGACAGACTGACCACATTTCTTCACTCTACTAGTTTTCTTTTCTACTACTCTCCAAATGTATTTTTTGTTGTTATTTCGGCTGTTAACCTTGCTTTCTCTCAGTGTTTTTTTATCCATAGAAGCTCCACCTGGTCTGGTTTCCTGCTCAGCTACAACGCCCTGCTGGATGGAGAGCATCGATTCTAATGATGCTCTTAAAAGAGAGTTTTCCCTCTCCACTATATGTATATATATCTACTACATCTATATGCTTGCTCAGTATGAGGGATTGCTCTGGTTAAAGTCTGCACGTTCAAGGCACAATTTCCCTTAAACAACTCAATGCAGTCTACTGGGATTCCTTACATAGACGTTTTAACTGACTGTAATGTTTATACAATTGTATTGAAATGACTTTTCTTGTATTGTGTGGTGTTTGTTTTTCTGCCTTCCTTTTTCTCCATCCTACTGGTGATCTCCTCCAGGCGGCATACCTGGGACAGACCAGGGCCCATCCCTAAATGTGGAGGTTGGAGCTGTGTGGTGCAGCACCTTACAGGTACAGCTTGTCGATCCTCACTGGCTGGATAAAAGGAGCTGGCTGTCAGATCTCCGATGCCTGTGTGTTTTGCCGCTGTGGTAACCTCTAGACCTCTGTGGTTTACTGAGTAAGTGCTTAGTTAAGACTCCTTGTGAACTTACATGGGCTGATCTTACATGTATCTTGCAAGGTTCCTCCTGAAGACAACTCATTGCAATCCCTCCAGCTTCTCTGTAAGCTTTGGTTCTGGCTGCCTTCAATCTCCTTTTTTCTTCTGTGCCCATGCTCCACATCCAACTTCTTCCAGTGTGCACCCTGTCCCTGTTTTCTCAATCTCTGTTGCCGCTGGATCTCCTCTGGAGCTTCTCACGGATATCCTGTTTTGTTTTTCTTTTTTTTGACAACATGGGCTTTTGCTATGAAACTTTTCCATGGATGCCATTTTCCCCTGTCTCTTTCTCATTGTTGAACCAACAACATTGATCTTAACTCAAACAAATGAGGCCTTGATTTGCTTTGGATATTGTTCTTGTTTCTTTGTGACCTCGTGGATGAGATATTAATATGTTCTTGAAGTTATTTTGGTTGGCACACCATTAATCGTAGGAAGGTTGACCAAAAGTAGTTTATCAGTGCACTCTACATACAGGTCAGATTATTACTTGTTTATCATGTGATAGATTATATAAATCTTGCACTTTTACTTAACTCATAAAATATGTTGTGATGCCAATCTGTCACCATAAAAATTAAATGTTTACTTTTAATTCTAGAGTTTGTTTATATTATTAATGTATTATTAAGTTTTAGGGTTGTTCTTAGTTTTGAAATTATTTTTCTATTTTTTTCTTGGGTGTAAAAAAATATGTTAGAATATTTGTTGTTCGTTTCTGTACAGACCATATCATGTACACATTAAAATCCTAGAATTGACAGAGGGTGGACTTTGTCTTTGTTATGTTTCTCTCACAGTTTAAGGTGTCCAAAATGTTTTAAAAACAAACATAAATTGTCTCTGATACATCATTTCAAATTGCAGACGCTCGCAGTGTTGGGGAGTAAGGCAATACATGTACCGGCGGTATGTATTTAGAATACTAATTATGAGTAACTGTATTCCGTTACTATTTACAGTTACTATTTTCAAACATGGTATTCGGAATACAGTTCCTTTTGTAATACCATTGGAATACTTCTGTGCTTTCCACTTTCCACCGGAAAGATGAAGATATACGTTTTGGGAAATGTGTGTCTCCGCACTATGTAGACTATCTCATAATACCGCTTAACAAGATGCTGCTGAATTATTAAATTTTTGTGTAAATTTTTGCTGCCGGGTCTCAAGAAGCTACACTGCAGCACATCAAAAATGTCAACAGCAAACTAGAAATATAAAGTATCCGGCTGGCCAGCCTAAAAGGTAGGCCTATGTGAAAGTCCCCCAAAAAATTAAGACACTGCAACGATGTACAAAGACAAAACAATATCCGCTATCACTGTTTTTTTGTCCATTATTTGACAAGACCTATATCGCGTTAGCTCATTTCTCACTGTTACAGTGGTTGAATCTGACAAGACGTTAGCTTGATTATATGTTGTTGTGATGGGATTCCTGAAAATGATGGTTAAAAGAATAAAAGTTTTCCATTCGGAGTGAAATGAATGTCAGTTTACAATACTTTGCATATTTATAACAGAAAGTCGCAAATAACCTAATTGGCTGTAGCTAATAAACAGCTAAACTTAATTTCAAATGACTAAATATGAAATCTAATAAAATGTAAATATATATTACTGCTAAAAAACAGTTTGTCTGTTTGGTTAGTTTTGGTCACTGAGACGTAGCAGTGTTGTGCCAAAAATAATGAAATACTTGTTTTTTTTTTCCAAGTCAGTACCTAATGTTTAGCATTAATATGCCCTCTGTTTTTCTGCCCCAGAAGCTACCAGCACATTTTGTGACATTTAATAGACTTTAATGCTGTTTTTAGGGGAAGTATTCCAAGTATTTAGAATACAGGACCAGGATTCAGCAAAGTAACGGAATACGCTAATAAATACATTTTAAAACAGGTATTCAGTATTCTGTAACAAAATACATTCACAAAGTATTCTCCTCAACACTGGACCCTCGAGGTCATAAATGGAAAGTGCAATAAAAGCTAAACATTAAATGCAGTGAAGGCACTGTCTGATTTCATATTTTGGGTCTTTTAAAATGCATTTATTAGATACATAATACCATGTAATACCTTTAAATAGATAAACAATGTTGAAATGCAGTTTGCACCTCTGGAACTGTAGAAATTAATCTTTCATAAAACAGAAGAAAAGTTGAGGAAACTTTCACATTCATGTTTGGTCTGGCTTCACATCAGTTACATGTGTAATATATGGATCCAAATAACTTCTCAATGCTTTTCATGTGATTGTAATTTATTTTACCTGTGCTGTTGTCACCAGCATCAACAGATTGATAATGCTGGCATCTGCACCTTTATGACTTGTATTTTCATTTTAGCAATTTCAACCCATTAACGAATTAAATGGGTCTCTTTCCAGAAATTTTATTACAAAACAGAATAAAGACCAAATTAAAGAATCACACAAATTTAAGGTTTTTTGTAATGTTAGTATATTCAGGCCACACTCTTATGAAAATCATGGAAAACAACTTGTGTCTATGTAGATTAAACATGAAACATAAAATGAAGGAGGGCCCTTTCAGTACCTTACATTCAAATTAAGAACATAGTAAATCTCTAACCAAAGCAAACATTACGGGGAAGCAAATTTATTTTTTACTTAATTAGTCTTTATTACTGTATTTTATTAATTTAAACATGATTAAATCTGATCTACCTTAATGCACAAGATGTTATGCTTTTCTTAAAGTCAGACCTTTATATCTGATGTTTTATTTGTCTTAACAAAACAAATATTCTCCATGCCGACTTACTTATGCAAACTCATAATCATGTTTTGTATCATCAAAACCTGGATTATAGAACCGTGCACAGGATACAGTGTTTTTATGTCTGTCAAAGAACTCAGGAAAAACCTGAAGAGTAAATTAGGTGTCCTGTTGACCTGTTATATTAGTAATATTAGTTATATTGTATTCTTTTGTAGAACCTCCAAGCTCCTGAGGTGACTATGACTCAGTAGGGTCGTAAGTTCAGTTCCCCCTTCCTCCCGTCTCATATGGATGTGCCCGGGGCAAGACAACTCCAGTGTAGAGGGCTTTGAGTGCTATGTAGTGCTATGTAAAATGTCCAGTCCATTTACCGTATTTCACAAAGCTTGGCAGGAGAACTGCTAAATATCTTTTCCAATTCTTAAAATTGATAAAAACAATCTAAATGGAACTAGGAATGTTACATTCTGAAAGTAGTCGTACCTTTTGAACCTTTTTCAGTTTTTATCAATTTACGACCTTAAACTTTAATGTATTTATTTGAGACATTACATGACAAACTAACACAAAGTGGTAAAAAAATGTGAAGATGAAAGAAAATGGCACATTGTTTCAAATAGATTTTCAAAAAATATGAAAAGTGTGGCATGCAGAAGTATTCCCCTTTTTTGCTTCTCCTAATTAAAGAGATGTGCAACCAATCCAGTATAGTAAGTGTGGTTTACCTGCGTATTATTTGACTTTGTTGATGTTAGAGAACATTAGTGAACTAACAGCACCGAGAAAACCAAAGACCACAGCAGAGAAGTCAGATAAAAAGTTGTGGAAGACTTTAAAAACAAGTTTGTGTTATAAAACGATATCTTTAAAGCTTGAAACATCTTGCAGAGCTTGATCCAGTCAGTTATCCACAAATGGAAATAGTGTGGGAAAACTGCAAACCTACCAGGATATGGCTGTATGGCAAGTCAAGCATTAATATGAGAAGCAGCCAAGAGGACCTCCAAGGATTTTTAACTTAGGTGAAAGAATTAATCGACAACAGATGTTGATAATGACAGGTGTCAGTGATGAAGGCTAAAGATGTGTGGTTTATAAACAGGTGAAGATAAAAAACCAAAAGGCATTTCTCAGGATGCTTAATCCTCTTGTTACGTATGTGTTGTGGTTGAGAATCAAAGCATGGGTTACATCCAGATATCTGAAAGCAGTAGAGCTCCATCATAGGCAGTGTAAGGTCAGCACAATTCAGAGACATGAACATGGCTTGGGGTGTTTCTCAATGCCAAGGAACCTCGCCTTGATGCCTTGGCCCCGCCCCGGTTGCCTAGGAGATACGTCATCAGGGACCGCCAAGGCGTGTTCCAATGTTCATGTTCTACCAAGGAATCTGTCCTCCGTTGGTTAGCAGTTTAGCTAACTAACCAAGGATTCATCAGACGTACCTTGATGGCTTGTCTTGGTCAAAAATTTCCCAGAATACAGCGTGGTCGGAGCTGGCAGCACCTACTTCGGGGGTAAAGTTCTATTATAAATGTAAGTCAACTAATTTTAACCATCGGGCTTATATCTAAAATCTTTGTTTTATTTTTTTATTATTATTTTTTAGTTCCAAAGAAGTTATATATGGTTCGTTAGTTGCGTAGTAGTTGCACCTTCGGTGGCTACGAGGTACTAATTTGTTTCTCACATTTGATTTAAATGACATCTAAAAAAAACTAAAACACTCGTTATACATTTCCAGTTCCATGGTTGAAGTAATATTACTACGCTACAATGCTACTATGAATGGCAGGACTTAAACAGAGCACGTAAGCCGGCAGCTGCGGTCACGTAAGGCAAGTCTGTTCCAAACCCTTTTTTTTGACCAAGGAAGGACAGTGTCCTCATAAGCAAGGCGCCTCACCTACCCACATTGAGAAACACTCTTGCACTTTGAAGAGAAACTGGAGCAAGGAAAAAAGCTAAAATCTACTGGTAAAAGGGTGTCAATAATCTAGCTAGCTGAGTTGCAGAGACTCAAGAGAGATTATTGTGCTGTGCACAAATGGGACGTGGAACAATGAGGCATGACCAAGGTGTGTTAATGAGGCTGATTGGATAACTGATTGGTGAGTTTTAGCATGGATGACATGGTGAAAGGACATGAAATGATAGGACAAACTAAATACTGACTCAGCATGGGATGTAAAGCTTTCCCATTAAAACAGGTTTCAGGTTCTAGATACAGGATGTGAAGCTGGTACAGATTTAACCCAAAAATGACTCAAACGGACTGAATCCCAATGTCGCAATGAGAGTCTTTTTTCTTTCAACAATGTTGCTCTGTCACATTGAATCTCAGCAAAGACATTGGAATTGTAAGGAAGTGGTAATAAGATAAAATGCGAAAAACTTCAAAAAGTACAAATAACTTTGAAAGACACTGTTTTTTGGTGAATAGCTGCCACAGTGTCTCTGCAGATGACGCGAAGCACAACATTGTGTTATAACACTCAGGCTGTCTAGATTGTTTGGTAATATCAGTAAGTACTGTTTATCCTTTTTACGTGCATGAAATTTTAATTTTACTAGGGTTAGTAATTTGTGTATTTCCAACTAGTATAAACAGTGTACATCAAGGGTCTCCAACTCCTGTTGTTAAGGTGCACATCTGGTCCAACAAAGTTGAATCCAACATTTAAATTAACTACTGAGCATTCAGTCCCGCTTAAGAGAGTACTAATAAATACTTTTATACAGATTTTTTAAACAGAAACACATCCAAAAGTTATAAAGTTATATATATATCTCTGTGGACAAATTTTCATTAAGTGGGGATATATTCTCTGTAATTTTACTGTACAAGTAGATCCCTTTGTGGATTTTCCTAGGTGCCAAGTCAGTGTCTGTATTTAGCTTAAGATACGTTAAAAACCCTTAAGATTTAATTATAAACAAAACTTTGATTTTTCAGATTAAGGCTGACATGGTTGCAAGATTTATTTAAACTCATTACTGTGGCTAAAAATGTTTCTTTATTTGCATATATGCAATGTTCCCACCGCTGTGACCTTGAGCATCATAGCCCCTAAAAATATAAAGAAAAGTGAGTACCCATCCAAATATATGATTGATTCAAAGTGTGAGAATGCAGGACAGTTGAAAAGTAGTATCCTGTCATACATTGTGCTTAATCATTCCTTTGCAATTCTGATATTGCACAGACCGATTTTACACAATGCTGGGGTTCGACAAATTGTGCAGCTCGACAGTATGCTAAAGTAGTTTGATGTTTCAGAGGAGAGATCAAACAGCAGACTTCCAGTTTCTTTCAGTTTGGCATTCTATTATGTGCCCCATGGTGTGTCAGAACAGTTCAATCTCAGATGGGTGGGGTGCAAACTGAACGCAAGAAAATAAAGCTTTACTTCTTGAGACTTTCATTTTTATTCACTTTTATTCACTATTTAATCATGATCTTATTCTAAAAATACACAAAACGACTTTTCTAATAATGTAATCTCCTAATTGGCAGGGCCCCACTGTACAGCATATCAGTCTTAGTTTCTTAATGCATGTGTAAAAGTTAACTGAATACATGCCCATATAGGAAAAGTAGAAACCAACAACTTTCAGTATAAAGTAATGTATAGACTAACAAAGTTAAGCATCTAAAGACTTTTATATGGTGCACTCTCCAAATAAAGCTTCCTATTCTGCTCTGCCACAGACCATAAAATAGCTACTCGTGTTTGAAATGGAGAGAATTACTCACACAGAGAAATGGCAAGAAGTTCTGCTAGTTCTGCAGTGCAGGTAGGCGATAGATACTTGGAGGCACAGACTTATTGCAGCCCTCCATAGATATCTGCCCAAGTCTACACAAACATTAGAGTGGAAATGGGGAAACAAAATTACAGAAATCTGCTAAGTTTGACAAATGGCAGGCCCAGCTTTGCCACCAGCTATTAGCCAGCAATGATTAATAAGTGAGAAAATAATTGCACTTCATTGAGATTGATGACGCCCCATTTAACCTCCCCACTCATCCTGACTGCGCCACAGAGCACCGAGATGAGCCTCGGACACACTGCTGCTCTGCCGGCCTCATTGGCATCAAACACACACAATCCCACAGATACACACCGGGTTTGTAATGATCCTGTGGGGCATTTTTTAAGAGCCTTGCGGCGCTCCGATCATAAGTTCATTGTTAGTAAGTGAAAAACAATGATCTCAGCAACAGGAGGCCTCTGGGAATATCTCACTCCACCAATATAGAAGCATTTAAGTCAACCACCGTGGGGAATTAATGACAGTGAAGTCACCATTAAATCCTATGCTAACGAGTTTGTGGGCTTTGGTCCTCTGAGTGTTTTTGCTCTTTTCAATTTGAGCTGCATGCCGTAAATGTGCTCAAATGTGATTTTTCACAGGCAAAATGCAAACAAAACGGCGACGAATGAGTGCCGTGTCGCCTTATCCTCTCAGTCTGCAAAGAGACATGGCCAAGGTTATTAAAGAAGGATGTAGCAGAGCAAGATGGCCGCTGTTGTGACCAGAGGCGGTGTAGAGAGATAAATGGTTGACCCAGCCTGGTGTCAGGTTAGGATTGATGCCACTATCAGCCCCACTGCTTTCCCAATGATTTTCTCAAATCTCTGATAGAGTGTGTTATCTAGTTACTGGCATGAGGGCAACGGCCTGCGGGCAAAGAGAAGGTCAATCTATGAGGACAATCTTTGTTGGACTAAATGAGAAAAAAGACCTCACAAAAAAAAAAGAATAAAAAGCAGCTGCTAGGTCTCTGGGATAAGATAAGCCAAATTACTTCTCTTTAGTAGAATAGGCCTCTGGCAAAACATCAAAAAAAAAGAGAGAGTGGTTAAAAAATTAAGTGTGGCTGATGTGCTCTCTAACTTCAGCGTTGCGGATTTCACCTGGAACCTCTGCTTCCTTGAACTAATGTTGATTCACTGTCAGAAGCACCTTGAGGAATGGACCAGGCAAGTTTGTTTTTGTCTGCTGTTTAATCTGCATCCTAATAATAAATCTCAGGCAACCCCCGAAAGTTTAACAACATTCTTTATAAAACCAGTCTACTCTGAAAAACCCTTTTATAGACTGTCAAACTTATCCGTAATCTCGTTCTATCATCCTGCTACTTTTTCCAAATCTGAGGGAAAGAATTTGACTAATAGGTTGTAATTTAGCGGCTGAGGTTTTGATCAATAACTCTGTCAATAATGATGGAGAGCTCTGCACAAGGAGAAATGATTCCACTCATTGTCTAAGTAAAAAATGAAGGTATGGACATCACCTCCAGCAGGGGGAGGATGTCCACAGGTGCTTTGCCAGTATGATAGTTGAGTCGATGAGCGGCAGGACAAATAACAAACACACATCCAACAAAAACACACATAAACACATAAAGACAAACGCAAAGCTCACCATTTGTTTTCACACGGCGTGCATTAGACCAACACACACATGCATGTCCCTAATGGATGTATTTTTCACCACCGTTTTTTTGACATTCCGTCAACAGGCCATTCTCATGACAATCAGACTCTGACAGAATTATTGACTAAACTACAATAAATGAAGGGAGCAATGATTTAATGATTCAGAAAATGGTTTCAAGGAAACAAACAGATCATCTTGATTCTTTTCTATTGTTGCACGAATAAAGAAGGCTACAGTGCCAAATGTCTCTTTTTTGAGTCTTTATAGCTTCTACTTAAAACAATTAAAATAAATTTTAAAAAGTTGTTGCCAATCAAGAAATAAACAGTATACGCCAGTATCCAGAGATAGGTTGATTTAATAAAACAGAGTTGGGTTAGAATTTCACCCAAAGAAGGTTCAACTGTCCAACATCTGATATGAAGGATACTAAAGAGTGGGTTGAAAACATAACAACATAACTTTGATTGTTACATATTGGCATATGTAATACATGCTCCTGCTAGCTCACATTATAACTATGACAAGTAATAGGCTTAGTTAGCATATCAATGCAGATGATACTCAGCACTACATTAGTGTCAGCAGGTGACTATGAAGTGATTCAAACTTTGAGGAGACGAATTGAACAAATAAATGTGTAGATGTGCCAAATGTTTCTCCACCTGAACAGAAACAGAAATGAGATAATGAGCACAGAGTTTCAAGGAAACTATTGATCAGGCCCAAAATTTAGGTGTAGTGATGCTCAGACCGGAACCTTTATTTAAACACAGAGGCAACTACAAAGTTGGCTCTCTATCATCTGATGAATATTGGATTCAAGGACTGATGGCCCAGCAAGATCAGGAGAAACTCATAATCCTGTGTTTGTCTTCAGTTGTACTGATTACTGTAACAGTATATTCACAGGTCTGCCTAAAAAGTCAATCAGACAGCTGCAGCTGATCCAGAACGCTACTGTTCGTGTCCTCACTAGAACCGAGTTCTAGTTCTTACACTGGCTCCATGGAGCTCAGAGAATAGACTTTAATGATATATTTATTAGTTTATAAATTACTGAATGGCTTAGCACTAAAATACATTCATGATTTATTGTTTTTGTACAAACCTTCCGGACCACTCGGGGCTTCTGGTTCAAGTTTACTCTGCATCCCCAGGATTAGAACCATGAAGAAACATTCATTTTTTATGCTCCTCTAGTCTGAAACACAGTTCCATAAAACTGCAAAACTGCTGAAACACTGAGATCTTTTAAATAAAGGATAAAACCCAAATTCATTTAGAGCCGTCTTTGATCAATAGTCTTGGTTTCTTTTTTGTCACTGTAATGCTTTTTGTTGTTTTTTGTTGTGTTATGTTTTAAATCCTGAACTGTCTTGTTGCATAAATGTGCTATACAAATAAATTGTCTTGATTGGATGTACAGCTTCCTGTTAACCTAACCTAACATAAAGCTTATGAATGGTGGGAAGAGGCTAAAGAGAATCAGAGGAAACCTATGACTCTACAGGGAAAACATGAAAATACAACACAGAAAGGGCTCCAACCAGGAATTAATCCCAGAAACTTCCTGCTGCTTAATGACTAGTAGCTTTTAGTTGTTTTAAAGGATATCATAATATATAGATATAGACAATTACCTAATCTTGTCAGTATATAACACTGTATAAAATATTTAAATATCCATGCTGAGTTTATGAAAAATTCTGTAGTAAAGCATTGCTATGTTTCTACCTTGCACTCTGACTGACACCAGAAATGTACAAGAAGAAGGTTTTAACAACGTTTTGGAATGATTTAGAAGGTGATGATTCATACAGAAATTTCTATGGAGCTTGAATTTTAAAGAAGTGTCTCGACTCACAATTCGAAGCTATTCATTTTCTATATTTTCCCATATACACTAGCTCCGGGAAATGTACACACCCCACTAAAATTCCAGGTATCTTTAACATTAACAAAAGACATGTAAAAACACTTTGCAGCCTGAATGTGACATATACAAGCACGCTAAAGAAGGAATACGAATGTTAGAAAGCTGCAGTTATCTGTCTGACTAAGGGCGTTTACACGTGTGGCTGTGCCAGAAAATGGCAAAAGAAAAATGCTATTTTTTTTCTGTTCACGTGGTGCTAGTCTCTGCCCGTACTGGAGTCCAGTACCAAAACAGAAGGTGGCGGTATATAAATAATTACGCAGCTATCAAACAAACAAGGAAGTGAGAAGTACCAATGTCATAAAACGAGCGATGGCCTAGAATGACTGTTTGTGAATATTGTCCTCTGCCCACATGTCCAGTAGCACCGCCACTTCTTCATCGGTCAAGATGGATCCTTTTGCACCAGTCATCTTCTACCTGGTGTGTTGCTGTGGGATGCTTGAACAGCGTTGTTTTGGTCTCTTTATGGTCGCGTGGTGATTCGGTAACTTCCGTTAGCGGTGTCGCCACTTCCGTCTGGAGGGTGTCTATTGTCTCAGGTGAGGGTACAGCTTGTGTTGACATGATCCGTATCCACTTATACCTGGACTCAAATACGACCTCCAAGGAAGGTTTCTTGGACTGTAACCTGGCACGGTCCAGATTGTGTTCACATGGTACGAAATAAGTGGATTTTGAGCAAATACTGTACCCGAATACGAATTTGAGTCCCATGAAAAAACGCCCCAAGTGTGCACATCCTTCAACTAATTTCTGGGCCTTCTTTGGTAGAGATCCATTATCATCCCACATTTGAACGTGTATTCTTATTCTACCTTGTAAAAGTTCTCAAATTCTCTAAGATTGTCATATATTTTTTAAAGCCCACTCTTGAGGTGACTCCGGTTTAGTTTTAGTTCTCCACTTCACTAGGATATTACATAGCTTGAATTTCTTTCTGTTGTCCTGTTGTTGAGGTGCAAATATTCTCGGATTCAATATAGTGAAACCTGAAAGTTTTGAGTCACATAAATGGCATTCAAGACTTGACCATCCATCCATCCCTCCCTCCCCAAGCCATTCCCGGACCAAAAGGGTTGTACAGTCTTGTCAGTGAGTTCTGGTTCTTTCTCAGGGTTTCCACCCAGTGGATCGTGCCCAGAAAACCCCCAAAGTGAGGCTCCCAGACTTTCCCTCAATCCACCTTTACAAAAATCTCCCAGCATGATGCTGCCATTATCATGTTTCACTGTTGATTTGTACTAAATACTTTGCTTTTAGAATTGTGGCCCAAAAATGTAATTCAGTCGGGCAGCTTGTACTTTCTGTGGAAGAAGATGGATCTGTCTTCAGCCTTACACATTAGTCCAGGCATTCAGGATCCAGAAACCTCTTGTTCTATGAAAAAAAAAAAAATGCTTGGGGTAAAGTGTTGATGTCAGTTTCTTGGCAGTCACCATGTGTCTGTGTCTATGCTTTCTACTGGTTTTCGAGAAATGTCCAGTTTGAGTAATATCACATTCTCCATTCACTCCAGTTACTTTTTTCTCCATGCCACTGCATGCATTTTTTATTATTCTGACATTTTTTCTTCTCCTGACTGATCCCTTTTAACAGTCAGATAGTTTTAAATATTGTAATCCTTTGGCAAACTGTATTTACCTATGGGACGTAAATGTCATTATTGGGACAGTGTAATAGTTAAAAAATACCTTCTTCTTCTGAAAGAAAGATAAAACATAGTCCTTCAGGTATTTTTTAGTCTTTTATAAACATGGAGTAACATAGTGAACCCAAAAACATTTATATTCACATATCCCTTCCCAACCCTTCCACTGTAAACCCTTTCATTTTATGCAGCAATGTTTATCTTCTAACAGCATGAGTCTGTGTCCGCTACTGGTGGGTCAATCAGCAGCGGTTCTGATGGGAGTGACAGTCTGTGTGTTTTCAAGTCAGAATGTAGTGTAGATATCTTCCGGCTGACGTCATACATTGTTACCGAAAACATTACACACAAAAGACTTTCTTTTTCTCCACATTACCTACGGTTCTTTATGCACTCCCTGAGAATGTAACTGATTAATTAAATCATCATCTGAATTCATGTATATATCAGTTTCTTTAGCACAAATTTTTTATTTAAGTATTTGTTTTATTGTATTTTTTGCACAACGTACCACAGCAATTTCCTAATGTTGTAAATCTGCTCAACATTTGTCACTTTTGGCAATTTAAATTTAACATATCCTATCCTGCAGTTCTTTTATTTACATGCATTGATGATATACCTGTGATTTTTGGCTTTTTTTGTGCTGTTTTTCATGTGAAGCCCAGACTTTACAGACATTGAGGGGAAAAATAAATTTCAAACATTTTAAAAATCAAGTTGCATTTGCCAGGAGAACATTCTCTTATCAAATTATCAGACACCAAGAAAAAACATTAAAAACAAGACAATATCCCTTTGAACCAATATTAATAACAGGAATGCAATATGACTAGCAGCCAACATACAGCCCAAAACTAAATTCCCAATTCAATAACAATATAAGCTTACTTTTAAAGATGATGAAGAAGCTTTAGAGAAACAATGTCTTCTGCTCTGTTACACAGTGACCTTTATGACCTTTTGGCGACTTTCATCCCAGCTGGATGCTCCACTGAAATGTGTTTTTCGGAGCAGACCTGAACGGTTTGAACATCGAGCTCTAAGTGGATTGGGTTCCTGTCAGAGCCGAGCAGCTGGACATTGATAAATTTCCTCCTTTGTGCAATCGATAACTCTCACCTTTCAGCCGAGGGCCCCTTCAGAGCAGGACGTCATAATTACTCTGTCAAAATGAGCGCCTGTCTGTGTTAAGACTGACGACAAAGTGTGTGTGTGTGTGTGTGTGTGTGTATTCAAATGATACCCTGCAGAGCCATATATGCTGCATGCATGCAAAGCAATGGAAACTGTTGTTTATGGTAATGCACATTTGTATGTTTGGGGTTGTAGTCATGGAGATTTATGGATTACATATATGTGTGTGTATGTGTGTGTGTGTATCACGTGGGCCCAGGTGACGCTTTTTTTTTAGCTGAGTAGGACTTGCGAATGGCAGTGACTGACAGCCAGGCAGCCCGCCTCCTCCTTTCTCCTCCCACGGCGCTTTTTGATGCCTGTCACATTGACCAATCAGGCAGTGATCTGACAGCTGTCGTGATGCACACATGCCCACAACAACCACTCAAATTCACAGATTTCTGGGGACACACAGAGATTGAATTTTAATCTTAACCCAGCTGTGAACTCTGACTCAATCTTTAGCGACAAATCACAGAGGAAATATAAAATTTCAACAACATCGAATCTTCACATAAGATCAGTATTGCTGTTAGAATTAACACTGAAAATAAAACGGTCGGAATGATTGGCCCCTCGTGTAAGTTCTGCTAGCATATGGGTGCCTCCTGCATTCATTATCTATCCAGAAGTAAGGATGGCTTATTTATTTATTACAGGGATTTGCAGCCATCTGCTTCATCAGACAGCATTGCAGCAGTGCAGCCTCCCTCCAGGTGACTGCAGGTACAGATTTATGCACAAAAATTTGTATGCTCTTTGCATGATTTGCATTCATGCATGTTAGCCTATCAGTATAATTGCAGATATGATGCCCTTTGATGACTTCAACCCTTTTGCACTTGTGTCCACATATGAATTTGCACGACTGTTGTGTAAATGTTTGATAAGATTAGGGTGAATGAATAATCGTGTGTGGCTGCGTGCATGGATGTCACAGCTGCACTGCTGTGCTGTTGTCAGTTAAAAAGGCAGCCTGTGGAATTAAAAGTGAATGAGGCAAAAATGAGCAGGGCTCCTCATAACACCACCACAATAATAATACTAATACTAATAATCGCAGCAATAATAACCTCAGTGCTCATTTAGACATCAATACTAATCACTCTCATTTGGAGGACAATAATAATAATCAGGCTCATTTAGAGTGTCGATTCTCCACAGAGGCTTCCTCTGCCTTTGGGGTTGGTTGGTGCTTAACCTAATGATAATAGTCATGATTCATGGCTCACCTCTCCCGCCCTGCATGTTGCTTTTCCTCCAAGTGAACACTGGATTTGTGTGTGAGAGTGTGAGAAAGAGAGACCAAAGAAAGGTTTTGAATTAGTAATATTTTCCTTTTACATGTTGACACACACTAGAGCTTTCGCTTTTCCCTGTAGTTTTACAGGATATGGTGGGCTTCAACTTCTTCTTGTTTTAAGGCGTTAAAATAAGACAGATTCATATATTTTTTTAAGTTTGTCATCATGAGGAAATATTGGACATTGAAATGTCAACACTATGAAAAAAAAAAAAAACTAGAACAAAATAATAAAAAAGGGCTGCTTATGGAGAAGAAAAAAGACCTGAATCTAAAGCATAGGGCCCTTTACTATTTACAGTGTGGCGAAGAGTATTTGGTAGCCGGCGACTGTTCAAGTTGCTCCACAAAAAAATATGAGAGAGGTCTTTAATTTTCATTATAGGTACACTTCAAACATGAAAGACAGAATATAAAAAATGTAAAAAATCTAATTGTGTGATGACACAGAAAATACGTATATACAGTATACTGGCCCTCGTAGACCTGCTACTTCTTCTTTAGAAGCTCTTTTGCCATCCGCTTGTTACATGTATTAATAGCACCTGTTTGAAGTTGTTATCTGTATAAAAGACACCTGTCCACACCTTCAAACTGTCAGAGTCCAACCTTCATAATCGCCAAGACCAGAGAGCTGGTCACCAGGGACAGGAATATACACATGCACAAGACTGGGATGAACCAGTCTACAATAGCCAAGCAGTTTTGTGACCAGATATCAACTGTTTGAACAATTATAAGAAAATGGATCACTGATCAAATCCATCAACCTGGGGCACCGTGCAAGGTCTCACACAGGCGCAAAGATAGGATTTTTAAACTGGGTGGGACAATGTTTTCAGCATTCCCACTGTAATAATTACCTATTCCAAACCTGAAACACCAAGTGCACCTCTGTTTTATAATTGACAGCTTTTGAATATTTTTTATATTAACACACTTCTCACCTTTTCTTTTGTTTTTAACGTTCTTTTTGACACAAATTTGCCTTCTTATGTCAAGAATTATGTTCATACTAACAATCATATTACAGCTACTCTACTAGACAAGCTTGACATTTGCATCTTCAACTAAATCAAACAGATTTCATACTGCAAAGCTTTGGAATGCAAATATTTACCTTGTGGAACTCTCTGTATATGTTTCTATATAAATCTATTCAGGCTTCTACCACTTCTGTACGTATTAATTTTATGTATCGTTCTGTATATTTCATATGCTTACCTTGTTTTGTATTTTTGAATATGTGTTATACAAAACAAACAAAACAAATACAGAGAGCTCTCCTCCTGTCTACTAACACTTGGAAACAAGAAAAGAAAATATAATAAACGTGAACAGTAGATAAACATATGTGTATTTCGACAGTATATATATACATACACTAGACTCTCTCCTACCACACAATATCTCTCTGGCTGTGTGTGTGTGTGTGTGTGTTGACAAGGGATAAATTAAAGAAGTGTACAAACTTCCTTCACAGAACCATGGCATAATAATATTTTATTAGGTTATTTACTTACCCATGATGAAAACAATAGCTCTGAATAAACAATAGCTGAGCAGAAGCGCTTGTCGACCGTAGCAGAGAAATATTCCTCTGGTTTGAACAGGTGGAGCAGCGGATAGAGTGGGATTTTCCTGACCACGCCACTCCTGCAGCTGGTGTGAACCAGGCGTAAGCTTCTGGGCTCTATGCCTCCTGCTCCTCTCACTGGAGCCTCTGGAGTCTCTCACTGGTGTCTGGTTATGTTGTGCTGCGTTCTATTTGATCAGAAAAAGGAGCTTCAAGCACTTAATGTCCGTTTTTTGTTTCTGTCTTACCTTATAAGTTGGAGGGGGTTCAGGGTTGATCTGAATCTGGGGGGGAAAGATCCCCTCCGTCCCTCACCCAATCTACGCCCATGGGTACACATGGCCTTTAGAACAGTGAGGAAACTGTTTACAAGATGTATGTAACTGTGCTTAATGAATTGGGAAAATGGTAACAAAGGTTACAACTAGGAACACACAACACCGTCATGGATTAAAATCCTGCTGCTCTCGAAAGGTCCCCCTGTTTAAGCCAGCACATATCCAGGCTAATCTAAACTGTGCCAGAGACCACACGTATGAGCCAGAGGAGGATTTGGAGAATGTCATGTGGTCAGGTGAGACCAAATTAGAACTCTTTGGTAAAAAAGAAAATGCTTTTATAAAAACCAGCCGCATATCTGACTGTGGCCAATGGATGGAATAGCTGGCACACAGAAGTAGATTCTGCCACTGAGTCAACAATGTGTGTGAATAAAAGGATCAACAACCAACAGGGTGTGATGCAAACAATACATTAATCTATCAAGGTAAAATAACACAGTAATATACTTACAACCCGCTCCCCCAAACACAAAATTAAACAAAGCAGTGAAAAAACAAGGATATATATATATATATATATATATATATATATATATATATATATATATATAAATACATACATACACACACTTTAATGTTCTCAAACAAACCTCTGAGGCCTTCACATAGGACCTGGACTTTTACTGAAATTAAATTTAACACAAGCAGACATTATTTACTTTTAAGGGGGCTTGTGAAGATAAGTGGGTGCACTGTATTTTATTTTGGGGTAAAATAATAAAGACAGTTGAATACGAAAGTATGTAAATCTTTTCAGATAAAAAATAAAATAAAAGCAGGTATTTCCTTCCCACTAAGAATATACACTACACTCTGTTGGTTCATCACATCACATTGTAATAAAACATGAAAGTTTGTAGTTGTAAATATGTCAAAATGTTAAAAGGATTTCAGGGTTATGAATATTTTTGCAAGGCATTGCAAAAATATATATTTCTTTACATAATAAATGGCATCTGATCCATCTATCAGTAATTAAGGCTCTGCAGCCAGCTGGTTGGCTTAGAAAAGAAGTGAATTCAGGTTTTTGACTATGACATCAAAACGATGCCAGCTTAAAATGAAACTGAAAAGAAATATTCGGACTAAAAATAAAAATTGGCATTGAAAAAATAAAATTATAATTGAAAATATTTATTCTAGATCCAAAATAGAGTGAAAGTTTCTTTATTGAAAATAAAATCAAAGTGAAACATTAAAACAAATATCTCACAATCCTGTCATCCTTTCATCTTTTGTTTTTACAATGGCAATTTTCTTTTCGAGGTCTCTGTTGTTTTAGCGCTGTTGCTTTTCAGATTCATTTCTTTTGTCACTCTTTTGACACCGTGCATGTGCAATGAGGGATGGGGTTTCAGATTAAAAA
The DNA here is from genome assembly GCA_028564705.1 of Apricaphanius iberus. Lineage (NCBI taxonomy): Eukaryota > Metazoa > Chordata > Actinopteri > Cyprinodontiformes > Aphaniidae > Apricaphanius > Apricaphanius iberus. Next base: position 957,264 of record JAPXFQ010002017.1, read on the forward strand.
TCTCTATTTCGAAAGTGTCCTGGGACGAAGGCAGGGCAAAATTTCATACATCAATTTCATACACTAAGAACAGTTCAATATTACACTGATTAAAATAACACAACACATAAAGTAAAGCATCTACATTGTAAAAGAAGATAAAAATTTGAAAACTTGATTTTGAGTTATTTGTTTCAATGTATATATTTTGAATTTTATTTAAACATTTTCAATTTCAGTTATTTTGCTTTCAATACAGCACATTTATTTCACGTTCACATTATTTAGTTACGATTATGTTTTTCAATGCAAATTTTTATTTTCAGTGCCAATATTTCTTTTCAGTTTAATTTTTAAGCTGGCATCGTTTTGGCATAGTCAACACCAAGTGACTCTAATCAGAGGGGCCACTCAAGCAGCTTTTATATGTGAGGGCTTACTAGAATTTGATACTTTTCATATTTGTTTTCCTACTTCACCACAGAGGATCACATGGTTGAGCTGGATGCAGGTCTGTGACACAAGAACTTACAGTGTGCAGTAACAGTGTTGCTGTTCCCTCTCAACAATACGAGGCCGTCCACAAGTCATGAAATTATTTCCTCCTCTTTCTGATGTTTTACACGCCGGCACATCGGAAAGCCAGGCTCTAATGTGATTCCTCCCAAGTGGTTCTCATCTCATCATGGCCATGCGCTTTGAACCCTTGGCTTGACAGCTTTTCGGTAGAAGACAGGAAAATGGGTGCAGAGGGAGAGAATTGTCCGGCACTGATTTGCTGTAAAAAACTCGGACAGAAGATCATTTCAGCACCGCTCGGGAAGATCAAAAGCTCGGCTGGCATAGAGTGGGCGCGAAGGGAGATGTTATCGCTGGGTTCTCATTTCATTCACAGACAAGTGTGAAATGACTTCATCTGTTGCGTGGACTCACACTAGACACCATTATAAACTACTGTACAGTGACCCTCCCTTCCTTCCTCACTTTTTCCTGCAAGCTCGCACCTACAGGTCAAAATCTAATGCAGTTTTGTCCTAATATGATGTCTCCAAGGTAAAGCTTTGTGTAGCTATCTGCCACATTGGTCGCTTTTACCCACATAAGTGATTTATTTATCAGTAATTGCACTGAGAATCTCTGCAATAGGGACTGAAAATCTCAACCTTAAAGACACAAACAAGGGCAGCACTAATAAGTAAAAGTAAAAACCTGAAGTCCAGGCCTAGAGGGAGGAAGTTTCCCACTCGGAGGTGCCCATCATTAGTTCTAATCTTGAAACAGGAAAAAAGCTCCAGCCCCGACTTCTGAGGCTCACCACTTGAATAATTTAACAGTCACTATTACAAATCTGTCCGACTTTTTTTTAAAGAGGCAGCAACAAAAGAGTTTTGAAATTACAGCTCGTTCTCTCAGCGCTGCTGCTAATACAGATTTTGCCGTGCTTTGTGGGCATTCATGTGCTCTGAGAGGGAGACGGAAGCAAGATGAGATAAAAAAGAATTTTCCTCCTCCTTTTTCTTCATCCCTTGTCCTCCATCTTCATTTCCTCCTTCATTAAAGGGAGTTCGGCACAGAGCCAGGCTGTAATGCCGCGTGAGAGCTTTTCTTCCTCTTTCTGTCTCCTTTCTGCCTCTTCATCCAGCCTGCCTTTTCCCCTCCTCCTTCCTATCCTGAACATTCTGTTTAGCAGCTTAAGCTGATGACACAGAGAATGTTGTGAGTTGAAAGGCCATTTCACCACACTTAAACAAACACAGGCTCACAACACACAGTAACACACACTCTTGCCCAAAGCAAAAGGCCCCAGGCAGTCTCTTTCCTGCTAGCCAGAGGCAATCACTCTGCCTCTATGATACTTTAACTGTGGGATGTCAGGAAACATTAGGCTTCCAAAAAACTCTGCTACTGTACAAAGTAAAGCAGACATTGATAACACACACCCACACTTTATCAACTGCAGTACAATTTGCTTTTTTTTCCAAGAACACATACTTTTGATCCTTTTGCTTCAAACTATATTGATTTATCCTTTACTGTCTGTTAATTTATTTTTTAACCGACTCTTTTAAAAGACGAATAAGATCCATCAAGTCAATTGAAAAACTTTGCATATCTTAGACTTTAAAGACCTTAAATTTCTTTTTTCTGAAAAACATTTTAGTGAGATTTCTTTAAATCACCTTTCTTTGTTACTTGCTCTCTCCTGAAATATTAGTGGACTATGGGTCATAGTATCCGACCTGCATCAAACATTCAATGAATTTTCAACTTCGTTTTTGAAGTTGCGTATCCCCACGTTCTAAACCCCCATTGTAAATGAGAGGCCAATTTGCAGAGAAAAAACTTTATTTTACTGAAAAATGTCATGCTAATTGCCCCTAAGGCTCTCCATACTGGTATGAAGAAAAAAACTAAAGAAAACACACCGTCGATTTACAAAAACAAAACAAAAAGAAAAATCACCATCAGCCCACCGGGCAAATACCCAGTATGCCCAATAGCCAGTCCAGCTGTGGATTTTATAAAGAACAACTTTGTGTAAACTTAACAACCATTTTTGCTGCTTATCTAAACAGAATTGTTGCATTTTGATTTAATAACCAGTTTAGGCCTTTATTGGGAGTGTTCAGTCAACGGGAGGGGGTCCCAAATGAAAAGCCCTTTGGTAGCCTAGGCAACCTTGTTGCCCACCTAGAAGACAACCAACATAGAAACTTTCTTGCTAGTCTCTCAGAAGGAAATGAGTGGAATCAAAAGATGTATTTTTTCTTTATTTAGATGATTTTGGCAGTAAATGAAATAATGAAAAGTACGTTGAGTTATTTAGCACACATGACTGTACAAGTAACAAATTACAGGTCTCTTGAAGTCTTGCTGCTTTATGTCGGGCGGTTGCAGGATTGTTTAAAGAGTCATTAGCTGCCTTATTTTTCCATTCGGTGTTTTGCTTCATACAGACACTTTCAATTTCAGGAAAAAACTATTTCACTGAATTAAGTTTTCCAATCATATATAGGTCAGTTCATTTTTATTGGTGTTACTAAAATCTTCTATGTTGTTTTTGAAAGACTCCAACCAGTCCCATCTCTTCCTCTCAGGCTTTGAGACACTGGGAACTGCAAGGAGTGGACCAAGTTTTAATAATAAACTTCTGAAATATGGATTTGGTGGGATTTGAGCTAAAATACTTCCCCATTCTAGTAATAACTCCTGTTTTTTCCTTGAAAATCAGAAAAAGATCCCTTTGTGAGCAGCAACACAATAATGGAGGAAGTCTGGAGCTCCTCTCAGATATTAATGTTTAATCAGATGCACATTTTTTTGACTTAGTTTGCTATGTTTCCAAATCTAGCAAAATAGGAAGATGGCAGATATTGTACTATACCCTTTATTCGCTTGTTTTGTTTTCAAGCTCTCTCTTTACCCCACTTATGGTTTCAATTTGTCTACTTTGAGCCCTGCGTGCAAAGAAGATGCAAAAGACAGTCTGTATGGTATTTTGGCCGACTTTATTGGGTAGTCCTGGATGTTGATACAGAAAGAGGATGTCCTGAATTTGTGAACATTTCATAATCTTATAAACAGTAATTGTAAAATGTTTGATTAATCTATTTACTGCTAGAAAAAAAGGCATATCTTTAACTAAACTGAACTCCATGGGCGGTAGAAAGTTTACGCACCTACATTTTGGAACAGCTTGCCCCTGGAAATTAGAACCTCCCAAACCCTACTATCTTTCAAGTCACAACTCAAAAGTCATCTGGTCAAGTTGGCTAACTCACTATAACTGTCTCCTATGGTTTTATTTTTGTTTTATCCTCTTTAAAATCTCTGTAACTTAGCGTCTTATTCTGTGTGCTAATGTTTTTGTAAAGCGATCTTGAGTGTCCTGAAAGGTGCTTTAAATTAAATTATTACTGTACTGATCAAGTAAGTGCCTAGCAATTCAATTACTGCTTTGGGTCTTAGCTCAGTTTTATGCCACAGATCCAGGAGAGAAAGCTAAAGCTACAATCACAGCTCTTACGAACAATAGGATGATACAAATCTCCAAATTCATATAAACTTTAGAGTTTATAGACATTTGTGAAGGGGGACATACTCTTCTTAAGTGTCTTTATGACATTGTTATGGCTGCTGATTAATTCATAAGCTGTAGTCTTTTAGTTCAGAGAAGACCAAAGTTGTTTCTTCTGCAAATGCAGTTACAGAACAAAGAGGAAGACCTAACTGTTTGAGAAGCTTGTTTCGTTCTAGGATGTCAGGAACACTTGGAGAGATGACGGCAATGCTGGTGGTTGCAGCCATGGATACAGAGGCAGCACCTCTATGAGAATCCGTCATGGTCTCCTGACCCTGTCCAGGTCATTGTGACTGAACCTTTATGTAACTCACGCTTTGCCATTTGCTCACATATCACCTCAAACGTACAAGGTCTTGCCAAAAAGTGGCTACCACTGCTAGATAGGGGGAAGTGTGACATCTCTTTAACAGACTAATCATTCCATAAATGGGCATGTTGGATCGCCTCGACCCACTTAGGACCTAGCCAGAGGTAGCTTGAAAGAACAGTTCAGCTTGGCCTAGATAAAGGCTGTGGAAACACATTAAATAAGGGCTGACCCAACACGGCTCAGACCAAGCCAACTCTAAGGTCGGCTTGGTGAATACTAACAGAATACTAAACTGTCAAAACGGCCAACGGAACTCAGGCCTTCTATCAAATACGGAAAGCTTTGGTTTAATGCAACCCCTCTCCCCAACCCACACTTACATAACCTGCAACCTCCTGAAATAAGAGAGAGAGAGCATTTTTTTCCACAGAATATTACTCACAAAACATTAATTTTCAGGTAGAGACCACATCAAAATTAATAATAATTTTAAAAAAATCAATTGAATGAGACCTCAAACAAATTAATTACTTAAGTATTTCTGACTTGCTACACAAACGGACGCATGTGCTTGAAATAATAAACCATTTAAGCTCCTCACCTTGCTGCCTCAATATTATAACCACAGCTTTTCTAGGTAAAGTTCTTCCTATCATTGGACTTGTTTGGATTCAAACAGTTAACTCATCCCTCCTGTCAGGAATCTTCCCCCAGGCTTTAAAAACAGCAGTTATCAAACGACTACTTAAGAAAAACAACATAGACTTGAACTGCATGCAGTTATCGAAGGGTTCCAAGCCTTACCCAGCAGGGCCACCTCCGGCCTCGCCCTCCCCATACAATCTCCTCCCTGCGTGACATTAGGACGGGATCACAAGTTCTCTTTAAACATCAATTGATTTAGGAATTTTCAGAGCAGAGCAGAATTTTCAGGGTCATCAAAACGATTAGCTACCATAACTATGTAGAAGATACTCAGCTTTACATTACACTGTCATTAGGTGAATTTGAACCCATTCAAACCTTAAGAGAATTCATTGAGCAAATCAATGGAAGTGCCATAACTTTCTCCTCCACCTTTTGAATACAAACAAAACTGAAGTAATAATTTTTTTTAATAAATAGGAGAGATTAGGAATCAGCATACAGCTCCAGTTAATGCAGCTAGAAACTACTGATCAGGCCCAAAATCTAGGTGTATTAATAGACTCAGACCTGAACCTCCAAGGTCACAGGCAGGCAATAACAAGGTCAACCTTATTTCCCCTAAATAACATTTCTAGGATTTAAGGACTAACGTTGCAGCAGGACCTCTGATAAATAATCCATATGCTGATCTTTTGTTGGCTTGATTACCGCAAAAACGTCTGCACAGGTCTGCCTAAAAAGTAAATCAGACAGCTGCAGCTTGCATTCTCAACCAGGAAAGTAAAGCACTTAACCTCAGTTGTAAAATCCTTACACTAGCTCCCTGTAGCTCAGAGAATAGACTTCAAAATACTCCTATTAGTATCAAAGTATGTTGAAGATCTACTGTTGCTATACCAGCAGCCAAGAACGATCAGGTCCTTTATTTCAGTCTAGTCAACAATTTGATTTAATTTGATTTGATTTGAACAGGAATTAGAAATAGATACCGAGAAGCAGCTTCTATTTTCTATCCTTCTCTAATCTGGGACAAACTTTTAGATGGCTGTAAAGCTGCTGAAACACTGAGTTCTTTTAAATCAAGGCTAAATACCCATCTGTTTAGAGTTGCATTTGAGTAATTTTTTCATGTATTTGTATAGTAAATGTTTTTTGGTAGTTTTATGCTTTATTGCTGTTTTTACTTTTTTACATAATCACCCAAAGCACTTTGAATTACCCTGTTTTTGAAAGTGTGTTTACAAAAGAAATTGCCTTGCCTTCTCTCTTATACTTTACGTTTGCTGCAACATTTCCCTTTTCCACTTTTTCGTAGCTCAGACATAATACCACACGGTGTGTGTTTCTGTTTGCATGTGAGAGGGAGTGTGTCTGTTTGGCTGCAGGACCACACGGTGTTAATAGGATAATGAGGTACAATGACAAATCCCTGTTGCTTCGACAATAAGGTGCTGCTGTCCAGGTTTAATATCACTGGCATGGATGTAATGCTGTTTGCGTGTGCGCTCACAAACACAGCTCAGGTGTCTGTAACACCACTTTAGAAACTAATCTTGCTCTTTCTCCTGGCATCCAATCAGTGGAACCCAGGCCTGCCCCAACAGCCAATCGATTATCTCAAATTGTTGTAAAGGTTTCTTCTCCCTTCTTCTAGTTTCCCTTTGCATTTGCTGTCCCTTTCGCCAATCATGTCATTTCATTAGTTTTTCTTAGTTTTTGCTTCCTTCGTTTAATTTTCTTTCAAGTCTATCTGGTCCTCCTTCCTCTTCTCCAAGAGTTATTTCCCTTTACAGTGTTTCCCCTTTTCTTACTTTATTTATTGATTCTACTAACCCTTCCCTTTTTCTATTCCTCAAGTTGTTCATTTTCTTTCCATCTTAAATCCTCCCTCTGTTTCTGTCTTTGTCTCCTTGTATCCTCTTCTTTTTCCCACAACTCTCTTGCTGAGCCATAACTGGGAGGATGATGGGCCATAAATCACGGGGATCTGGGCCGCCACAGACATGCTCACATTAATTGGATGTCTATATTAAATGGGAAATGAGAGCGCTGCGGAGAGAAAAAGTGAATGACTGACTCTCTTGGCTGCTATTGACCTATGAGGAGGAGACGCTGCCCTTTTCCCCAGCGCTCTCCCTCGCCCAGTTTTCTCTGCTCTCATCAGCGTGATGGATCTCAAAGCATTCATTTTCTGACCCCTCACCTGGAAGCAGATTAAGCACTCTGATTCAATAGGGCTGTTAATGGGGGCGCCAAAAGTTTATGAGGATTTCTGGAAAAGGCCAGGGAAATTAGATTGTAAGCTAACAGATTTATTGCTGTGTTTCAACACATTGTAAAAAGATTATAGGACCTCGAGGCAGGTTGGAGGGGCAGAGGGGCGGCAGTGTAAAGGAGAGAGAAAAAGAGTCCTTGCTCTCACATTTAGCAGCTATTCTAGTCTGACACGGCAAAGACAAGCATGTCAGTCAGCAGAGGATAAGCTCACGTCTGACCGTAACCCGGAGGATGGATGTTTAGACAGCCTGCCATGACGAAGCTCTGCTGGAGGTGACGTGATGTGGACTGATGTTGTTGACCGTAACGACTTTCACCTGCTTTAAGCTGTGATGCTACTGATTTTTACATGCTGTGATATAGTGGCTCTTGAGACAAGCAAACAACCTGTTGGTGTGGCCAACCAAAAACAGAACCATGTTATCTCTGAGGAATGTATCCACAGGGTAGAGTACAGTCCAATGATGCATTTTAGACTAAATACATAATAAATCATTTGAACATGGGGGATATAAAGAATTAGTGCAGTATCAGCCAAACTTACACCCCTTTTCCACTAGGGTCGTCTCGGTCAGGACCGTGTTGCACCCAGAACGATTACGTTTCCATTACCATTTCAGGAATGTGGCAGTGGTCAAAGACATGGTGGGCTCAGCTTATCAAAGTTTAAGGAAAAATAAGTCATCACTCACTTTTTTCCAACATTAAAGATGCTGATGCTTGAGACGGTATCTAGCCCACTCTCTCCTGTTGCTCGGCCGCCTTTCACCATAAATGCCATTCATTTCAGCAAAACACTTCCAGTCTGCCCCACTATGTCCAGGTGTGGTCCTTCGCTGCATGATTTTTCTCCCTTTTATTTTACCCCAGCAATGTTTTGAACTCTTTGAAGTGGAAAAGGGGAATTACTTTTTGAATATTAAAAAGAGAACCGTTTACTAGCTAATGTTGACTATTTTCAAGGTGTGAAAATTGACTTAATGGACCATTTTTGAAAAACAAATTTCACAATGCACCTTAAGGTACTTTGAGGCTTACACTCTGCTGCAAAGACATGACTTCTTTCCTCAGGTTTTGTCGAAAGCTTAAAAGCCCAGGGATGGCTGCTTAGGCTCTGCCTGCTGGACCTTACCTTAAGGTTTGATTCCCGTGGTCCCACAACATATCAGTGAAGTGAAGCAGCAATGAGAATATCTCTTCACTGACTCCTGCTGATGACTTCTGGATTCCCGCTTTTCGCACAACTATTTTTCCTGCAAAGCGAGAGCTAGAAGTCTCTTCTGTCAGATCATGTGGCAATCAAAAGGGAATGCATTGAGGTTACAATAGTAGGCCTCAAATACAGGTGAACCTTGAAAAATTTGAATATAGTGCAGTAGGTTAATCATTTCACTAATTCAACTTTAAAGGTGAATCTAATGTGATATAGATTCAGTACATGCAAAGTGAGACACTTAAAGCCTTTATATTTTAAACTTTTCTGCTGACCAAACAACTGTCCATGAAACCATAATTGACTCCCTACATAAGGAGGGAAAGCTTCAAAAGGTAACTGAAAAATAGAAATTTATGAGGAAGGGAAAAGTGTGGAAGAAGTCCGTCCATCCATCCATCCATCCATCCATCCATCCATCCATCCATCCATTCATCCATCCATCCATCCATCCTGTCTGTGTGGTTGCCATCTGCTGGTGTTGGTCGAATGTGCTTTATTAAGTCTAGAGTCAATGCAACCATCTGACAGAACATTTCATTTGACAGAGCACTTCATACTTTCTTGTGTAGATGAGCTTTATGAAGATACTGACTTTATTTTCCAGCAGGACGTTACGCCTACTCAAACTGCCACAAGTACCAAAATCTGATTCAGTGACCACGGGGTTACTGTGCTTTATTTTTCAGCAAACTGGCCTGACCATAACCCGATATAGAATCTATAGAGCATTGCTGAAAGAAAGATTAGAGACATGAGACCAAACAATGCAGATGGGCTGAAGGGTGCTATTGAACCATCCTGATCTTCCATAATTACTTAGCAGTGCCACAGGCTGATAGCATCTATGCCACGCCCCACTGAGACAGTAATTGGTGCAAAAGAGGCCCAAACCAAGTACTGAGTACATATGCACGATTACACTTTTCAGAGGTCCAACATTCCTCTGTCTAAAATCCGTGCTTTATTGATTTCATGTAACATTCTAATCGTTGGTGTTTTCATTAGTTGTAAAGCCTGTTATCTATCAGTATACATCATTCTTCACACTCCCGGTATCTGACAAAAGAACAGTGTGAAGGGATTCTGGATGACAGATGAGGATGACTGTTCTTAGGAAAGTGGAGCTAATATGCATAATGAAACAGCCACATACCAATAATGTATTGAAAGTGATGGGGGTTTTGAGTGATGCAACTGCTGTCCTCGCACTGTTCCTCCATCTCTGATCAAACAGTTATTAAATCCTTAAAACACCTGAAGGACATCAGTCTAATCTTTGTTAAAGAGATGTTATTTTTCCATAACACAGGGCTATAGGTGGTTGTAGATAGCGGCGCACAGGGGCAAGTACCAGTGTAAAACTGTCTCAGCCCCCCGTTGTGGCCCCTGCACTGGAGAGAAAAGATCTGCCTCCCATTTTACTTCTAGAAATCCAAGGAACTACCAGTAAACTTGCAGTTAGAGAGTGAAATGCTCTGTTAGGAACATATGGAACAATCAGATCTCTAATGTATTTTGGGGCTTGATTATTAAAGGGATCTTAAATTGTATTCTGGATTTAACAGGGAGCCAATGAAGAGAAGCTAAAACAGGAGACAAATGCGATCTGTCTTTTTAATATTCATCAGAACCCTTGCTGCAGCATTTTGGATCGTCTGCAGGCTTTAGAAGGAATTTTGTGGACTTCCTTATAATAAAGAATTAGAGTAAGCCCACCCTAGCAGAAGCAAAAGCATGGACTAATTACATCACTCCTGAACAGAATGTTTGTAATTTTAGCAATATTCCCTCTGTTTATCAAATATATCCCTCTTCCCCGCTCTCCAATTTTAGTTTTCATTATTTTGCAGTTAAAAACCAGCGCTATCTGTTTTCTAAGCCTATCTCTTCCCTCCCACAATTTCCCTCTCTGGCCATTTACAAAAAAGATAATGTTAATTTATATAGCATCAGCTCCTTAATATTTTTTGAGGTACTACAAAACAAATTCTTAACTTATTTTAAAATATGCAGAAATCTAAAGTAAGTCAGACTTCAATCATAAAGATAGATCATATTAAATACAAAAACTAATTGGTTAAATATTTTCTATGTAAAGAATCCTAGCTGGTTATAAAGACTAATATAACTTTAATTGTTATTATCATTAATTGTTGATAATAGCAAAAATAATTGTTTGGTATAAGTGAAGTTTATGCATGATTTAAAACCATTTGATATATTTTTTCTGCTGACACTTTCTTTAAAAAATATTTTTTATGAAAATCAATTATTTCCTTATGAGCCTAAAATTCATGCCTTCATAGAGGCACCTTTACTACAAATTGTTAAAAAATTTAGTGTAATCATCAAAGAAAACTACTATTCACTATAAGTGGTAGTAATCTTATTTAATTTAGTCTCTGTCAAGCTGATATAATGCAATGCAATCTTTCCTTGCTCAGCTCCAACTTGGCATGAAATGCAGAATCATGTGAAGGAGGAGAGTCTTCATCTTTGTGTACCAAGTGAAGTGCCTGCAGGAAAGTCCTCTGTTAGTTTGCAAGGTCCCGGATTCCTATCCAGTGTTTAGTAACTAAAAGGCCACAGCTGGAAAAGAGATCTGCTGTGATCTTGACTGATGTCAGTAAGTATGAGCTGTGATGCTAACACAAACAGATTCCGTGTGTTTGGCAATCGACTCAGGAGTAATGTAAAATCAGTCATGCATGTTAGTTTGGCTGATGGTGAAGACCCAATGCATAGCTGATGGTTCAGCAGGCATAAGGAGTCTCTGTGGGCTGAGCTGCAGAGTTTGGATTTAACCCTCTGATGCACCAGCGCCTCAGGATCTTTTTCTGTAGTAAATTAATTTACATTTGAAGGATTTTCTAAAGATGCTGGCTTCCTGTGGAGTCAGCGAGATCAAAGTGTCTAGTTCTGTGTGTTTGATTATGTTTGATGTTTGAGTGTGAATGTTGCTGATTTTTTTTTTCATTCTTTTCCTCAGCACAGCGGGAGGTGTTCGTTCCTGCCATTTATTTTATACTCTTCAACACCTAAATATGGCAAACTGCGTCTGACTTTTAACGAACTCTCACTCACAGTCTCTTTGCGGACAAGATCCTAATAACCTCCTGATGTCTACTCAACACCAGCAACATTTGAGGATGGTGAGTGATGATAGGGTTGGGTTTAAAAAGATTGAGTGGAAACACAAAATCTTTGTGAATTAAGGTTGTTGATCATTTAGGCAAGGCAATTTTATTTGTATAGCACACTTTCAACAGAAGGTAAGTCAAGGTGCTTTACATGATTCAGTGGTAAATAAACCAAACATATGATAAAAGCATAGAAAGTAAAAACAACAAAAACATAAGATAACATCATAGAAAGAAGAAAATCAGCAATTAATAGTAAGACAAATAAAGCTTAAAAGTAAGAAAATTAAAAACAGCAATTAAGCATACAAAATCAATAAAAAAAAACATTTAAAGGTGCTTTACTGTACAGTACATGATTTAGTGGTAGAGAAACAAACACAGCACATGAAAAAAAAAAAGGAATTTAGGAAAAAAATAAAAATAATAATAACCTCACTTAAAGGCAGCTCTAAATAGAAGGGTTTTGATTAGGGATTTCACAATCAGCACTTTGGGCCTTCGATCCCGATTCGATCTTTTAACCTCAAATCCGATCCAATTTCAAGTCCTAATCCGATATTTTGTTTGTAGTATTTAAATGTATAAAAGTGAAATATTTAACTTTTTAATAAGAGTAATTTGATTAATAAGCAATAATTACCACAACTGCTGCAAATCCCATGAAATCAAAATCTTAGAGAATTTAAGGTAAACTTCAATGTAATATTTCAGACAAAAGTAAAAGGTAAGACACTTGGTACAGCATTATTTATATATTTTTAAAAGTATTTCCGGCAGGCCAAATATATAGCCTAGGCCTATGTATGCTGGTGTGCACAATGCTGCTCTTCCATTTACATGGGATCACATTCATTATATTTTTGAGTAAATATGTCTTAGAAAGCCTACATTGTTCTAATTTTGTAAGTTGCAGTATTATTATTGGTGTTTTCACTATAAGCCTAAATATAATATGGTCCTGAATTCAGCATAGATTTCCTGCACTACTTGAATACAGCACAGCTCAGTCTGCCTTTTTTCTCCTCCTTCCTGTGGTACCTGAGATAAGTTTCCCCCCATTTTTCTAGCTGATTGTTGCATGTAACTGCCAGGATGACTTTCCATTCCTTAATTATATAGTTTAAAGTACGACATCCCTAGTTTTAGTCTTGGATTTAGAAGAGCTAGTAGCTTTGCAGTCCTCTGGAAGGTTGTTGCAGATTTGTGGTGCATAGACACTGAAAGCTGTTTCTCCAATTTTGGTTTTAATTCCAGAGATTTTTAGTAAACTAGAGTTAGAGGACCTGAGAGGTCCGCTGGCTTGGTATAGTGACAACAGGTCATCAACATCCTTTGGTGCTAAACCATTTGGTGATTTATAAACTAGTAGGCGTATTGTAAGCATATTCTCTGAGCTACAGGGAGCCAGTGTAAGGACTTAAGAACTGGGGTGATATATTCTACTTTCCTGGTTCTAGTGAGAACACGAGCAGCAGTGTTCTGGATCAGCTGCAGCTGTCTGATTCACTTTTTTGGTAGAAATGTGAGGACGTTGTTGCAGTAATCAATCCAACTAAATATCTTTCAGATAGCAGGCTGACCTTGTTATTGCCTTTATGTGACACTGGAGGTTCAGTTCTGAGTCCATCATTTCATCTAGATTACGCGCATGGTCAATAGTTTCTAGCTGTATTAACTGAAGCTATGTGCTGACTCTTGATCGTTCCTCTTTAGGTAAAAAAACAACAAAAAAACTACTTCAGTTCTGTTTCTGCTCAGCTGGTGAAAATATGGGACATCCAGCCATCGATTTGCTCGATGCGGTTTACGTAGTGCTTAGATTGGTACATAGTCACCCGGTGACATTGTAATGCAACGTTGAGTATCATCTGCATAGTTACGGTAATTAGTCTTATTGGTTGGGAGCATGTAGATATTAAATAGAAGAGGCCTCATGATGAAGCCTTGGAGAACCCCACATGTGATTTCTGTTCATTTTGATGAAAAGTTTCCTAGGGAAAGAAATGAATCCCTGTTCTTCAGGTAGGACTCAAACCAGACAAGTACTGTACCAGAGAGTCCGACCCAGCAACAGATCAGGGTCTGTATTGAACATTCATCTAAATAGCTGAAGATTAGACTTGAATTTTACTATAAAACATTTCTATCTTCGTTCAGTGTTTTTAGGCGGCCAAAGAACTAGTTTTTTCCACATTTTAAAAATTGTCTTGAATTTTGTGATATTAGTTGTATCCGAGCTGCTTCTTGCACACTATACTGCCTTAATTCCATATATCACTTTCCTTTACTCTTACAGTTGTACAGAACTCATCACAACGGACTTTACAAACTGCTTGTTGGCCCTAAACCTAAGTAGGGAACACCACTGTGACATTTGATCTACAATGCAAAGAGTGGCTGCACAGTGGCTCACGTGGTGGCACGGTTATCCTGCAGCAAGACGGTCCAGGGTTCAAATCCAATCCTGGGGTTTTTCTTAATAGAGTTTGCATGTTTGCATAGATGTTTGATACTCCAGCTATCTCACAGTCTATTAAACATAAGTGTAAGGTTAAATGCTCTCTCTAAATTGCCCACAGGTATGAGTGTGTGTTTGCATGATTGTTAGTCCTTTGTGTCTCTATCGCTTTTTTTTCCACTGAGCTGTATGCCACCTGTTGGTGTGGTTTGGTATCCTATGTTATGGTCTATGCTCTATTCAGTATACCGTTTCTACGGCCAGTTAGACTCTCACTGAGCAGGTGCAGCAAAACCCAAATGACCAATGTTGCATCATAGTAGTTGAAAGACAAAGTAGTGCACTTGGGTGTCTCGTGCTTGTCGCAAGCAGTGACATTTTTCTGTCCCCCAATCACTGGAGTGTGTTGTGTGAGGCCAGTTGCTCTAACTTATCTGTACTGTACCATTGTCCTTTGGACCTACAACTAAAGGGACCCCAAAACAGTACGACACTGGTTGGCTGTATGGGACAAAATGGTTTACTGAACTGCACTGAGCAGTGCTGTACTGCTCATTGAAAATGAGGCATTAGTTGCACATTAGACTGGCATACTCTGCTTCTCCCTGGGGAAAACCGAGAAAACCCTAACCCAGCTTCCTCTATGACCCTGCATGGTTAAGCAGGTATCGACAATGAATGGATAGATAAATATAATAATGAATGAATTTGATTTGCAGTCCTCAGGCATGCGTCTCTTCAGAATAACATATTTTCTTAACTAGGTAGAACTTCATGGAACAATCTTTAGCATAATCCTTTAGTCTTTCTGGAAGAACCTAAAGATCTTTTTAAAAAACCTCAAACTGAAGAGTGCAACCACTATTTTTATGCTGAGCTTTGAACCTGTATTATGTTAAATCAGGCTTTATTTATGTCAATTCTATCCACTTGTCCAGATCTGCCTCAACAAAGAGACATTGATTTCAACCGATATTTCCTACGCAAGCAAAGGTTGAATATTTTTTTTGTTGTAAAAATACATTAGATTAAAAGTAAATGGATCAAGTCTTTCATATCCTGTTTTTACATCCTGTTTAAGGTTTCGGAGAATTTAGTCAAACTAGCAGTTAGCATGTAAATTCCATGTATTGAATTAGTTTTACTTCCATTCTTACAAAACACCTTATGTGCATTAAGAATTGAAATTGGTTTAGAGTTTATTTTGAACATAAAAACCTGATATTTCAGTGTTGAGTTTTCTATGAAGCATTGCTTAGTGAGCCTGCAGAGGCCTTGAAAAATCAGTTTTCAGGTGGTTGTGTGGGAGCTCTTCTCTCCACTATCGCCACATGCGTCAATGTTAATTAGATTTACTGTCCACTGTCGCTACTGTCATTCAGGAGGAGTGATTCCTGCAAACTCAGCGACTCGTTGCAATATTCTGGGTTCCCTTAATAAGGATTTTATTAGTATTATTATCATTATGGACTAAAATTGACTTAGTTGTTTAATACCTAGCTTGAAACTGTAATATTTAATTGGCTTTGAATTAAACCTGGTGCAGTAGGTTTGACTTTAACCCGTGAATGTACCCCTTTTCGATAAAACTTTTAAAATGTTTTGCAATTAGTTAACAAATAATAAATAATACATTTTAAAATATTGCTGTTTGCTAGCTTGGCAATATTATTCAGAGCTAAAATATTCACTGCATGGTTGCAGAATGTCACACTAACAGTTAATTCTCCTGGTAAAGCATTCATATGCCTGGATGGCTGTATATTTTTCTGTTTAAAGTGCTCATATACATATATATTTTAAGGACTAAAGAGAGTTTGCCTCTGTTAATCATCAGAATCTTCCATTTCACTTTACGAATATGGCTCCCGCTGGCTAAAACACAGGCCCCTAGGCACTTTGTGAGGCCCCACACCCACCCTTTCATATATCTTTTATCTGTGGCTCTGTGCATGTGTGAAAGCGTAAAAAGACTCTATTGTTAATGTGATTTGGCTAAATATCCCCGGGGCACACACAAAGCAGAATCTCCTCACCTCTTACCCTCGTACTCTTTGCTTGCTCTATCAAACAGTCAATAATCCCCAACTGTTCTGCTGATTTGATGAGGCTAATCACTTTAAAAACATTTGATATAGATAGCAATCTGGAGCAATATTTTTTTTTACATAAGATCAGGTTTTTTCTTTTTACATCAAATGGCTTTTTGCTAATTGTAGCTTTTACATCACACAAATGAAAGGGGATTAATTTCCTTTGTCATTTATTTCCCGCTTTTGCTGCTGGAATGTGAATTGACACAAATTTAAAAACATATTTTATATCAGACGTTTACAGTACACTGCAATACACTTACAGGTTGAAAGGACAAGAATGAATATCTGATTATGTAAAATACCTCAAAGCTAAAAAATGAAGCAGAAAAGCCCATATGAACAATTTTCTTCTCAGAATCAATTCTAAAAGCACCCGACTAAATCAGGGGGAGAATGAACCACAAACTTATATTGACATACCAGATGGCAGAGAGGCAAAATTGTCCTTTCGCAGAACCAATTAAGCAAGCCAAGGCAAGGCAAGGCAAATTTGTTTGTCACAAATTAAACAAAAAGGCTATTCACGGTGCTTTGGTTGATTATGGGATAAAGTTAAAGCAGCAATAAAACAGCAATATGAACATAAGACAATATCAGAAAAACATAAAGAACATGAAAACATAGTGTAATTGTGAAATTCCAAATAGTATTAATCACTTACTGAAAGGCAGGTCTAAGAAGATGGGGTTTTAGCTTTGATTTAAAGGAATGTAGTGATTCAGCAAATTTGGAGTGGTCTGGAAATTTGTTCCGGATAAGAGGAGCATAGAAACTGAAAGCTGCTTCTCCATGTTTGGTTATATTTCTGGGTTGATTATTGGACTGAATGAAGACCTCAATGGTCTGGGGGATTGGTATAATGGCAACAAATCTTCAAATTACTTTGACGCTTAGCCATTCCATGATTTATAAACTAGTGAAAGTATTTAGAAGTCTATTCTCTGAGCTACAGGGAGACAGTGTAAGGACATTAGAACTGAGGTGATGTGTTCTACTTTCCTGGTTCTTGTGATGACACGGGCAGCACGTTCTGGATCAGCTGCAGCTGTCTGATTGACTTTTTAGGCAGACTTGTGAGGACACTGTTGCAGTAATCGATCTGACTATAGATAAATGTAAATCAAGATATGACTCTAGAACTAGCCCTGGTTAAGCATTGGAACTACTTTGATTTAAAAGAAATACCCAGATATCTTCTAAATCTTCCTTTAATATTTAGAGAGATGGGTCATTTGGAAGGAATTATCTTCAGCTTGAGCTTTATTACTCTACGAACAAATAATATTTCCTGATATTAAGAATAGAAAATAGGGAATTACTTTAAATATTCAGTTGTCAAAGCAGACAAGAAGTGTCTCTATAAAGGGCAGGGGTTGACTTATGGTTGGAATGAAACTTGATGCCATTTGATATGATTTTCCAAGCCAAAACAGCAAAAGGAAGAAATGGAATGCGGTGAAATGACCAGTACACAATGTGTAGTTAATGCTGATGTATGAGCTGTGTCTTTGTTTGATAGCAGGGCTGTGGCAGCAGTTGCAGACTTGCATATAACATGCACTTTGAGGCATGTGTGTTTGACAGCTCTGCAGACGTTTCTCCAAGCAATGTGGATGTCACTATTGTTGATTTAGCCTCATTATATAAAATCCAACATTATATGCTGCAGAGTGCTTATTTCCTCCTCTTTGCTCCTCTCTCTCTGCTATCTGAACTGTGACGTTCAGCTGACCTCGAAGCGAACAGTCACCCATTTCGTCTTGTTTCTCCCCCTCTCTGCACCCATCTTTCCCCTGCCACCCCCTGTCCATTCTACCTGGGGCAAAGTCTTATGTAAAACACATTTATTTTTAATGGATTTTTTAATGAATTTTTTAGCTGCCTATTAATAATGCCATTAGTGGCGGCAGAGCGGCATCAGACAGCAGCCAGGCCTGCTAATCCTGCCCCGCAGCCCTGGCAAACCCAACTAATCCAGGCCCCTGCTTTGGCTCCAAGTAGGCCTCACACACTAACACACACATACGAGTTAACACATACTGAATGTAAAGCACACTGCCACACACACACATACACAAGATTATTAGTTAATCCTCAGAATGTGGATTTTTGGTTGCCCTGCTTACTTTATTTTTCATTTTTTGATTTCTTTTCACATGCTCCTCCTTCTTTCCTTCTGTCACTCCTCTTTATCATTCACGTCTCTACTTTGCCTCCCACTTTTTTTCACCCTTCTTCCCCTTTCAAGTGCGCCCCTCACCTTCATTCTTGACCTCCTCCCTCATTTTTCTCTTCGTCTTTGCCTCCCTCCTCAACTGCCTTTCTTCTTCTCCCTTGGGCACCCAGCAGGCCTGGCCTTGGTGCTCGACTCTTCATAGAGGCTCCTTTACCTGAGGCCCTTAGTGTGTACACACAAAACCCACACATATGTGAATGATACAGAAAATCGGTGGAAAGCACAGAAATGGTGAGCTGCTTAAAGCCCTAATAGAATTTGAGCCGTAGCTAGGAGAGCTCTGGAGAAAAGACGTTAATTACTGCTGGTTTTAATGCTAATTAAATGTTTCAATTAATGGTGTTTGTTGCCAAAATTCTTGTTGGTAATTGACAAACGGCTGTAAGGTGTGTGAAGGCATTAAAGGAAGAGACAAAGGGGGGGAAAAAAAGAGAAAGAGAGCACTGCCAAGATGTGCCAGACCCTGGAGCAGTGCAGCACGGGAAATTTCATTCAGTGCAGCTGTTCTCCATAAAGCTGTTCATGGCCCAAACCAAACGTGGGGAGTTTGTGCTGCTGGACTGTTGATGGATTCAGTCAACTAACTGTGCAGGATATTTACTGGGGGGAAAATAAAAAACAGCTTGTTTATTCTAAAAGGTTGCCTTACTTGAAGGAATATGTACCAAGGTATCCCTTGAATATTTTTATTTATTTGTTATTTCAAACTACTGCAAGATGATCAAAAAAGATGAGAAAAAGAAACTACATACTTACAGTTATTGGAAAATAATCCTGTAAGAATGTTTTTAGTGTATATGGACATAAAGATTGTTACGGCCAGTGGCCTTGTATGTGTGTTTTCTTTTTCTTTTTGTTCAGTTACAGGTGAGCTGCAATACTGAAAGCTTTGAGTAAAATTAATACTAAAATAAATAAAATCCTTTTTAATATAAAACATTCTAGGTAAAGAAATCATACCAGTTGTGAAGCCCCAGAGCTGGAAGTGTCATGGCTGAAATACAAATGGCTCTACAATTTGACAATGATCCATAATGAAACCAATAAATCCCCCAAGGACTGACTGTGCAAGAACTAGGAATGGAACGTCCTGTTGTGGATCTAAACCCAGATCTGGATCTTAGTGAGAAGCTGTGAAGTCTCCTGAAACCAAGTGTACATAAAAAAAACTTAAACTTCTCAGCGCTGAAGGGAAGAAGTTGTGGATCTGAGGAAAATAGAGGGTATTGATCAGGTTAATCTGGTAATCATAAAAAAAGTGACAGTTTCAGCATTTACAATGCTTTTATCTAATATGCATTCTAGCATTTGTGTTCAGTTCAAATTCAAAAATACTATATCAGTCCCAAAGGGAAATGAAATGATGTAACTCATATTAATGGTTCTTCAAAGATATGGGAGGAATGATCTCCTGTAACGTTCTGCAGATGTGAAGAAGCCTCCGACTGAAGACACTGTAGTTATATGACAGTCTGAAGAGGAAAGACCAGGGTTGTGCATTATGTTGAATTTATGAAGAATCCCTTTTTGCTCAATAATATCTAGAGGGTCCACAGAATCCAGCTTGTTTGCTAACCCTCTCACAATGTGCATACTGATCGATGGAAGAGATGGTTTGAACTTCCTCCTTTTCTCTCTCTTCATTGCTTCTACTCTGGATCCAGTATTTCTCCTTTTCAACTCATCTGGGATTTGTGGGTGCAGATGAGGTATTACTTGAGCTTTTGTGAAATTATTCAGCTGCTCCCAGTTGAAACCATTTTGGTGCTATTGTTATACATCATAACAAAAGTAAAAAAAATATCAGCAAAAATCCTGCCATATACAGAGCATTCATAACCAAATAAAATAGTTTTCCAAAAAATGTTCCTGCCAGAAACAGAAGGATTCAAGTTATTAAAAAGAATACAAACATCAGAATAAAAGTAATAGAAGTACTCAAACAAAGCGCTAGCTTGAGTGGTGCGATCAGAATATTTATCATGTTTAAAATATTTTGTAGAAGAGAGGGATTAGAAAGGTCGCACAAATGCAGCTGCCTTATGGGTTTGGGCAGAGATTACCTTGCGTGAGAAGGCAAACAAGTTGGTCTGGAGACAAATGTGCAGTTGTGCTGAAGTTTGGAGAAGTGAGTGAGTTAGAGAGCAGTTAAGCTAAAGGACGATCTGGTCCTGGGAGAGGACTGGGATTTTGAGAGGATGCAAACAGGGGCACTAAATCCTTTAAGTGCTCCTGAACTCAATGATCCAGGGGCTGCTTGGTTAAGTCCTGTGGACTGTTCATGGAAGACACAGAGAACCAGGATGAATCAAATTCATCCAAGGCTTCTAAGAGTTGTGGGATCATTTAATAATCAAGCTCCATCGTACATCAGAGATCTGATTGCTCCATATGTGCCTAACAAATCACTTCATCCTCAGAATGCAGGTCTACTGCTATTTCCTAGGATTTCTAAAAGTAGAATGGGAGGTAGATCTTTTAGTTATCAGGCACCTCTCCTGTGGAACCAGCTCCCAGTTTTAGTCTGTGAGGCAGACACTGTCTATTTTCAAGACTAGGCTTAAAACCTTCCTTATAGCTTATAGTTAGAATGGCTTAGGTTATCCTGAGCAATTTTTGCAGCTGGTTAATTTTCAGATCACTACAGAAAAAACATATCAGCAATGTAGTAGAAGATAAGACCATATTTACAGCTCTTGTTTGGTTGTTTTTCTGCTGCTTTTGCCACTGTTGACCCCATGTACCAAATATATTTTTTTGCTTAAAAAAATGCACAGTGGCTTGGACAAATAACTTTAATTTGATTACCGGTAGCCCTGCAACAGACTGGCGTCCTGTTCAGGGTGTACCCTGCCTAACGCCTGATAATTGCTGGGATAGGCTCCAGCTGCCCCGTGACCCTGAATTGGATAAGCGGTTAAGAAGATGGATGGATGGATGGATGGATGATTACCGGTATGGAAATTGTAATGCGTTAGATTAGTCGTTACTAAAAAAGTGCTTATTTTAAGTAATGCATTACCGGCATCACTGGTCTTAGCCTATCGCTAACATTGGTCTAAAGTTTTTGGAATTATTTATAATTTATACAAACTGATGCTTTAAGACTTTAGGAAGATACACAGAAATTGATCTTTACACCTTCAGTACTGGTGATGTCAATGAGGGTGTATTGATACTTTTGAGTTGTTCTGAGCAAAAGACGTGAATAAACAAAAAGATGTGTTCAGTAAGACTAGAAAACAATCAAAATTCAAGAAGCTTTGTATTATTTTGCGATGTTTACTGATATATTTTACCTGATCTAGATGACAGTTAAATTAAATGAATATGTTAGACCATACATAAAAATATCAGATCTGTATTTTTATCAGTGTGAAGCAGACAGGTGTTTGACTCATTGAGTCAAACACCTGTCTGTCTGACGCTGTCAAAGTGCAGAGGCCACAAGTGTGCATGTGTGTGTCTCTATGTGCATGTTCAGCCCCACGGTGATACACAACACAGGCAGTCTATCAGGATGAATTATAGCCACGCTGTGGAGCCAGAGATGCACAGCTCTGTTTTTATTTCACACACTGCCTGTGTGTGTGTTTTTCTTCGCTTGTGCATACTGTGACACACTTGCTGCACGCTGATGAGAATTCTGTCTGACTTGGGATGCAAATCAAAAGGCTCTAGGTGGGGTAGTGCTAATTGCCCAGAAGCTTTTTTTTTCTTTTAAGGTGTGTGTATGTCTCTGTGTTAGAGAACTAGTGACATGAATGTGTAGGTTTCCTGAGGGTTTCAGGATAAGGATGTGAAATTCCAGATCAGCGTTTCGCTGCTGAAAGCCTGTAGGCTGCTGTCAATCCTGCTGACACACACATGCGTCTTTGCAAGTTTTTGGCTGAGATTATCATAATTAAGTCATTTGTTGTGGTTGAGGGTGATAAAAATCACTGAATTATTCAATACCAATACCCGGAGTAGATATATCTGTGTGTAAATGTTTGTTGTGGTGTGTGCAGGTTTGTCACCAATGCTCCAGCTTGCCATCACCCACACATCTCTACAGCTTTGGCGATACAGGCTATTCAAGTGTCCCTTTTCCAAGGATCACATCAATCCATCATCTGAACAAACCTAAACATAATTTCCCAACAAACATGAAGGTTTCCATTTTAGAAGCATTGCAGCCTTCATTTCATCATCTCCAGATGCTCCAAATATCTTCTTAAAGCTCCAATTCATATGGGTCATTTTAGTTTCTGAATTTGAATGCAGTTTAAAACATAGCAGGAAGTGTTACTTTATATTGCTTTCTTAAACTTGGGTCATTATTTTCAGCAAATCTGAAAGCAGCCTTGAAATCTTGAAAAAAGTAAGAGGCGTTTACCACAGATGAAAAGAAGATCATGCAGAAGGTGAAAATTAAAAGAAAAAAAATTGCAATATAGCTTAAGCGAATGTTAGACTGGATAGCAAGCTCATATGATCATCAGTTTTCAAGTCTTACAATTTTTTCAGTTGGATTAAGGTCTGGACTTTGTCTGCGCCATCCAAATATGACTGGCCAATAGAAGGCACAAGGGGCGCTGCCCCACCACTCACCCCTTTCTATATGACCTGGAATTAAACATGAAAATAATTTTTTATAATGAAAAAGAATATTTCGAAAATAAATGTGTGTTTTCGTTCAGATGTGCAAGATAAATATTTTATCGTTTATGGTAAGTTGAGTGGTTATGCTGTTTGGTGTTGTCTGAGGACGTATTTCTGCCTTGGGTTGCAATAATCTTTGCCCATAGACTGTTGTTAAAAGTTGTACATGCGCAGTAGCTCCTCTTCATCATAAGAGATAGGACGATTTGGGGCGCAGCTCTCCTGAGTCCCGAGGGGGCGGGGTTTATGTAAGCCCCCCTCCCGCCGTGGGTCCTACATCAAGCTAATGTCACAGACGTATGTTATACAGTGCGGCAGATAGACAGCTAAAACCGCAGGAGCTGGAGACGAATGAAAAGAGACGGGTCGTGTGATAGGTGGCTGACGAATCAGGGAAGGATACGCCATGACCGATGACACCCAATCATAGAGCCGAGTCAGATCTGCTGCGTCATCGTTTCTAAAGTCTTCCGTTTCCAGGCGTCCACACCAAAACGCCCTCCGGAGTTTCAAAACGAAAAAGAGGGTCGGCAGCGTTTCTAAACTTCTCCGTTTTGGGTCTCCGTTTTTGCCGTTTTAGTGTGGATGGGAGGTGCAAACGTAGCAAAAGGTCTCAGTTTTTCAACGAAAACGCAGTAGTGTAACATCAGAGTAAATGGAAACATATACAAATTTGTATGAGTACTTAAGATTTTTTTGTGAAATTTTTAAAATTCTTTTCATTCTACTTTATTATGCCGTTAAATTGTGTGACCTCTTTACAAAAAATCCCAATTTTTGGCAAGGCTCTGAATAAAAAAATGAATACATTCTAATTTATCTCTTCACTTTCACATTTATAAATAATTATTGCTGGATGGCTGATGTTACTCAACCTAATATACCGATAGTGTGTTGAAACTTTGTCACATTTTTGCACAATATTATTTAGATTTGGGGCGCTGTAGTGTGGCTTATGTTGCAGTCTTTAAATGTTTATTTTATTTTATTTCTACCACAACTCACAGTATGGCTCTCATCTAGAGGACTCCAGATATCATTCTTAAATATTACGAAATATTTTAGATTCTCCGTTTTGCACGGACAGATTTAACAGCAATTATTGTAAATATGCAAAGATCAGGTCGTGTTTGGTAAAAACTATCATCCAAATACGCTGGTGCTCTCTTGATCTTAATTTTGTTCATTAAACTTATTTCAGATGTTCTAGCTTTCTCATTTAAAGTTCATATTGAGCACTCTGCCAGAGAGGTAAATAACAAGGGTGATTAGGGGAATGAAGCGCGAGCCCTTGTTATTTTTGCGTCTTTCTAATCAACATTAGTTCAGAGTCATTATTCCTCAGAAGCAATTGTGTGTGTTACCACACGATCATGGCATCACTCATTACTCTCTGCTACTAAGGAGGGGGGGGGAGCGAGAGGGGAAGAATAGAGGAGACAAATTAAGTTGTTGTGGTGCAAACTAAACAAATTCATGTGATTGTTTTAAAGATTAATTGCAGAAAACATCCTATCTGAAGCCAGATTTTCTATATTCATTTCCATTTTCTACCCAGTGTGTGGAATTTAGTTTGGGATTTTTACAAAATATAAAAACTGAGCAGAATTTCAAAAGCTTTGCGAATAATGTCCTTTTTTATGACATCTGCTGGTGTAGAAATTTGAGATTAATTTCATTTTTTGAAGGACATTAAATCATATTGTATGTATGCGTAGTTATGAAGTGAGGGTCTGTAACCAAGGCTCAGTATTGTGGAATTGAGACATCAGGAAAACTGCAGGAACAAATACAAACACTGGTCTCAAACGAGAGACGAAAACACTCAATCAATCAATCAATAAATCAATCAATCAAGCAATCAATCCAATTTTTATCATAAAGCGCTTTTCCAACTACGTAGCTTCTCAGAGTGATTTACATATTAAAATGACCCCACAAACCCCACCCTTCCCAAATCCAAAATAAAATCATCACAACTACAACCACCCCCACCCACTCCCCCCGAACCCAACCCAGTCCTCAAGGGCCAGTGTACTGCCACTTTTAGATTTGTCTCTGCTCCAACAAATCTGGTTCAAATAGTCCAACTACTTCATCAGTATGTCAGCATTCTGCAGAGGCCTGCTAATAAGCCATCATTTGAAAGAATTAAAAAACTTGCAGGCCACTGGCCCTTGAGGACTAAGTTTGGATGTATGTTTTATACTGTAAATGTTTATGAAGAGCGTGTGAAACTTTAGAAATCAAGAGAAGAAACATTATGGTTATGCCGTAGATTCTTTTGAATTCTGCTTATGTGCAAAAAAACCTCACATCTACGAAAAACTGTTATAGCAAGCGCTAACTTATTTCTATTTTGCTTCCAAGCAGACAAACTGTCATATCAAATTTTAAAACAACATTAAACATTCCCGTGCTGGAAAAATTATGCCTACACCTCTCACATTACAAATATGCAATTTCATGAAGTTATGTTTGGGATGATCGTCTTTCATGTTAAATAAACAAGGGGCGCCTCCCACACCACAGGGCTCCAAATTGTAGTCAATTTAAAAAGTTAGTGCCTTAATTGCTGCAGTTAGTGTGCGAGAAGTCTTTTTTCTTCCTTTCAATATTACCCATGTTTTCGGCTGCCCAATATTTCTGGATATGCGTGCTGATCCCCTTTTTTATGATAGTCTGTCATTAAAAAAGGTGCAAAATGTCAAACTCTAAAGTCTCCCACAAATTATCGATTCTCAATAGCAGCAGCATACAGAAAAATTGAAGAAAAAAAAAAACATTTCTCTCTCCCGTAATGTGGCTTAGATAAAAATAAAAACCAAAATAGACCTAAAGTGGCAGTGAAACAGTTTCTATGTAAACATTCTGTAACAGATATGAATATAAATGAAGAAAAAGTAACTAGAAATGTTCTATGTACAACATGATGTGCAATGTATGGTTGCAGCTTAGATGTTTTTATAAGATGTGGGTTGTGTGCAACATGCATCGTGTCATTCCGGTCCCACTGCAGGTGCTATCCATACTGGGTGTTCTGGCCACCAGCTGTGTAATTTAACAATCAATAACTGCATGTCATGCTTAGGTGACAAAGGTTGTTGGAGCATCTAATAACCCTCCGTTCCAAACACACACAAGACGCACCATGGAGCTGGGTCTGCCTGTGACCTATTTCCTGCTAGTGAAGTTCCTCTTTTTAACAATCTTGGTCGTCTGCCGTTCAGCCATGTCGCAAAAACAAGGCGTGGAAGAGGCTGTTGGTGAATATTTATAGGCGTGACTTTCATAAATACGCTCGTTTCATCCGTGACATTTATCAACAAGCGCAGGTCTTTACGCGCAAATCTGGGCGGATCCGACACGTTCATAAATCCCACGTTGAGTTTTGCGTATTTGGAATATACACCCAAAATATACACCGTTTTCTGCGCAAGTTTGATAAATGAGGCCCATTGTTCTTGGCAGACTGTCTACTTGTCTAAAAAGATTTACATATAGATAGTGGAGGTCAAAAGAAGAAACCTACCAGGACCTGGCTGTTAGCTTAGTCTGACAAACTGCAAGAGAAGCATCAATCAGAGAAACAGCCATGTGACCTTTGTTGGCTCTGGAGGAGCTGCAGAGTAACATAGCTGATTTGGGAGAGTCGGTTGACACGACAATTATTATTCAAAGACGACACAAATCTAACCTTTTTGGAAGAGTGGCAGAAACAAAGCCTTTATTTAAGCAAAGCCATAAGAAGCCCCGTTTAAAGTACTACATTCAAAAACTAACACTGCACCCCGAACAAACCTCCACTATAGAAGATGGTGGTGGGAGTGTCATTGTGTAGGTAGGCTTTTATGTCCTGAGCTTCTGTACAAAGACGAATGACTGATAGTTTAATGGTACATTCACAATGCCCCAAACGTTAGCATAAAAAGCAGGAGGATTATATGTAATGTCTATGGTTGAGGCCGTCACAGGGCCTTCAGAGTCTCTGCGGCGTGTTGTGTGCTTTGGCCACGTCTATTTTTCTACCTTTTCCTGTGTTTACAGTGAAAAAAGAGGGAAACGCAAGAAACACAGAAGTTCAGCTATGTGAACTTTTGACGCTTTTAACTCTCTTGAGGGGTGCCAACCAATCAGAGCGTCTCACTGTTGTGACGTTGCCCTACATCAATGTTGTCTAGCCAACCACGATCCAATAGTGTTTAAAACATCCATCAGAGAAAGGCCTATACACGTGCTTTGCAAGCTTTAGCTTAAAAATGTGTATGCATCATACTAGTCGCTTTGTGAGCGTTTTTTGACGCCGAGAAAATATGCGGTGTGAAAGCACCATTACTGTCTTGGTTTGCAAAGCTAATAGAGACATTCCCCAACATTCTTACAGCTGTAATTGCATCAAAAAGTGGTTTTACAAAGTATTGACCTAGAGGAGATTCATACAAATTTACACCACAGACAAACTATTGAAAAATCACACATTTTACATTAGAATGAACAATTATGTGATGCTTTTCTCTCGCTCTATCCAATAAAATTCCATATTTGTGGGTGTAACAGAAAAAAGTTTACTTTAAGCGGTGTGAATACTATTGCTAGGGACTTTGGCCTTGATTCTCTTTATTCCTTAATAACTGTATTTTTTTTAAATTAAGCACAATAAAGCACAGCACGTTGTCTACAAACTCTTTCATGAGTTCAGAATGATGAAAAATTATTTAATACTCATTTCGATTGAGATAAATCGTATTTATACTTTCCTATACTTAAACCAGTCAGTAAATGTTACTTGCGGATGAAGAAACTGAAACCAAAACACTTTATTTATTCAAATTGTTTGATAGATGAACACATTAAGACTCTGGTTTGGTTGTAAGTAGTGAGAAAAGACGCTCATGTGTGACTATCTCTAATCCTCTGGAAAACAGGCTGAAGATGAAAGAGGAGAAATAAAGAGAAAGTAAAATTTAGACGCAGCAGGGAAGAGAAAAAAGGTGTGTGATGAAAAAAAATCAGGAGGCAACTCTAGAAATTTAAATTGCATTTTGTATCATAAAGCGGAGCAGTGGAAAATCTGATTTTCTCTCAGAGTCACTGAATTTGAAATCTGACAACCGAATCACATGAAATCAACCATCCAATCAGAGCGGCTGGCTAATGGTAACTGGTGGAATTACATGCAAACATGGAGGCAAAAATAAAACAGTTGTGAGCTGACACTTTAAGGAAACAGTAACAGTGAAGTATTGAAAAAAACTTTAGCAGCAAAAACTAATAATTGCAAAGCAGCCAATTAAATTGTGCGGGAGAGATGAAACCGCTCATATTTCCCCTGGTAATTTCATGCTCTAAACTCGCTTCCGTGCGCACATAAAAAGAGGAGAGAAAATATCATTTCAGAAGCTGACAGAACTCATTGTTC
Organism: Apricaphanius iberus; assembly: GCA_028564705.1. NCBI lineage: Eukaryota > Metazoa > Chordata > Actinopteri > Cyprinodontiformes > Aphaniidae > Apricaphanius > Apricaphanius iberus. The sequence continues at coordinate 985,774 of JAPXFQ010002017.1, forward strand.
GTGGAATTTTAAATTCAAAAAAGTTAATAAAGGCGAGTGCGAGATGAAGGGAATTTGCATTTCTCAGATTAACAGCATGTAGAGCAGCGGCGGCGCGCGCAGCCTCAGGTCATCATTTAAGAAACCTTTGCATATTTTATTTAAGAGTGGCCCGGTTTGGAGCGTAATAAGACAGACAGATAATGATTAGAAGGTCGGGCCTGCAGGGCAGAGCCGGGCTGGGCGCTGTAACGCTCTAATACCCAACACACACACACATACACACACACACTCATTCATACACACACAAATAGGAAGAACAGCCTGTGCAGGCTCCTCTAATTGGCTGCTGATGGTTTATGAAATGTTTTCCAAAGGTTTTATTATTGTTGTTGTTGTTGTTGCTTTTTATTGCTTTCATTATTTTAATGGAGGTTTCGACTCATGAGTGTTGATTTAGCTCAAAGCCGCCTGGGTTGGCTAACATACTTTTTTTTTTAAATCAATGCAGGAAAAGGTTCAGAGATGTTAGATCACATGTGAATACAGTGGCTGTCATACTGTTAGTCATCCTGGAGATTTGAGGACTAACTGGATTATTTTCACATGAGAAAATAAACTGAGTTTAGCTGAAATAAAGGAATAAGGAAACTATATCATATAATTTAAACTTTCACCCTTACAGACATTTTTGTGAGTATAAAGAGAGCAGTCACTTTTGAAATATGAATATATATATGGGGAGAAACAGTTGTATCCTGCCTGTTATGTATATTACGCAACACAGATATTTGGAAAACCATAGCATAGTGAAAATTTTTATTGTTTTTTTTGCTGTTAATGTGCTCTCAATCATAATAGGGTAATGTTACTTAAAGAAAAAAAAAAGACATAATTAAAATAAATGAAGTTCCTAAATATTTGTCCACAATATGTGTTACTCTGATACCCATAAATAAAATCCATCTGTGTGAGATTTATTCTCAGGATTTATAGAGGGCTGCTCTGCGAAAGCCTCAAAGCAACATTGTCATTACGTAAAAGCAAAACAGCACAGATGTCAGGGATAATCATGTCTCTACCTAATAAATTTACAGGACATTGTTGAGAAATCAGAAATACATGTTTGAAAGCTAGCCCATCTCCTAGTTGACAATGGAGAGGGTAACTGAACCTTTCTTTTATGACCTGCCCAGATGCTGAGATTGAGAAAACATGGTTCCTGCTGAATCTTAGTGGTGGTTGTAAGGCGGTGTGTTTCAGAACCTAGTGTGTTGTTCCAGGGTCAACCATGAACTCCCCGGGTGTGCCTGAAACATTCAGAGACAGAATAGGTAAGGCTTTGTACGCATCAGAAATCAGATGTGCGTACGTACCTGTTGGTGTCATTTGCTGTTTTTCTAAGTGAGCAATGGATTCTGTAATCAAAGTGTGAGGGTAAGTTTTGTTAGTGCAGGAAGCAGGTTCTTCATTGCTGGCAATTACATTTGAAATTGCAGACAACAGGTTTTTCATCACATAAAACAGTTTCATTGTTGTCAACAGTAGCTGTTTCATCACAAAGAACAGCTTGATTATCACTTTCAGTTTGAACAAATGTGTCTTTGTGCGTCTGTGTGTGAATCAGACCTCTAATTCAATCTGCTGGCGAAACAGAGAAATCTCCTCTCTGCTCAACACTAGAGGTCCGCCCAACTGATCAGCTGGCTTGGTGACTTCCTCTGCGTGGGCCGTGTCCCCACCCACATTAGTCACTGTAATGGGCACGCCTTCCACAGGTGAAACAATGGTCACCATCCTCCGAGTCATGGCGGCGATGGTATGCTGGCTGCTGTCTGCCTCGGCCACCCTGATGGTATCTGCAACCACCTCTAGAATAAAGTTGCGGTGGTCTGCTCCTGTGGTCTCTAGTCACGGCTGACTACATGGTTAATCCCGCTTCGTGGAGATCATTTTCCCTTTTTGCTTTAAAGTCACTTTCTTTCCTGCTTAAGAGTTTCTCACAGTGTACTCATCTGCCCCCTTGTTTGGTTTTTGCTTAACAGCATGCAACTGAGTTAAATTCGGCTTGGTAGGAAATTCTTTGACTATTGCTTTACAAAGCTGGGTTATCGCAGTGAAATTTTTAGCCCTTACCCCAGCGGCGTCTTCATCAGCGTCACCAGTTGGCACGGCTTTGCAGAGGTCAGGCTTAGGCAAGCTTCCCTTCAGTTTTGCAGCATCAGCGGCCTTCAATTTCCTTTTAATAATCCGACAGATTTCAGCTCCAGTCGGGCGGAAAGCCAGAGATACCTCCTCTTGCTCAGCTGCAAATTATCTGCCGTTTCCAAGGATGGCGGTGTTTTGTAATGTTACCAAGTAAAATAAGAGCTATGGTCTATCTGATTATATAAAGATTGTTAAATTAATACTTAATAAATTATTCATTTAATTATTCCTTCAAAACGTTTAAAATGTGGCACCATCAAGTTTAACCTGGAAACAAGTTGTTATATCTATCAAAATTCAAATAGCAATTTATAAATTATCAATGATTTTACCAGAGACCTTTTCATCTGAAGGGTAAGCCCCTTTCCAATGATTCAAACACACACTCAAAATAAAAGAAACAAAGGTTTGATACAGTTTAACCAATTTATTAACTAAATACCAAACCAAACAACAACTGAAGTTCAACTACCATCTACTCGGTTCAGCTACTGCTAAACTAGGTGGCTACAGCTACCAGCCATGTCACTCGGGGGGCTTCCTGGAAGTCCGTACGTCGTAACATGCGTGCACGCGTAGAAACGGCGTAAATAAAAAAAAAAAAAAAAAGCGCCGTACAGGCGCGAACACGCGGGCCGCAGAAGGGGGGGGGTTTATTACTTTGGTTATTTACCTTGTGGTCGCTCTGAAACAAAGAGACCGCGTGGTGCTTATCACTAAACTAGATTTGGCTTTGGCTAACAAAGAGCTCTGACTTAAAGGGCTACGGATTGTAATAGAAAGGGTTAACAAGCAATGCTCTGCGAGTTGCTCGGAAGCCCACCGGTTCGTGACTCCCAACCAAGTCAAAGATACACACACAATCAAACACTCTTTGTCAACTAATTAAGAAACCAATAAATTCAACACAATCATATTATCAAACTCAGGTTACTCACTAAAAGACAACACAGTACATTTCAAACACAGATCTGATTCATGAATGTTAAGAGGACAAGCATGCATGAAAATACAAGAAATTACAGAATCCTTTTTTGTTCCACCCAGGCTGAATGAAAATGGAAACCTCTTACTTTTAGGTGTCCGATCGTTGGTTGGGGGAGAGTAAAATCCTTTCAGGGCGGAAAAAGGAAAGTGAAGGAAAAAAAACAGGAAAACTTCGATGACCAGTCTCAGCTTAAGGAAGGATTGCTAGCGTGAAGAAGGGTTGCGCATGTGTCCCAGACTGTGTCAGGACTTTGGGCAGAATGGTGAAATCTCCTTTCAACATGTTAAGAACGAATCGAACAAGGGAGCAAGTGGCTGACCGCACATCTTTTTTGAACTTTCGCAGGGGGGGAAACCTCCCGCTCTCAGCTGTTCCTTCGTCCACTCAGAGATGTAGAAAGTCTGGAGAGTCAGTCCGGTGGCCAACCGATCTGTTGGGATTTCCGAACGCCAGCCATCCAGGAGTGAGGTCAGAGTGAGAGGGAGACAGGCTTCGATCATCCAAAGTGCATGTATGTGTCGCACTGTTTCCAGTCCGGGACCCTTTTATACTTTCATGTATTCATGGATCAGACCCAACAGTGGGGAGCCTCTCAATAGCCTCATCCATGTCACGATCACTGCATGGTTGATACACCAACATTGGACCACTCGCCCCTGTCACTTATATCATAGGAAACATCGAAACAACGGAATTATTGGCTTTTTGATCTCTTACCTCAAAATTCTTACATGTTGTGGCATTTCTTGTTCTACTCGAGGGGGGAGGAAATGGCGTGGTGGCGGCTTGTTGACCCGCTGATTGGAGCTGGGATTGGCAGGCTCGGTGGCCTCCGGTGCAGCCACTGGTGTATCAGGCTGTCGCTCCGGTTCGGGCTCTGCCTTTGCCAATGCTTCTCCATGCACCACTGGCTGGCCTGGCTGCCGCTCATTACTGAGACCCGCCTCTGCTTGCTCGGGATAGGCTGCTCCTCCCGTCAGTCCTGGCGTAGCTGCAGGTCGTTGGTGCTGGATCGGCGGGACGGAGTCCAGGCCTGGATCGGGCTTCGTCTTCGATAGGTCCTGTAGATCTCCAACGACTTGCGAGTCTGAAACATATGCCGTGGAGAGGACCCTCTTCAAGTGAACGACCTGATATCCTACGAGATTGTGGCTTACCAATTAAGCAGAAGGCGCCTCCAAGTCTCCAAGTGTCGCCCTGAAGAAGCATCTATCTATATGAAGCTGATAATTGTAAGGTTAACTAAATTAATGAAAGGCTGTGTTAGTTAGATTGAGACAGGTCAGTATTTTATATGTTGCAATGTAAATGTCTGTCATCATTGGCTTGATCAACCTGAGATTCATTAAACCTCCAAACTTTGACGGAATCGTCTCTCATCATTTTATTTAAGAGTTTCTCAGGTAACAGTTAACAAGCCCCAATCGGATACTGCAGTGGACAAAAGTCAGTCATACTTGCTGGACATGCTTACTTCTATTATTATGAGTCGAGGATTAAATACATTTTAAGTTGGCTTCAGCACAGCACCTCCTCCTAGCTGAACGTGCAGCCTTTGCAATACATATGTTAGCAAGCCTAATATAACTGTAAGTTAGCACTTCCAAAAGTATACAACTTAATTAATAAGGAAACACGCTTAACTTACCATCATTCCTGGGGTTGATGCCGAGGAAGAAGCCCTCTGAAGAGCTGCCGTGAGGGATTTCTCATGTTCGGAGAGACCCAGCCAGTGGCGGTCATGTTGTTTCAGTTGTGCCTGAGTCACCTGGGGGCATGGTTTGTAGCGGCTCCGGCTTTGGCTAGACCTTATTCAGGAGGGGGGGGGAGAGGAGGAGAGAGAAGGACGGCAAAGTTTCACACGAGAGCGTAGGACTACATCAAAGAGCGGACAGATTGAGAGCTGCAACTCACACGCGTGTTGTGTTTTGTGCCTGCAGGGGGGAAACGCTTGTGGTCACTGAACTGTGTGCATGGATTGTTCAATACACCTGTAGAGTGTAATGCACGCTCATAATGAATAAAAATACTGTGCGTGGAATTAGGTACATGCCCGTCGGGTAAAATACTGCTCGTGTTGAATATAAATACCGCGCATGGAGTTTTATATACGCTCCTATGGGGCTTATGTCATAAATTTAACACCATACTTAAAGACCAAGACTTATATTTCAATGCTGGAAGTGAAGCTAAATTACTTTACTAATTGTGATTATTTTAAACTAATTAGCACCATTGAGTTACATCTAGAACAATAAAAAAAACAAGAAAACCTAAAACACTCTTTGGAAGAAGCAATGTGTCACAAAAAAAATACTGGATAAGAACTCAATAATCTATGGAAAATTTATCCTGTTTTATAAATTCGTCATAGCAGTGATTGATCTTATTTCAGTATTTTGATAAATTAAGGTGGTTTCAAACACGGCTTATAAGATTAGTTTTCTGTGTTTAAACAATCTATTTTAAAGCCGATCTCAATTTTGAATACCATCAGTAGCAATCTTTATAATTTATAAAACACAGGTGGACAAAAGCATGACACTTGGGTTAGCTCGAGCATGCAGCCTGAAGGTAACTTACGTGGCGCTGCTTAAAGCCAGTCTGATTCGTTTGATTCAAACATTAAACAAAGAAAAGAAAACTTGTCGGAATTGAGTACCTCGGACCACAGGATTTAAAATGACTTGCATTCGGAAAACCTTTGAAAACACTGGTAAACCTCCCGGCCGAACAGCCTGTTCTGTTGCTAATGAAATCTTACACACAGTATCGAATCACAATGAAAACAAACAACCTTTAATTACCCTTAACTTATATTGCCTCTGCCCAGACAGACCTTATTGAGCGATTAAAGTTCTGCAAGTTTCTCCATGGGTGTGGGAAGCTGAAACAACATTAGCCGGCAGACTAACAATGGCTGCGGTAGTTAGCCTAGTAAAGCTCTGGGCTTCATGGCTGATTGAGGTGCAGATAGCACTTTAGCTGGGATGTCGGCTTTGTTCTTTCTCTTGCTTGGCTAAACAGCAATCAGGTCCAACCTTCCTTCACCGAAACAGTGCCTTTTTGCAGCTTTTCCAGCACAGCGTCTAATCCCACATAACTCCTTCTTGCGTTGGGTGAATGCAGCTTTTGGCTGGCTCAAATCCTGCGGCCTGCAGGAGTTACAGGTTCTCTTCTAACTCACGGAAGCATCTGTGATTGAGGAATCTTCTACAAAGCTCAGGGCGGAACAATGGGGTTTGTTTCATCAGCGATTCCAATCCATCTGATCAATCAGCAGCCTTTGTCTTCCTTGTAGTGAGTTTCTCCCAGAAACTTGCGAGTTGTTATCTGCGGGGCAGATACTTTTGCTGAAGCCAAAACTCCAAACTCTTCCTTTTTCCTGTTGATGCCAGGCTCTTTTCTTCTCCTGTTGAAGCTAGAATGTGGATTAGCGTCACCTAATGGCTGTGTGTGACCCAACAGACTCCTTAACAAAAATTTTGGTTCAGTTTCAGTTGCAACATCTAGACCTGATTGCTGCCAGACCTGTAAATCCAAGAAACAACACATGAATCATTTAGATAAATTCAAGGACAGATGAGAAATAAAGTCATTTACTTCATCTGAACATGAGAAAACAGAATTATTGTCTTATGGTGGGTTCACAAAGCCCAAACATCAGCGTCAAGTGTGGAAAGATTACATGTAAAGTCTATTGTTGAGTCCCTCAGAGGGCCGTCAGAGTCTCTGCAACGCTTTGTGTGTGTTGGCTACGTCAAATTTTCAAGCTTTTCCTGCGGCAAAGCAGCAAATACAAGCAACGCAGAAGTTCAGCTAGCTGAGCTTTAGAGGCACTTGACGCAGAGCGCCAACCAATCAGAGTGTCTCACTGTAATCCCCTGGCCTGACATCAACATTGTCTAACCAACCATGATCCGCTAATGTTTAAAAACATCTACCAGAGAAAGGTTGACGATGGGTTTAGAAAGCCAAATTTTTCTGCATGTAAACGGCATCCCAGCTTAGTCAATATACTACCAGGCTAGGCAATGCCCCGTTAGAAGTAAGAAAACTCCAGAAGCGAGAATAACACCAGTACCACAACAATACAATGCCACAATTAAAGAGTGAAAAGCTTACAAAATGTACTTTGCTGCATTGTTTTTGTCATCCATTTCTTTGCTCGTTATGCATATCCAGTCTTTACTCAGTCTGCTTCACTGTCGTCATCTGGAAGAATGCCAGTGTGAGAGGCCATATGTTGCCACCTACCGCTGCGGAGTCAAACACACTTCATTCAATAATTAAATTTTCTGAGTAACATATTAACTGGGATAAAGACTCCCATATGGTTAAGGTATTAGCTCAATTATTCAATAGCTTGATTTACTGTAGGGCAAAAAAGTACTTGGCAGCCAACGATTGTGCAAGTTGTCCAACTTAAAAAGATGAGAGAGGTCTGTCATTTTCATCATAGGTACTTCAACTGTAATTGAAAGAATGAAAAGATACCAGTAATTCACACAGTAGGATTTTAAAATAATTTTTCTGTATAATGGTGCAGAAAATAAGTATTTGTTCAAGAATAAAAGTCACCTCAATACTTGGTAATGTAACTTTGGTTGGGAATGACAGAGGTCAAACATTTCCTGTGGGTCTTCAACAGGTTTACACATACTGTAGTTGGTATTTTGGCCCATTCTTCAATGCATGTCTTCTCCCGAGCCTTGATGTTTTGACTTTCAACTCCCTCCATAGATTATCTTTTTGATTGAGGTCTAGAGACTGACTAGGCCACTCCAAAACCTTGAAATACTCTTTACATTGCCACTCTTTCTCACAACCCATTCATCCTTTCTTTAATATAGATCAGTCATCATGTTCCCTTTGCAGAAAAGCAGCCTCAAAGCATGTTTCCACCCTTATGCTTAAGAATTAGTATATCAATTATACTAATTTATACCAAGGACACCATATGTCCTTTGACACCATACACAGTGCCGTTTATACCAAAGAGTTCTATTTTGGTCTTACCTTACATAACACCCTCCAAATCCTCGTCTGGATCATCCAGATGGTCTCTAGCATAGTTTAGACATGCCCGGGCATATGCTGGCTTAAAGGGATACTTCAGCATTTAGCATTAAGCTTTGTATCAGCAGAAAACCAGCAGTATTTTCGAATGATCGTGCCCCCTGCCACCATATCCCCCTGAGAGGAGAGATTTGTGCATTTTTAGGCTTGAAAAAAGTCCTCAGATTACGCAAAAATCGTCATTTTGCGTCATAGGAGGATTTTTTGGCCAGAGGCATAAGACTACAGCCAGTATTGAGTGCTAGTTCCGCATGTTTTCACCACGCCCATATGGGGAGGGATCTCACTCACAGAAAGTAAAGGTGTCGTGTCCGCTGTCTTTCTGTAGAAGCTAAGCTAACAGGCTCTTGCTGGAGAAAGTCTGAATAGTAGGCTAATCACAATGGAAGGTAGTTTTGAAGTTGAAATGGCAGAAGGGGATTTTGAAGATGTGTTGCGAGAATCGGATGCTCGCAACTACCTATACGAGCCGCAGTACACCGATGAACTGTTGCGGATGAACCACACATGGATAGGGGGGTCCTAGAAACCTACTTCAGGATCCCGAAGATCAACTGCAAACGCCAGCCAAAGCGCGCAGGGACAAACGGATGGCTTAGTGTGAAGATAATATTTTTTTGTTTTTCTTTTTGTTTCTAAGACGTCATGTACTGAGTTTGTACAGCCGGCATTATCATAGCGGTCTTCCTACGAAGTCTACCTGTGTTGTTTTGGACATCAGACAAAGATACCAGGAAACTGCCGAAGCTACTGAAGAGCTTTGAGTGTTACATTTTTTTTTTATTTACTTTTTAAATAAACGTTATAAATCACATTTGTTGTGTTTGTTATAAACCTTTAGTGTTGCTATTTTGGAGTATATGTTAACCTAAAGAATGTTTCAGCTTAGAGAAATTGTGATTTCAATTGGAGTAAAAAAAATGATATGCAAAGCTGCTAAGCTACTCTTGTTGACATCATCTTTTTAATGAGAAAGTCTAAGTTGTTTAATATATATTATGCTCAATTTTATATCCCAAAATAAATTCTAAAGAACGGAAATAAGCCAGGTAGTCAATAGTACAGTAAGTAATTACTAGAAAATCAGTTACGGTAAACATTCAGCCTTCCTCCACAAGTCTATAATGTACAACTTTTGTGTACACAAGAGTAAAGGGTAAGATGAAGAATTTTTTTAAAATATTGATATTTACATAGAAATAAATATTCCTCTGCCATAGTAAAATGATACATGTTGAAATAAACAAGGAGATAAAAACTACTTAGCGCATTAGCCTACCCCCACTCTCCTGTGAAAGCAAGCCTGTAGGCGTGGTTTGTGAGTGGCATCAGGGCAGCAAAGCAAGTGTATTGTGGGAGTTGTTGTATTTCAGCCACATGAGTAAAAAATAAATTTTCTGGCTTTTCTCAGTCTAGAATGCTCCAAATTCAAAAACAATTTCACATTTCTACTACATATCTGACCCACTTTAAGTACACATCCATCTTTCCAGGGGTGAAGAATTCCTTTAAGTAGGGGGACCTTTATAGCATTGCATGATTTTAATTCATAACAATGTGATGTGTTAGTAATATATATATATATATATATATATATATATATATATATATATATATATATATATATATATATATATATATATATAGTTAGTTTGGAAAGACAGCCCCTCTTAATAAATCAACTTATCAATTAAAAACGTCCTTTAGTACTGACTGATACCTTTTTTGAAATTAAAATTTGTAGGCAGATTTGAACGTGTCAGTGTTAATGCAATTTAAAAAAAACTGTTTTGTATGGCACTGAACATTTGACTGTGTTTGGTAACAGTGGGTGTTTTTCCGCCCCTTAGGGAGCCCAAAAACTGATTGTATCTCAGAGGCTCCTCCGATGGGTTTATGGCCTTATTACCAGAGAAGGTAAGTAATTTCTCAGTTAGACCAATCTTTCACAGTAATTCCTCCTATTCGTGTGCATGCATGGGTGAAAATGACTATGTGCGCATGATTTTTGTGTGACCACATCAAAGTGGTGCAGGGAGATGAGCTAGATAGTTTTTCTCTGATTAATTTAGTCATTTGGGACACTGTGTTAACTGGATTACGCTCAGATATGTTGATATGACCACATGGCCGTAGGTTGTGTCTGTGTGTGTTGCACTTGCAGATATGGCATGCTTTTAAAAAGGATCAAGAAGCTCTGTTTTTCTTTCCACTTGTGAGGTCCAGAAAGCCTATAACGATGTAATGAAAGAAAAAAACTTCAGCTGGTTTTAATTCAAAGTAAGGGTGCCCTGTAAAGGGACTAAAGTTTCACAGTATTTATATAGACTAATAAAATTTTCAGTGAATAACATTATTAAGAATAAATAATTTTTACTTCACTTAGCTATTGCTCCATTGTTTAAATAAGCGGCTCAACTAAAACATAAAGAAGATTTTTATTTAATCTGGAGCCATTAACTTAAAATTAACTTTAAGGTAAGGGAATCTGTTAGTTTTATGCATAAAAAAAGATTTCTATCCATTATTCCAATTTATTTCATATTTCACCTTGAGAATATTTTATTTGCTTGCTATGCTCAGCTTATCTCAAATGAAAGGTTAACAGTGTTCAGCTGTTAAACGGGTTTAAATCAGTTAGTACGCAAAAAATCCTGATGCGGTAGTTCCTTGGCTTTAATTCTTCAGGTGGTGTTGGGTGACAGTTCTTTCCTCCTAGGAAAGTTACTTTGTTGTTCCACAGTTTGTGGAAATTTCAAAATTTTAGTATATATATATTTTAAATTATAAAGAATAACACTGTATAGTCAGGGCAACGTTACTACTCTAAAATACTGTATAGCGTACTACACAACTGAGCAGGACGAAGTTTTGAGACTGTGCCACAGCAGGTAACTTTTCATATTTTTTATGCAATCATTTAATTTAATTGTTTATATGTAGTTCTCTTTTCAGCTTGTTAAATTTGATATTGATTAAAATGAATTAAAAAAATGAATACTTTAAATGTGTTATCATTTTAAAAATAGACAAATAAAATTGAGTATGACCAGTCAAGATGACTGGTCAACAAAAAAGTCTAATGCGACCTTTGGTTTGAAGTAATTTTTATATTTTGCCTATATGTTTCCATCAACATTCCTGTTTATTTACTTCTAACAATTTTTAAGTGAACATAGGGTTCAATTAAATACAGACAAATGAATGACACTGAAGGAAATGTTTGTTGATTTGCAGACATTCAATTATTATACCAAGCACCAGCAGCCAGTAAGCAGCAAATTAGGCGTAAAGGGGACATCTGTAAATTTTAAAGTTCACACTGCCTTTAAACATATCACAAGTGTATCAGTGCAAAAATCTGAATACACTACATTGTCGGTAGATGTCATTATATAGTGAAGCTTTCACCCAGTTCTCACTGGATGTGTGAAAGTGATTGCTGTGTGTGCAAGCTTTTTTTTTGTGCCTTGCCAAGATGCATCACGACAGAAAATCAGTGAAATGTAAAACAAAAAACAAAAAAACAGAGTTCGGTAAAGCGAATGTGTGGAGAGTGTCAGAATAACAGTGAGGGGCAGAGAGACAGCATGGAGGAGAGACAGCGAGCACATGAGAAAGAAGGAGAGATGCTGCAGTGGCCAGAGGGCAGTGTGCATTAGAGTAAGAGCCTGATTGGCTCTGACCTTCCTCACAGCCAGCTGTCAGCCTCTTAGATACACTCATACACATACAGCACACAGCCTGTTACGGCCCTGCAGGCTCTGATTACCATATCAGCACCGCCTCATTTGCATAAATCCCAGCACTCTTAATTAGGCTTCATCTCCCTCTTCCTCTCTATACCTCGCTCTCATTTTCAGCTCTTTCCCTCTACTTTTCATCCTCTCTCCTCCTCCATTTGCTTGCAGATATAGGCTGGGGTTTAGGGTTAGAATTAGTAGATAGGAGGGTCCATGACTCCCAATTAGTTTAGTGCTGATTAGCCTAATGACAATTTCACTTCATCTACATGTATTAGTACACCATATTCTTATACTACTTCTGTTCACATAAACATTATCAGCAAGGAGCTCTCTCTTTCATCTTCTCCCTCCTTAATTTTTCCCATTCTTCTTTTATTACAGGTGTTATGGTCAAAGATGACAATGAGCTAATTGTGGCTTGAAGTAAACCCTTGAAGCTGCAATAAATTAATGTTCAGAGAACCTCAGAATCAAATGTGTGCCTTCATTGAGACATTTTGTGGCAAAAAAAATGGCTTCGGTAGCTTAATTGATCTGTTTTCAATTCATATGCAATAAGTCTAGCAGCTAGCCATAAAGCTGTTTCAGCACTTTTAACAGCAGTTTAAGATACCATCATGTGTGACTTATCTGCATATTAATTTTCAAAAATTTTACTAGCAGTCATACAAATCAAATGCACATTGATGATCTTTTAACAAGTAAACTGCATGCAAAACTGATGCTTGGAAGTTTGACAATGAACAGATGCTCAATTTGAACTAAAACCAACAAAGATGATTTATGAGTTGTGACATCTGCATGCAAATTAAACAGGAAGTTTAAATGTACTAGATGAAAGTCGGATAACACCACAAGTATATCTGATGCTGGCAATCTCTTGAAAACTCACAGTTTACTTCTAATCACCTAAACCAGGCAAATGGGGGGGGGGGCTTTTTTGAAAAAAAAAATAAAAAAAATAATAGTAGTCATAACAACAAAAGCAAATTTGTTGTTAATAGTTCAACATTGATGTCGCTGAAACATGTTGAGTAGCTACTACTACTACTACTACTACTACTACTACTACTACTACTACTAATAATAATAATAATAATAAAGCGAAATAAAATAAAAGCTTAAACAAACAATTATTATTATTATTATTATTATCATTAGTAGTAGTAGTAGTTGTAGTAGTAGTAGTAGTCATAGTAGCAGCTACTCAACATGTTTCAGAGACATCAACATTGAACTACTAACATCAATTTAGCTAAATGAAATGTTCTGACTGGAGTCTGTCTTATAATGGCCATTAACGAAGTTATCCACTGCCTCCACTCCTCAGCTGCTTTGCTTTGCTTTGCAATTGAGGCTGCTGGTAAGTACGGTGTACACAATAATAGCTACAGGACTTTAGATTAGTTTGTACAATGTGTTTTATTACTAGATTTCTATATAAACTATCTTCTTTTTAAGTTTTCCTGTAGTAACAGACAAAGTGAAATGAGCATGCTGTGTGTTCACCGTGCAGCAAAACGTTATCTCTCCTTTTACTATCAGGACATTTGTCCCAAACAAATTGCAAAGGGGGGCTTATAACTGGGCCCTCCAACTATTAAATTATGGCCAGGAAAATGTATATGTTTATTTTCAAAAGGGCTGTTTGTGAAGGAAAGTATAGTTTACTTGCATCAATGGTTACAGATCTGAACAAAATCCTTGGTCCACAACAGGTTGAGGGAACAAAAAAGGAGCTTCACTTGGTCCCTCCACTCTGATTCAGGCAGCCTCCATGACTTCAATATAAATATACTGCACTGTGACTTTCACCTGAGGAACACACCTCAAACCTCAGTTACAGCCAACCTTCGGTTTGCTCTCTGCTCCTTTAAACGTTAAAGTTACCTCACTGCTGCACACCCAGGCTGGTGGTGAGCAGCTGTGAACGGAATAAGTTCTTAACGTAGACCCCAAGGTTTGGCCACAGCCTTTTCAGCTAGAACCTAAACATGTTATGTAAACAACATCTAAAAACAGCAAGCTGTATCATCAATTAATACCGCAGCAACTATGGAGAGCCAGACTTGTCAAAATTTGAAAAGTCCCAAAATGTATATTGATACATTTGAACATTTTAATAAATCTCCAAATGCATTTGTCAAATAAATTAATAAATTCTTATCATTCTTATCCTTACATACACACACATATATATATATATATATATATATATATATATATATATATATATATATATATATATATATATATGTATGTATATGCAAAACACTGATGCACCGAGACAGGAGTACTTCGTGTAGAAAGTACTTCTTGCCCAGTGCTCCTGTGTTTAGTTGTATCTCTTTTCCAGATGGAGCTCTGTAATTGCCTTTGCAGACTGTCTTTGGTTAAATCACTTAGAAACTATCAGTGACGTGTGGCAAGGGAAATGACAAGTAAAATCGTCAATAAAAAATGATAATAGAAAATCAATGTTTCAACTTAACTGTGCTATAAATCTGTTTTCTTTAATATTTTTACATTTTTGTGGCCAAAATCACTGCATATAGATAATATATTAGTGAATGTATGCATAGTCTGCAGAATGAGGTGTAGTGAAGTGCGGTGTGAGACACTGTGCTTACTCATTTCTGTCGCTTTTTATATAATCAATACATGTTTGATTACACATGTACTACACATGCTGACATTTTATAGTATGTATTACATCTTTAACAAATGTGTGTAACATATTTAGTGTTTCTGATTGGCCTTAAATGCGCAGACAAAATGCACAGGGTGAGGCAGAAAATACCATGCAGTGTGGTGCCCGATAATCAGACTGAAAACAGGCGTGAAAACACAATCAGAACAGAACCAAAGCAGCTCCTTATGGATCATTCCATTGAGGCAGCCATGTTCTGAAACTGAAGGCAAACAAAGGTGATTTTTACATGCAAATGATGGCGATATTGATGGAGCAGTATAGATGCATGCACTTCATATACAAAGAAAGATAAGATAATGCACAATTTTCAATTTAATTAAAAAAAGATCAGCCAAAAATGTATGTCTACAGAATATTAAATATATGATTGTCTTTCTATATTATTTTTTAAATAGTATGAGATTGATTAAAGTTGAATATAAGTGTCAGAATAACAAAATGTTCCAGATAATTAAAAATCTGAAACAAAAACTTCTAATCTGGGTTTAACTTCTCTAAATCCTGAGGACTTAGAGCCTCACCAATCATAAACCTACATGTCACTGGAACCTATCTCTGGTTCAGTGCGTTGTGTCCACTTCTTTTTAACGCTGTTGTTGAATTTATTTTTGTGTACCCTTTTTTTTCTACAATAGAAAGTACTGCAGGGAACTTCAGCAGTATCTTTTTCCTGGATTGAACTTGTGATTTTGCTGTTCTTGTCATAAGCTTCTTGTACTATCTTTGTTTTACTTTCCAATAAAAAGGGTTCCTGGTCCAGTTGTTTAGCTGTGTCTCTTACCTGGACAGAGCCACTTAGTATGATTGAATTCTTTTGGAATAAATAAGACTGAATTTAATAGGGATAAATAGAATTTTATATAACAAAAATGGAATTTGACCTGTTTATTTTGTAACTTTACAAAGTTGCAGTTTTAACATACGTAAACAATACAAAGCAATAAATACAGTATGCACTCTGTTGTGCGTAGACAGTGGGTACTATTTTCATCTCATATCTATATTTTACTTGTAAAATATGATAAGTGCTTCAAATAATCTGTAAAACCTTAATCCAATTTCTTATTTTCCCATTAGGGTTGGAAAAGTAAAGTATGATTTAGCTTTAATTGGAATTCAATGAGTTTAGTTTAAAGATGATTTTCCCCTAATTCAACACTGAGACCGTACACCATTGTATAACTTAGTTTAAAATACTGTTTCATATTAAACATTGTTTGTGAATATAAGTGAAAAGTAAATTAAGGGAGAACTAAAATAATATTCAGCTTTGGTGCCTGACTCAGCCAGAGGCAATCCTGATCTGTGTGGACCCATGTTTTCCTCAGGGTGTGTTACATCACCTGAAACTCACAATAAAATGACGCCAAACCAGCATAAAACACCGCTGATCTAGATAAAAAAGCGAGAGCTGGACATTTTTTTGAAGTTTAGAGCTAAGATGCAGAGGCAGATGATTTTGTTTTTGGAAGTCCAGTGTGGAAACAGAGCGTTCTGGGAGGATGTTGAACCCCCAAAGACTGAAACTGGTCCGTGTAACACCGTATGTGTGTGCTGTTGGAGGGAGGAAGGTGAGTGAGTGTGTGTGTGTTTGGAGGTGGGGGGGGGGGGTTAAACACAGCTATATTCTGAAGATAACAGGATTAGCTGGGAAGCGGATAATAAGTTAGCATTTCCTCCCTGCGGCACTCTCTCCTCTCTCTAATCCTGCAGCTTTGATGTCCCTGCTCCCATCAGGTATCTGGGCTGCTCTGGCCCAAGGGCCCTGAGGCCTCCAAATGCTCAGACACGGAGTTGTTTTTTTTATTTTTTTGCGTGCGTGTGTGTGTGTGAACATTCACTGTCCTCATTAGTTCTGCCTGTTTACTAAAGTTGGCTTTTTGGGCAGAAATCTGCTTTGCGTCCGCTCTGCCACAGATCTGTCCGTCTCTCCCTCTCTCTCCCTGCCTGCATCTGACCCAGCAGAAAGCTGATGAGGCATTTTAGTCTTGGCATGAAAAATAACAGCAAAACAACAATATTCCACCAAACAAGGATGTCAACACAAAAGAAATAAGGGTAGAATAGAATATAAATATCACTTATTGTCAGCTGCTGGGAGGAAGGATCTATGATAACACTCCTTTGTGCACAAGGATGCAGTACTTTCTCACTGAAGTAGTTCTCCAGTTCAGCAACAGTTTCATGGAAAGATTGGCAGACAGTGACAAACAGTGAAGTTCGTATGTATGATATCTGAGTTAAGGGGGCTTCCAAGGAGAGAGCTACCCTTACTGATGAGCTTAACTCATCAATAAGGCTCATCAATTGCTTCCTCTCAGCTGTGGATAAGCTGCTGCTCCAACATAATACATCAAAAAAGATTTTCTGAAGCTTTAATAGGAACAGAAAATTATTTAAAGGTTTTTCGTGCAAAGAGTAAGCTATATTTTAAACTATAACAAAAAACTTTATTTTCAGAGTAAGAATAAGACACAAAAGTTAAATATGTGAGTACACAAAATAAAAAGTTGGTACTGTATACACACTTTAGCGCCAAAGAAAAGAGTGAAGATAAAGTGCAAACTATCATCCATGATTTGGTGCAAGAAATATGAAACATCTACCTGCAATGAGAAAAGTATAGATGCAGTGGAAGAGGAAGATTGTAGACAGGTGTCTGCTTTTTTGCATTCAAAGACTGCAAAGTGCATGCTTCACCTTACAAGTTAATGTCATAAACAACGAGGGGCTTTATTAAATTAACAGAATTTGGTGACAAATCTTATCACAGATGTTACATTTAGCTATGTTGTCGGCTAGGTTCCGAAAATACAGCCAAACGTTCAATATTTTTGCAGTTTGTTAGTTTGTAAACGTGAGTTTCTCTAGCCAAGCAAGTAGGGAAGTATTGTTGTAAACGAGAGGCAGGGCTGTGTTTGAGTGAGACAGCAGCATTCCCCAGTCACATGACGCTCAGCAGAGGAAGGAAATGAACTATCCTTTTCATAAGCACACGTTTCTTGTGCTGATTCATCATAACTCAAACTGCACAGCAGGTGAAAAGAGCTACTATAAAGGTTTGAGCTGAGACTTTGTTGTAAGTTAAGGACCTTTTTAGTAGTAAGTCTGCTGGACTTCTTACACTGCAAAAAGGCTACTCTAGAAAAAAGTAAACAAAATAAATACAAGATCGTTTTTGCTCATAATAAGCAATAAATACTGCCCTAAGGAGCAAACGAAATTTTTCTTGAAAGGATGTCTTGAAATGAGATATTTAAAAATACGAAAAAAAATGTCCATGAACGAGGGATTTTTACTTTGTTGAAAATCGTTTTTTGCAGTGTACTAGCAAAACACTAGTTTCCACAGAGGTTTGAAATGGCAAAAATATCTGATCGAGCAGATGTGTCAATAAAGAGAAAGTTACAAATAATTCCTACTGTATTAGAGATAACACAGAAAATACTTTCAACAACACTTTCTCAAGATCATGTGTACCCCACAAGGTGAGATTTTGCATGGAGTCACATGTTGGTAGGATTCTTTGTCTGTGTGCTGGAGATGGTGGGTTTTCCCTACTTTCTTCTCAGGGGGCGTGGCAGGGAGCAGTTGCTTCTCATGTAGACTCATCAGAACCAGTTTTAAAAGGGAGCAGATCCTGCATGCTGGCGCCAGATGATTCTCGCCCTTAAGCATGGTAACAACTTAAGATCTAGTTTGTCAAAGTTTATTCTGACGATTCGCCTAGTGCTGTCGGATGTCCACTTACCTGATCTTCTCAGCTCCAGTGCTGATTTCTTCCTTGTCTCTCCCGGAGTTCCCCTTCTGGATTGCCGCCATCCTTGTTGCTCATGTTCATCCTCAAGCTTTGGTCCCTCTGAGTCTCCAAGTAAACCCAAAGCTCACTTGGATTCCCTCCTGGGCTGCCTCTGCGCCGCTCCCATTTGGTTTGCTCACCTGCCTGTGTCGACCTTCTCGCCTGCCCATCAGCCGCCCCAGCTATGAGAGAAAGAGAAGGATTATTAAACCTCCCGCCAAACCTCCAGATTATTAAACCTCCAGCCACAGAAACCAAAACTCCACTTACGTCCTCCAATCCTCTTACCTCCACTGACCACCAGTAAGCACCTGCACCTCTCTACAACTTCCATAAACATCTTGCCTCCATTAACATCTCTCTTATCTTCAAAAAAGCCTGTTCCTGTCGTCCTCCCGTTCGTGCGCCCTTCCTGAAGACCAAACCTTTTTTTAAATAAATAATTTTCTTATATCAATCGATCGTGTGGAGTCTGACGTGTCAGCAGCATATTACAGGAGCAGCACGTTTTACTCGCGTATTCTGCTGCTTGGCCCTTTCCACGGGGGGCTTCAGCAGCACGTAGCAGCTGTCACCGAGAGAGCCCAAAATCATGCGATATCAGCAAAATAACGCGTGGTTTCGTCAGTAAACGCAACAACAAGCAGGAATAAAGACTACAACATGGCTCCAAAAGGTCTGTGTTTTATGTTCTGTCCATGTTACATTCACCAATACGTTTATGTTATGTCAGGGAATATACAAAATCCCTCGAAGTGCAAAAGACTAATGTTAGTGGCAATCCGAGGTAGTGTAGACCCTCCCGCGACCTACTGACTTCTCATGGGGCCGCACAGGTAATAAAGTAAAGCTACCGGAAAGAAGCACCTTTGTTTTATTTTGAAAATTTTCGGATGCCGAGCCGTCTGATTTCCTGTCTTCCCATATCCAAAATGTCGAAATTTACAGGTTTCACAGGCGTAGCGCATAGAAAATAGGACTGCCGCGTATATAAAGTAAAGCTACCGGAAAGAAGCACCTTTGTTTTATTTTGAAAATTTTCGGATGCCGAGCCGTCTGATTTCCTGTCTTCCCATATCCAAAATGTCGAAATTTACAGGTTTCACAGGCGTAGCGCATAGAAAATAGGACTGCCGCGTATATTTAGAAAAGTGCTGTGACATGACGCTCCTGTGACGGGGCAAACTAGTGCTGCTTACGCCTCCGATGGAAAGGATTATATTGATTACAGCGGTGGCTAACAGCCGCGTATGACGTGCTGCTGCTGTAACATGCTGCTGACGCGTACGGTGGAAAGGAGGGGTGAGTCTCAAAACCCAACATGACAGATGGAGATTGTCAGTGATCTTGTATTTATTTGGTTTCCTAATAATTGCTCCAACATTTTTGTTGATGTTGATCTTCTACGACATGTCATCATGTCACCATGTCATCCAGGACATGGTAGTCTTGAGAGTTTAAATGAAGACAATAGGATTTTTTTTCTTTTCATGAAAACATTTCATCTCTAATCAAAGAGGCTTCTTCAGTTCTGAAAGACTGGATTGTGAATATTTGATAAATCTAAAAGTTAGGGTCACTACGGCTCACTGAAGCTATTGTTTTTCCTAATGAGGCTATCACGGTTTTGTAAGCTCTAAGCAATCTTGATAAGGTAAGTGTCGTAAACAGTGACAACGACCCTAATTAAGTACCTAAGTGCTTCTTTGCTCACCTGCCATAAGATGTGAGTTTCTGTGAAACTTCTTAGTGAACAACTCTTTATGGTGCTTTATATGTTGACAGGGGGAATCTGAGGCCACCTCATCTAGTCAAGGTTGGTTTGATATGTTTGACATAAATGGCTTCTTTCAATCCCCTCAAACCACCTGTCTTCTATCTAAAATATGTACATCATTGTCCTCAAAAGAGTGACCATTGTCCTTTAGAAGAAGATGGACTGCTGAGTCTTGGCCTTATGAATTTGCTCTTCTGACTGCATATACCACGCCACTGAGCTTGTGTTTGGGTGTTTTGTCCTTGGAATGATGGAGTCTTTGCCTGATAGTGTTACCAGCTTTAAAATGTACTGGGATGACTATGTTTTTCCATCTCATTTTCTCTTCTGCTGTACTGGCTGTAGTTGACTGTTCATCCATGCCTTGATATATGCCTAATTATGGTCTCTACAAGCATGAATTGCACTCTTTATGTTTGTGTTCCTTGTCCTTACCCTCTCTCTTTGTGAGGACTTGTTCGGCTCAATGTTGTAGTGTTCTGATGACTTAGCTTATGTTCCAGTGGGTGGTGTGAGTCAAAAAGTAGATATTGGTCTGTATGTGATGGTTTCCTTAAGACTTCTGTGGTGAAGCTGCCATCTTTTTCCATATGTTCCAGACAGTCCAGAAAGGGGAGCTTGTCTGCTTTTGCATCTTTCCTAGTGAACCTGATTTTATAGTCAACTAAGTTGATGTGTTCCCTAAAAGCTTCCACTTCTTTGACCCCGGATTCATCGAAATACCTGTAACAGTGACTTGGTGGTGATCCCTTAAATTTTAGATTTATATAACTTTAGACTTTCAGAACTGAAGAAGCCTCTTAGATGAGAGATTACATGTTTTCAAGACAAGAAGAAAAGTCCAGTTGCCTTTATTTAAACTCTCAAGTGCTCTTGATCTCATCAGGCTACTTGTCTATTTTAGAATGGCTCATCCCAGTCTTATGCAGGTGTACAATCACATCGCTGGTGTCCTGTAGAGAGCTTTCTGTTCTTGGCCATGGTGGACGTTGGAGTCTGACAGTTTAAATGTGTGGACAGATGTCTTTTATAAAGATAACAGATTCAAACTGGTGCCGTTAATACAGGTACGAGTGGAGGATAGAAGAGACCCTTAAAAAAGAAGTAACAGGTCTGCTTGGGACAGAATTAGTTCTGTTTTAAGGTGCTAAATACTTATTTTCTGCACCACTGCACAAAAATATTTTTAAAGATGATACAATATGATTTCCTAGATTTTATTTCACAGTCTGTCTCTCACAACTGAAGTGTACCTATAATGAAAATTACAGACCTGTCTTGTTTTTTATGTAGGAAAACGTACATAATTTGGGGTTGTCAAATAGTCTTTTTGCCTCACTGTATACATGTATATTGAAAATTGTTTGGCGAGGTCTGCTGAAATTATTTCCCTTTGAGTACAGCTCCTGCCCAGTGACTCTATTGGGGCATTTCCAGACTACTAACCCCAAGGTTGGTACTCTGTTAGCTCCTGAAATTGGCCTGAAAACAGCCCTATCAGCCTGCTGGATGAAGTGGAGACATGCACATACCGTGAGGGTTGGGTAAAACTACCCTGAAATTGTTATAGTGGAAATTGGCCTAAACGTTCAAAGTGGAGACCGTAAAGCCATTGCTGATTATCGAACCTCAGAGTCAAGCGGGGTGTTGTAGCTTTTGTTTTGGCCGGGAAACAGTGGACCAGATTTTTTACCTCAACAGAATTGCTGTGGGGGTAAAATCAGTATGTTGCTCTGTTCTACATGCAGTTTTTGGATCTGGAGAAGGCTTAAAACTGTGTACCCCAAAGTTTTATGTATGGGGTGCTCCACATAATTTCCTTAGAGATATGTTGAAACGATTTTTCTATGGAAGCTGAAAGTAGAGCCACTGCTTCTCCTTAAAAAAAATAAGTTGAGGTGGTTCAGGCATCTGATCAGGAAACCTTTCCAGATAACACCAATTGGATATTGTCCTGGCAAGTCCCACTGGGAGGAGACCCCAGGGAAGGGCCACACAGCATGTTGTATCCCTTCTGGCCTGGGAACGCCTTGGAATCGCACAGAATGAGTTGGAGGGTGCTGCCGGATAGAGGGAACTATGCCACTTCCTCTTGGATTTCTAATCCACACGATTCTATCATGCATAAGTAGAAAACGATGGATGGATGGATGAATGGATCCCACCGACCTCCTGTAACACATTAATGATTAAATGGGCGTCTGAAAGGGATGGAAAGAATCTTCCCATGTATATCAATACTGTATTTGATGATAGTTCCAGCATTTCTATAACCTATATATCATGAGTATAACAAAAGTTTTAGGTTCCCTGGACTGTGACAGACTGTTTACAGAATCATATGCTTCAGTCTGTGTGGTAGTTCATGTGTGCGTGCTCTGTGGGAAGGGAGAAATAGAGTCTAGGAGTGTGACTCTAATTAAAACGATGAAAATAATTACTGATACAGGCTGACAGACAGCCTCGCCCTCAGACATCCTCAGTAATTAGTTAATTAACCAAACGCAAATTAGCAGCAAGAATTAGTCAGCCAGGCTTAACGGAGAAGATGGTGAGCACTCCTCTCGCTTTCTGCTTTGCTACTCGCTGCTACGCCTGTGCTATCAGAGTGTATATGTGTGTGTGTGCGTGTGTGCCTGCAACGCAACACTTGCAAAACTCCTGTTTTAACAAAGTTTGAAATAGGGCATGTCTGCTTTATTACACTTTATCACTGCTTTGCATGACACAGTCGCAACACACTGAGTAATATTTTATGCCTAAGTCAATTCATTCAAATTAAAAACTGATTTCTGGATAATGAGGCTGTAATTTTCTCAGATTTTTGCCTAAAAAACTAGGATACACGGAGAGAGTGTTTGCATCCGTTCGTTTTTTAAATCCCCCTAAACATACAGCAGGGTAATAAAAATGCTAATTAAAGAAATGTATTAAGCACTAATTTTGGTCAGGACACGTAAATATTTGCTTCAAGAACTTTAAACTTTAGTTTAAACAAAGTGGGAAAGGAACCCTCCCCCCCCCCACCCTTGTTTTGGGTGCAATGATCCAAACAAGCCACTGCATTGTAGATCCCCTGAGGCCCTGCAGGTCATAAGAACAACCCCTTGGATGAAGTCAACATGATTATTAGCACAGGGATGAATATTCGCCCACTGTTGGCGGCAGCGGGCGGGCTGGAGCTCAATGCTGGAAGTGGCTGTTATTCTTCTTGTTAACACTCACTCTGACTCGCCTGTGGCTCATTTTCTGATCTAAGAGAGAACAATGCTCCAGCTGAACAGCAACCTGCAAAGTGTGACTTATTATAACCATATATAAAATATGTGGGAACGTGAATAGAGTCCTTATTGTCAGTAAATCCCGTGAAAAGTCTGTATCCAACTGAGAATTCAAGCTCCTCTTAAGTGACTGTGGTTCCTAGGAGAGTTTATACCCTTTGGCATAAACCTATTGTTGTCCAAAAACAATTAAAACATCAAAGAGGGATGCTGCTGCACCGTGTAACATCTTCCTTCATTATTGCAAATGTGGACATTGTACTTAAAACACACTGTTCCTGATAGTGGAATTGCTAAAGCGTTATATTAATGTGCAAGTGAAAATAACTGAAAAAAAAAATTTGTATGGACACTGTTAATTGGATACTGAAGATTATCTACTTCTTATGGAAAGTTAAAGAAACGCCAATTTACCTGGGACTTTCTTCAAACTGTTTTGAAACTGCTTACTACTTCTAACACTACTGCTAACTTTTTTAAATAACTAACTGACCCCAGATACAGAAAACTAATTTTAACCACTTGTGTCTGTATCTGTTCATTCTTCATCCATATCAGTGATGAACATGCTGCTGCATACAAGGCTTTATCCATCTATAGATTTCCTGCATCATCCTTAATCAACTGTGAAAAGAAATAAATACTTAAACTTCCCTGATAAAGGCAGAGACAGACCATGGACTTGACAGGAGCTTGACTGCATGAAGAGACATTTAAAGAATCTTATGTAGTTTAAAAAAAACATATTTTCAGTTACTTTGGATTATTTGGTTTGGCCCTGTCAATATGCAGACTCTTGTGCTGAACGGATACAGCTGATTAGACAAAAGCACGACAGACGACTTCCTGCTATCACTAAACTTTGCTTTATGGAAACATTAATGGTTTCTCATCCAGCTGGTTTTTCCACTGGATGGTTTCCATCCAGTGGAAAAAGAAAGATGCACCAAACCAGATGTTTGTCAGCCAATGCATTTTTCAGCAGCAGTGAGGTCAATAACATGCTCTGCACTGAATTGAATGACTCACCTGAAACAATGTCAAGCTGAATAGAAACATCACTGATACTAGAGAAAAACCAGCTGACATCCACATGGCTACCGGGTAGCATCCAATCAGACCAAACCCTTTCTTGTCAAAATATCAAAAAAATCCAGGGTAATTAAAACATGAAGAAACACAATAATACTTATATGTGATAAGTATTATTAAACATTTCTAAACATTAACTCTGACAGTTTTAAAGTGGTTATATTGCTTTTTTACTCTGGCTATGTCTGCTTGTACTATTGTATTTTTATAAAAATCCAAATCACTCGTAAGTTCTATACTTTCAACTTTTTTAAGTTTCAGGACTTGAAAAGAAGGAATTCAGGAGAAAATTGGTATTTGTTTAAAGCTGAATAATAATAATAATAAAAAAGTAATATGCACATTTGTATTTATTTTGTGTATGAAAAGGATATATGGGATATATTATATATGAAAAATACATATTTTTAGTGCTTGAATCAAACGTTGAGTCAAAGTTAACATACAGTTATGATGTTCATTAATTGTTTTAAAAATGTAACTGCTATCTTCAGAAAAGTATGCAACAGAGACGTGAAGAAATCTACATTACTGCATTATTATAAAGATACAGAGATATAGGGCCTGATTTAGCAAGACTCCTGATAATGACCGCAAAATTGCGTGCTGTGCTAAAAATGTGCGCGAGTGGGTTGTCTTTAATTTGCGGGCGATGTACTAAGATTGTACAGGCGCAAATAGCAGTATTCAAATGAAAAGTTTGCAGCCGCTAATGTGACGTGCACCAGAGCTAGAGAGGAGGAATAATGCGCATGCATCTTTGGCAAAATAAAAGGGGAAAAAGTACAGAAGTATCAATTCTATGACTGTTATAGATCCATTCATCCATTTTCTGAACCGCTTAATCCTTAAGGGGTTGCAAGGGGGCTGGTGCCTATCTCCAGTTGTCAACAGGGGAGAGGCGGGGTACACCCTGGACAGGTCACCAGTCCATCGCAGGGCCACATAGAGACAGACAGGACAAACAACCATCCACGCACAACCTCACACCTAAGGACAATTTAGATTGATCAATTAACCTCACAGTCATGTTTTTGGACTGTGGGAGAAGGCCAGAGTACCTGGGGAGAACATGCATGCAGAGAACATGCAAACTCAACGCAAAAAGACCCTGCATACGAACCCACAACCTTCTTGCTGCAAGGCAACAATGCTAACTACTGCCCCACCGTGCAGCGTAGATCTAGAGCCAGATTTATGAAAACCGAATGTCCAGAACAAGGTCGCTAAGATGTCCATGTTTTACTAATGTTGTTTAAATGCACTCCACTTTATCATTGCTTCTAAATGTCAAGTTTCAGTAGAAAAACTATTAATATTGAAAGCTTGTAATCCAAAATGTATGAATTTTGTTTCTTAAAATGTCATATTTATAGCCCATTGTTATTGTGGTAATGTACATGATACTAAATTCCATTAACTGGAACACGGGAAGATTATAACCTCTCCATGAGGTGAAGATGCGCTGAGAGTGCAGTGAGTTATGATGCGTATTTAGGCGAAAAAAACAGATACGTAAATACCTACATAACTATCAGGTTTATGGGCATTAGAGTAATAAATACTATTAAGTTGTATTGTGAGTGAACAACGTTTTTTGTTTGTCAATAATACATTTATGTTGAATGTGGTAGTGCAAAATTAAGACAAGCTTTTCAAAAGTGCTAAAAAAGATGCTAAAATAGCTGATGCAAACGTTTTTATCGTTAGGAAATCACACTGCGCCTGGAACACCTACTTATTTGCCTATTCCCCTCCCAATATTTTGTGTCTTCTTACAGAAACGCTCATATTGCATATTCAGATTAAGGAAATGCGCTAAATGGATAGCGTGCGTCTTGCTCCGGGGTTAACAGGCCAATGCTTTCTGCGTCATGTAAGTAAATCATTTACGGTGTGTTTTTTGTGATGCTGTGCAAACCGTTGATAAATCAGGCCCATAGTATTATTACATAAACACATTTACATAGTTGAAACAATGAAGGGCTTTGTCACTGCATGCATACTGTCAATCCATGCATCTTTAAATATTTTGAGTGTGTGTGTTAATGCACATGCTCACTTGTAGCTTGAGGCTAAGGAGACATTTGCACATTCAGGTCAAAGTAATCAATCAGAGTCCTCTTGTATACATGTTTGTTTTTGACTCTGTGACTGAACAGTGAATATTTTTTTAATGTAACATAAAACCCACATTAGTGTTAGTCAGAGAAGTTTCTTTTCATTAGCCCCGCAGAAAGGTCTGTGTATCCTTCACCTTCTGCTGTACTCCTACTACTGCATCTCCTACATTAGGTTTAGAATAGTGATTATAATTCTAAGTTGTTCCAGTAAACAAAAGATATAGATGCTTTCCATTGTTTGATTTTGTATGAAAAAAATGCTTAAAAACAACCAGTTTCAAGATTGTTGAGTTACTAGCTTTATTTTACTATTAAATATTTCTGAAGAAAAAAAACAAGATTATCCTACGTTCATATAACTAATATAATTGTGTAACTGCTATAAGCAGATAACATTTCTTTCTTTAATAACTTCCCATTGTGGCAGTTGTCAACTGCAGCAGTTTTGGGAAGATGGGCGCCGGTGTAACGTGTGCAGATGGATTTGATTGAATTTCTCATAATGAGCCACTGAGTGTCAAGAGAGTGTTGTTGTTGTTTTTTTTACCATATTAAGAGTCTTCCTAAAGTGTAGTAGCAAAGCACATCAATAGAAAGTGATGTCGACTTGAACATTTTGGAAAAAAGGTGCACAAGCAGCAGGGATGAGCACAGCCTGGGGAGGATTGTCAGGAAAAGGGCATTCAAAATTGTTCGGGATCTTCAGAAGGAGTGAACTGAGGCTGGAGTAAGTGTGTTAAGAGCCACCACATACAGACAGAGGCTGGACATGGGCTTTAAAAGTTGTGTTCCTGTTTCAAGCTACTCCTGATTAAAGTACATCAAGTCTTCCCAAGCCTTAAGAAAACAGAACTGCAAAAATATGCATCCTATTTGGAAACCAAGTTCCCAAAGTCTGGAGGAAGAATGGAGAGGCACAGAATCCAAGAAGCTTCAAGTATAGGGTGAAGTTTCCACAGTTTGTGTTGATTTGGGGAGCAATGTCATCTGCTGGTGTTGCTCCAATCTGGTTTATTAAGTCCAGAGTCAATGCCGCCATCTACCACTACATTTTGGAAGACAGGAGATATTGGAGCACTCCATACCTCCATACCTAGCTTTATGGAGATCCTCCCATGGTCATTGACCTGGTTCAATGACCATGTGATTTCTGTGCCTGATTGGCCAACAAGCTCGCCTGACCTGAACCCATAGAGAATCTATTGAAAATTGCCAAGAAAAAGATGAGGATAAACATGAGACCGAACAATGCAGAACAATATTTATTGAGTTTCAGCTAAACATCCCAGATTTTTAAACTCTAAAATAACAGAAAAACTCTCATTTAGAGGGTGGCACCAAACAAAGAGACACAAACATCATGATTCTGCAGTCTTGCCTTGCCATTTAGGACTTCACTTTTTCTAATGAAATTTATGTTATTCTGTGCTGCTCATATTGTTGCCGTTTTAAGTTATTCTAATTGCTTAGTACCTATATAGATTATTTTAATTCTGTTGTAGCACTTTAAGATTTAAGGGAAATGTGAATTATAAGTGCTTTAAAAAAAACATCTATTATTATTATTATTATTATTATTATTATTATTATTATTGCTTGGCTGTGATGGACTGGCTACCTGTCCAGGGTGTACCCCGCCTCTCGCTCGTTGACAGCTGGAGATAGGCACAGGCCCCACCGCGACCCCTGGAGGACTAAGCGGTTCAGAAAATGGATGGATGGATTATTGCTTGGTTCTCCTCTCATGAATCAGAGTTGGAGCCAACTTGCCATTCTGTCTATGCTCACCTCATCAGCTGACTGAATTCAGGGAGCTGCAGGGCAAATCTCTCCAGTAGAAGTATCACAACCACAGTGTTTGTCTTCCTGTTTATCTTAATGTTAGAATCCTTTCTAGGCAGGTACAATATAAGTTTAAGCTGAGGAAGGCTAAACATACAAAAATGGATTCATTCCCACTCAAGGATGCATTTCTTTTACAGTATACTTTTTATATTATACAATCTTCATGCAATCTCCACCTAACCCCAGTGTTTCCTTCTATATTGACACTTTGTAAAGCTAGAACTGCGCAACAACAGTCTGTAAGCAGAAACTACTCTTTTGGGAACATCTTACATTTCTCAGACACTAAGCACCCAGCAGCACAGAAAACTGCTGTAGAGGGATTCCAACTTTTTCTCCAGGGACTCATACAGAAAACTAATCAAGAAAAAACACAACCCAGAAATTCTAAAGTAATAATTTTTGACAGTCGCTTTGCAATAGGGAGAAAAACCTCAGGGGACTGTGTGTCAATATTTTTTATTCTTCCAGAGGAGGATGAATATGTTTTTTTTTTCTACTTCAACTTTATGATGTCACTTCTCTTAACTTTTATTACAAAGAGGGGCTTGAACTAAAGTATCAGCAATACACGTGTATTTTCTTACAAATACTGGAGAAACATATTCTCTAACAGGTCTTTGACATTATTGATTGAGATTCTTTAAATGCGATACAGACTGTCAAAAGTATGAATAAATGTTTACTTCAGTTATCACCAATTTATATACCCAGGGCAAATATGTTAGTTTTTAAACACCAAAGTTCTATCCTCAAGGGATATTCCAGTTTTTTATTCCAATGGAGCTCTTCAACTACACTCAGAAATAGAAATCCAATCCTCCATTTTAATCCAGAAGATTTAACTATTGGATTGATTTTAAGATTGTATTTTACAGGGATGTAAGAAAATATTGATATGCCGAAATATCATATTTCATGTCACAAAATTATATCAATATTCAAAACTAATGTATTGATTTACTTCTATATTTTATTTTTCAAACTTTTAATGGAACCATTAATGATGACAGTCACTTCTGTAGTAAAATTAAAAGTATGACCGCTGGTTGGTGGCTGTTTTCACCTTCTTTGTTCAAGTGGATCAACTAAATCTAGTAAAAAAAATTGTTAAGTATGAAACAGGTTGGAGTGTTTAGTATGCTGTGACAGTTTTTCTGCAGTCAAATTCAGTTTTTGAAATAACAATATATAGTCTTACTCATAGTATTGCAACATATTGCAAATATTTTAAGACCAATGGCAGTAGGTTTGCTTTCCAATTTCTGTAACTATTATTCTGCAACTAGGGTTCTGCAGTCATGCATTTGTTAGCAATATGTCCTTGTAACAATGACCTGTTGTGATGGAAGCAGGACTAAGATACTGACATGGCAACATACACAACCAAACACAAGGAGACCAGGACATGAACCCAGGGTGTAGACAAAGGAAGAAACGGAAGGAATTAAGCTTGACTAAAAACCAAGTGAGCATAATCACAGGGGTGGAAAAATCCTGGAAGAGAAAACAGAGCTAGAAAACTAAGCCAAGGAGAATAATCAACACAGAACAGAAAAAATGCAAACCCTCATAAAACCCTGGTTGCAAAACAGCTAGGACCTTTCTGTGTAGAGTTTGTGAGTTCAAGTTTCTTGTATTGCAAATTTCAGCAACATGGCAGTTCAAAGTGCTTTAAAAACACAAACAAACATTACAGTGAGAAAATAAAAGGAATTACTTGAATTTTTTTAAATCCAAACTAGCATTAATAGTCATCAAGTGATTATTGATCAGAGCCAGCTCTAAAACATGAGTCTTTAGCTTTGAGTTGAAGAAACACAATTTTCAGTAGTTTTGCAGTTTTCTGAAAGTTCTTTTCCAGATAAGAGAGTGCATAAAAGATGAAGGCTGCTTTTCCAAGTTTGGTTCTGACCCTGGAGATGCATCTTAGACTTGAAGAAAAAGTCTGGAAGGTTGATACGACGACGACAGATCTTTAATATATTTTGGTGCAAAGCCATTCAATGTTTTAGAAACTAGGAAAATAATCTGAAAGTCTATTCTCTGGGCTACAGGGAGCAAGTGTAAGAACTCTAGAACTGGGGTGATATGCTACACTTTACTGGTTCCAGTGAGGATGTGAGGAGCAGTATGGAAAGCCATAGAGCAGCGTTCTGGATAAGCTCCAGCTGATTGACTTTTTAGACGGACCTGTGAAGACACTGTTGCAGTAATCAATCCGACTATAGACAGACGTATGGATGAGTTTCTTTTCTCCTTTAATTTTGGAAATTTTCTTCAAGTGACAGAAGGCCAATTTTGTAATTGTATTGAGAATCATCTGAAGTGGAAAATTGTCTTTATTCTTTTTTCCTATTAAAGGATACTTCAGGCAAGCTTTATACTGAACTGATCAATTCTCCAGTGTCCAAAACCATTGGTTCTTACTCTCTCACCTTAATTAAAAAAAATCTAAAGTTTTGTTCACTCAGAACTGTATTTGAATTTGGTTATACAGTGTGCAGTGTATATAGCAAAATTCAGTGGTAAACAAAAAATGACCCAGCCTGAAATGAAAAACTGATATAAGGATAATATGATGCCATGACCTCCTACTACCCCCACCCGACTGCCTGTGAACTCTCTTTGTTTCTATTGGCTCGGCGGCTGTTGACTTTGCCCTGATGTCAGGGAAATGATGTGACCTGAAGGCATCTGTTCTCTTTCCCTAGAAGCTCCGCACACAAGCACAAACATGCATACACACACGTGTATGAACATCGCATACATTTTGACAACACACACACTCCCCACACCCCTGTCTTTTGGTATTTCTCGGGTATCCACGCCCTGTGTCCTGCGGTGTGGCTCCTGCAGAGGAGTGTATGTTTTGTTTATGGTCAGTGACATGCACAAGCACTGTGGGGCCTAACTGAATGTGAGCACTGTCAGAAAAGATTAGAGCCGTGCGTGTTTGCGTGTATGCGTGTGTGTTTGCTAGCTGACTGGTGGGGAGACACCAGTACAGATTGGGGCTTCAGATGTGATGAGTGTCATTGCTGGGCCTCTTCCTGTCCTCTTGGTTCAGCATCAAACACAGCCTGGCCGCTGCCATCAGAACTAACATTATCAGCCCATTGGCCAGACTATGGTCCCTTTTGTCTCCTTGTCCCTGTGTCACACACACTTTGATTAGCTCATGCTAAAAGCCGTAACAGTATTTCAAGGAGGGTTCCAAATAGTTCATTGTTTTGAACCATAAACAAATTTTTTTAGCTTTACAAAAAGTTTATGGAATCAAAATATTAAGATTGTTTTATTACTCTTTAAAATAATCCCCAGGTTATGGTAAAGAATGATCCATTGCTCAAAAGAATTAACAAATCACAATGAACCATCAATGGACTATAAACCAAAAATTTGTTTAAGGCACATACTAAACATTTGAAATGTAACAAACAATAGCATTAGTGCACAAGAGAAATGATCATAGCTTCAAAGTCTTTAGAAAGTCCCAAAACAACCAAGATTATCTTCAATGCACACCAAATTTTAAAATGCAGAAATAAAATGCGCAGTTACTCAGAGGCTGTTTTAAGAACCTTCTCTAATATTTATCAGAAGATTTTTTTTTAAATCTGAGTTGTTTGTTACTTTTTCCAGAGTAGTTGCCTCTTTTTGAACAAAGTATTTTTAAGATTCTAACAGAATGGCAATAATAATATTCACAGTGGACCCCGGTATTCGCAGACGTTAAGGACCACAACCACCCTGGAATAGCTGAAATCCTTGAGACCCAAACCCCAAAATATACATTAATAAGCTTTAATACCGGGGGTCGCATTAACCAAATATTTTCCGTGTCTGAAGGCATTAACCAAATATTTTCCAAAATCTGAAGGCTGTCCATCATTTTGAAAGACTACAATTCACATCTCAGAACATTTGAAGGAAATACACACTAGATTCCCATGAGAGCATCCGAGCATCATCTCAGACCTGGACACCATACTCAATTTGCTTAAATAACCAAAAGCTGACAAAACGCTGAAGAGTTATCACTGCTTTCCACCAGACGTATAAGTGCCATAAGAGCTCAGCAGCACATCCCTTCCCACGCATTTCAGACGCGTATCACTTGAAAAAGTGTTCTACCCAGCTGGTCCTGTGAAATCTCAGGAGACAGAATTTTGTACTGAAATTCTATGCTAACATGTTGGTTTACTTAGTGCCTGTAATCAGCTCAAGCTACAATTTGCTATATGTAACTAACCTTGCACGAAACATCATCCTTTATGAGTCCCCTGATCCTCTTCATTGGCCCCATTCAGAAGCAGTGGAGAGTAGGCCATTATTTAACACAATGGCAACATTTGTACTTCCTGCATTCCATCAATGGTGATAATTAGCTGTAATTCAGATATATCAAAGCAAATTGTTTATATAAATGAGAACAGGTCCCACATGATGACAATGATGCCTAATAATATGTTTATAAGGTGCATGAAGAAAAGACGCCAAAGACAAGAAGGTAGTTTCTTAAACCATTTCTTATATCTGTCTATATGTCTATATGTTACATACACTGCTACTCTCCCAGACACAAAGTGTTAGCAATATTGGGAAGGTAAACTGGATGGTAAAAAAGGATCGATGACTAGATTATGGTCTTTTTCACTCAATCAAACAAATCATGTTCTTCTGACACTGAGCAGAAACCTCAGTTGTCCTGAGCAAATCCATCTTAAACTCTCTCAAATAGTTGGTGGATAGAATTAAGCTGAATATTTTATTTCATAACTGAAAGTTTTTTTTAAACTCATTCCAATCATTCCCTATGTAAATAACAATTCAGCCCCTTTCATTTTATTGTTCTTCACTTGCTTTATAATTTTATTTCCAGATCCTTGATGAGATTTCGAAGATGAGTACATTGTGTGCTTGTTAAGCATGTACAATGCCCAAACTAACTAGAAGTTCCCAACAGAGTTCCAATTACATAGGTATATTAGGCCTTCAAGCAGGAAGGAAACTTATTCGTATTTTAAAGAGATCAGAGACCAGAGCTTTAACTGATTTTTTTTTGCTCATATTCAGAGTAGTTTTGTTCTTCTCTTTCCAGGGATTCCTTCTTTTACGGTCTCTTAGCATTTGCAAAACCGCTAGCCATACCCTTAATTTAAATGTCATATTAAATTGCCAAATCTGTCAGATAAATTTACAAGGTTACTGCAAATTTTCAGTTTAAAAAATGCAAGGAGTTTTTGTTGTCAAATCTTATGATCTAATGGATATGTGAGTACAGACAAGAATGTAGTTTCGTTGCTGGGGGAGTTGAGTTTCTTTACATCCTAAGATCAATTAGAATCTATAATACTGAATAATCATGACTGGAATGTCAGACATTACATACAGATTATTTAAAACATTTTGTGATCAACAGTAGCTTAAGCTTCAAAATGCCAACTAAGTTTAAATGCTTTTGGCATCTTAACCAAACCTAGTTTGAGAACATGGGTCACAGTTTAAACCTAGACACATTAAGTAATGAAAAGATGCACCAATCAGTCTAGATTTGGCTGATACCAATTTTTTTAAAGGTCTTCCTTTGGTAGGGATAATTTAAGGACAATAACAGGAATAAAATAGGATATAGGGTTATTAACAGTAGCACTGGTTTTCAGTTCAAATGAAAATGAAGAGGAATGCAGAAGATAATGTGGAGAATTGAATTTTTTTTACAGCTCTTGACCTATTGATCACTGATCAAAGTAGATTAAACCATTATTGCAAATTCCAGTCTATGGATGATTGCCTTGTTCATTCATTACCTTAAAAACACAAAAAAGCATGAAATGGTACTTTCATGTTTGTGTTTATCTAAAACAAACAATCAGTATTTTGAAGAAAGACTCAAGTTCTGATGTGGCAAAGATAAGACAAGGGTCATCAACCAAATATACTTTAGAATAAAAAGCCTATTTTCCAGGGGTAATGATATCTATGACAGCAGAAATATTAAACTAAAGCATAATGAATAGCTATAAAATAAGATGAAGTAAATATAAATATCTTAAAAGGAAAAAATGGTGAATCAATACAATTTAATCAATTTGCTCACAGTATAGAACCATATATTTTTTGAGAATGATGCAGCTAGTGCTGGAAAGCTAGAAATATGCTTATCCATATGTTTAAATGGGGATAAAACACAAAATGTGAAAATGTTGGACTTGTATATTTTGGTTAATGAGGTAATTATGTTCTCTAAAAAAATTAAATGTTTTTTTTTCCTCATCTGGAGTTTGAATATTGAATTTTGAGCATTCCTGCATTTTTACTTGCCCTTGTTATTCTCTGAGAGCCATTCTTTTTTCTTCTTTTTTTGCAAAGTATTTTTGTAGCGTTCTCATTTTCTTCTACACCAAAACCTCTTTATGTCAGTTATTGATGTTTTTGACCTACTGCTGTGACACTCCTCCTTCTCATTCGCAGATCTATGCTCTGTTTGTGTTTCTGAAACAGTTTTGACCCATGGCGTTGTCAATAAAAACAGCTTATATCCAGCTGTCAGGGGAATGTTTTCAGGGGGGATATGTGTAAATGAGAGGTTAATAATTCAATAAAGGTTATATTGCCTTGATTTATGTCAAATTTATAAGATCTGTTTTAAAGATAAAATAATTTACATGTTTTATTTCCCTTTAACCTCGACTACAGCTAATTTAATTGCTCATTGATGAAATGTTGAATATATCCTTATTAAGCTAGTGTAACCTTTAAAGAATTTAATATTTTGTTAGAGAAAATATGTTTTAACTCCAGTTGTTTCAGGAGTTCACCCCTGGTTCTTCTTAAAGTTAAACAAGTAGCAACAAAGTTTTTTGGGGTTTTCCACTGCGTTATTTTTTTAAGCTTAAATCTGCTGCTGTGTTTGGTTGCAGCTGAAACCAAGCAGCAACTTCAACAAATCAACATTAACAGATGGAAACTCAATATAATCAATAACGAGTACACTCCAATGTCAAAACAGTTAAATCTGAGACTTGCATGTTGTCTGTACCTATAAGACTCAAAATCGGTTAATAATAATTTAAGGTAATTCAGACACCATTAAATATTTAAACTAAAACTTTATTTGGTTAAATCTCGCCGGTGCATCTCTAAATAACCGTTTTTTTTCCCCTTGCCTCTTTGACTCTCTCAGCATATCCCTTTGGTTTAGGAATGTGCTCCAAGTCCAAATTGAGCCATTAGATGTAATGTAATGTAATGTAATGTAATCTTAGACACCATACCATGATTACCATTTAGAGCAGTAATAAAAACTACTAGATGATACTGTTTAATATAGAGGGATCTTATGTTTAAAAGCTGCCTCCATGTACCTCTAAAAGCATAAAAATGGCTGTGAGGACATCCATAGTGGCTGATCTTATGCTAGGAAGCTATTGGAGTGTGACACTTTTCCCCTAAAATATTGAAACTTTTCACATAACATTTTTAGATAAATCTAAGGTTTTGTTTTTGTGAGTGTAGAGCACCACCAACACTCATTATTTTGGGTATGGTGGGCTGCTGACCTTGACTTGGGACTTCGGTGGGCGGAGTACTTCTAGGACCTCCTCAATCCAACCGGAATGCCTTCCTATGTGGAAGTGGAGTCTAGGAACTCTTGAGTCAGGGTCTCCGATGTCTGGTACTAAGTTCACGGAGATGGTTAAAAAGTTCCTCAGTGGGTGTCCTTCATAGTCAGTGAGTACTACAGATGCAACTTTTGTTTTAAGGATGCTGATGGAGAAGTACAGAAAAGGTCAGAGGGAGCTTATTTGTGTCTTTGTAGATTTAGAGAAAGCGTATGACAATGTAACTAGAGGGGAGCAGTGGTAGTACATGAGGTGGTCTGGAGTAGCAGAGAAGTATGCTAGAGTATTGCAGGACATGTAGGATACCTGTGAGACAGCAGTGAGTTGTGTTTTATGAGTGACGAAGGGGTCCAAGGTGGAGGTGGGACTGCATCAAGAATCGGTTTTAAACCATGTCTTATTTTTTTGGTGATGAACAGGCTGACAGATGAGATTAGTCTGGAGTCTTCATGGACTATCTTGTTTGCAGATTATATTTTGAGCAGTTTACTGTTTCTGTTTGATCTGAGTCAATGGTGCCAATTCAGACTACATACGCCCATTCAGGTACTCTGTTGGTTCCATAAATGGCCTTGAAAGCAGCCTTATCAGCCCGGCCTAATGAAGTGGAGGTATAAGGGTATGTTCTTGTCAAATTACTTTGAAGTTCTGATAGTCGAAACGTGCCACATGTGTGTTAATGAGAGAGACACAAGTGGAACAGTGACGTCACAATTAGAAGTAAAGAAGGTAAACGACTATATGTACTTAGGGGTAAACAGTCCAGAGCAACAGAAAATGAGGAAAATATGTGAAGAAACATGTGCAAAGCTGGTTGGAATGCGTGGAGAAAGTTGTCAGGTGTGTTAAAAGTGGTTTCAGCAAGAATGAAAAGAAAGGTGTACAAGACAGTAGTGAGAACAGTGATGTTGTATTGTTTAGAAACAGTACCAATCAGGAAAAGACAGGAGGCAGAAATAGAGGTTGCAGAACGCAAGATGTTGAAATTCTGACAGGATCAGGAATGAGTACATCAGAAGGACAACTCATGCTAGGTGTTTTGGAAATAAAGTCAGAGAGGCCAGATTGAAAAGGTTTGGACATGTTCAGAGGAGAGACGAGGATTATATTGGTGCATTCCACTGGAAAGAGACCCAGAGGAAGACCCAGGACATGCTGGAGGAACTGTTTCTTGTCTGACTTAGCAACACCTTGGGATTCCCACTGAGGAAAAGTCACAGAGTGACTGGTGTCGTGACTCATATTTTTTGGGGCTACTTTATATAACAGTCTCGTATTAAATATGTTTATATAATCTTTAGTTAGTATTCAGAAAGTAAAAGTCTGTTTTAATTAGCTTGCATGATGGTAAAGATATGTTTGTCAGTATTGTTTATGGGGCTAAGCTTTTAAGTCGTAAAACTTTTGGCTAAAGTTTATGGCATGTTGTAAAAGCAGGATGTTTAGATAAGAAACTGGGAGAAAAGTTTTAGAGAAGCAGATAGCCATTTAACCATAAATCTTTATAATGAACCTTTGACCCAGAACAGAGACGACCCATCTTCTGACTCCAGGATTCTCTGACAGCAAATCATGGCTAAGACACTGTATGAAAATGTTCTGATTGGAGAGATTAGAAACGCCTAGAGGCCCGGTTGTCTATAAAGCTGTGAAATGAAGATCAGTTAGTTGTTCAGATTTCTTTAAATCTGGACCACAGAGGAACGACGGGGGCAAAATTCCTCTGTAAAACTGCAATTTGTTAATCTGTTCAAAATAAATGTTAAACTGGAAATTGGCTCCATTTTGTCTCTGCTTGAACATGCATTGAATTACTTATGATAATTATTTAATTCAACACTGGGGAGAGGATAATACACTGTTTAAGTTGCTGTCCCCATGACCCAATCCCTGATGAGCAAAAGACAATGGACGGATGGATGGATGGACACTCTTAAAAGTGGTTTTCAGTTATCTTTTTCATTATTCCTTGTGAAATTTCCATTTGATTCTGCTTTAGATGCTGGTTGCTTAAAAAAATCATATTTTCATACCAGTTACTTTGTGTTTACTATCAGAAGAGTTTCTGAGTATTTATTTTTTCCATTTGATTCTTAGTCCACCTTAGTCCACCCCTTGGCAAAGGACCAATTTAGGAGCAGACACGCCTTACTTAATTGAATGTTCTGTCTTGCTAAAATCCTTTTCTACGCAACATATTCCCATTTTTTCATCTAAAAACATCAATCCTTTTATTATATTTGCCACTAAGGAGCCCTGCAACCATTTAAAAATGGTATTGATCAGTAGTTCTTCAGACCTTTTAGAATGTCTTTCACCTTTTGACTTTGAGCTGTAAATCATTTAGACAAACAGGGATGCTCAAACTCAAGGGATGATCTAGTTTTGTTTTTACTCACAGCATACAACCTCGAAAACAATATGAACCAAATCTTTAGGTATTCTGTTATATTCAGTCAGCTTCATAGGCATATACATCAAACACAACACGGTTTTACATAAACAAAATCAAAAGCATTTGTCAAATACGCAACCAAAGGATGAGCCCTAAAGAACCAGCCCGAAGCAGTCTTTAGCAATTTAGGCTGCTGTCAGCAGGAGACGTCCAAGAGCTCTTCACTTCAACAAAACTTTACCGGATCTGTAATAAAACACTTAACTTGGGGCATAATTACCCGAGAGATAATCTTGTCTCTGCAGAATTTTTACCAAGATTGTGGGATAGCCAGTCCAAAGTGGCCGAAGAAGGGTGGTAGGCTGATGTTAGGCAGTGTAGCAGTCGTTTTATTTTTAAGAAACTGTGACCAAAAAACATTTACAAAAATCCCCAAAAAAATACTCAAAAGATAAAGTGGTACAAACAAACATTACTGAACTTATGCCAACAAAAATTAACAAGTGCACTCAGCTACACTGACCTGGGGTCTCATTTATAAAACATTGCGTAGAATCCCTACTAAAAGTCTACGTACGACCAAAACAAAAAGTTTGCGTACGCCAAAACGATTTCTGATTTATAAAACCATGCCTACGCACAGGTGTAAGCAATTTCCCTTTATAAATCACGGTCTTCTTGGAAGTTTGCGCACGTGAATTTGGCTCATATCCCGCCCTGAACACGCCCAAATCTGGCTATAAAAGGTCAATGCAAAGCAGGACATGAATATTGATGCATATGAAGAAGAGGGGAAATATGGCACCAACAAAAGAAAAACAAATGATACAATAAATGATACAATAAATAAATGATTAAATGATACAATAAAAATTTTACATCCTGGCCGATCCTTGCTCCCTGGGTGAAAGCTTCCTGTCGAGGAGGAGGCGGCTGTGGGTCGGGGTTCTCATGCTGGGGAGGGGGTACGCCAGGAGGGAGGGGAATTTCCTCGGACGGGGCCCTTATAGTAATATGGGTGCAGTCAATTGCGCCGATTATGTTTGGGAACCCGGCCTGCTCCCCCACAGTATATGGAAACGTGATGTATCGCCTGCTCATCTTAATGATCCCATTCAAGACTGCAGGCATTATTACGCTCAGGGACAGCAGATGATTCAATTTATTAATTGGCACACAGTCCTGGCCCTTTTATCTGAGTTTAAGGTTTTGAGATAAATTTATGTATCTATTTTAATATTGAAAAATGTTTTTAGAAGAGCTATAGCTCAATGCTAAGCTACAATATAGATATCATTGCTTGTTTGGATGTTTATAATAACATGAATCCATAATTAATGTTTTGTGTGAGGTGAAATGATATGCGTGAGAGGAGTAATATGCAGTCTGGCTGCAGTTCACCACCTCACCAACTGCGTCGTCGATTCCCTTGTCTCCAAAATGTCCCTACGCACGGGTCAGAGTTGGCGTACAGGTGTGCACATTTTCCCGTCAAGTCTGTTTTTTATAAATCAAAACTTTTGCATACGCCACTTTCAGGCCCCGTTTTGTGCGTAAGCAACGTTTATAAATGAGACCCCTGGGCCTTCCTTATTGAACCATCAAGTTCTTCTGCTTATATTCTCTGGAACCATCCCCCCAAACTAGTTTCAACTGGACATTCCATTCCAGAGGTAAGATTAAACACAAGTATCATCTACATATTGTAGTTTGTGTACACCATTGACCAAAACACACTTTGAGGGCATCCGTTAGAGTTTACTATAAAACATACAACTAAGTACAGCAAGGAAAAACCCAAAAGCTGATCTTTTAACAACTTTTACTAGTCTTCATTTCCCCTCTTCCCCTGATTCCTTCCTGTGACATCGCAAGCTGGAAGCTATTCATTCAGGAAGTGAGCCAGCACTTCCTCCTTTAGCTTCTGGTAAACAGGCAAATAGGTAAGATTTCAAACAAAGTAAAAATACACAAGAGAGTTTAAACAAAAAAGTGTTAATGACACTTTTAAAACCATATGATATATCCAATACTCTGTAAAATGCAGAACATAAACAAACCCAGGATAGTTAATATTTGCATACTACATAATAGTGTATGGCTAAATCTAAAAGAAAGCTAACTTGAATGAAGAATAAGCTCTGGACAAATGGCTTCTCACCCACTTTATCACAACTATGTATTTTATGAATAATGTGAAGGGGATATTGTAAGGATTAAAAGTCTCATTTACTGGTGTTTTTATTTATTTTCCCAGGTTCCGTCTGTGACTGTGTGAAAAAAATTCTTCATCTAACTATTTTTAGTGTATTTCATACAGTGTGGCAGTGGGCATGGAGAAACAGCATGATTTGGTGATTTCCCTGTTTTTAGTCTTAGATGGAGTTTACCACTCAGATTAGGCCGCATTCCCAAACAAGACTGGACCGCAGCATGACGAGGGCATTACTGGCCTCACACTGAGTCTTTATTGGGATGATTCAGTCTCCAGAGTTACAGTCTTTTTTTAACGCCGCATGCCTGCCAGTCGGACAGAGATTTCTTGCTATGCTCTTCCCTCTTTGCTACTGAATTAAAAACTATTTGTTTTTTTATCCTCCACTTAGTAAAAGAGTAAATTTTGCGGGTCGTCTCGTTAGAATTTCGGTCATAGTCTGTTCGAATCGAGTGAATGTGGTCCTACCTTCAACAACACTGCTGCCGAAACAGCTGATAATCTCCTTTGTGGTCGCCATGTTTGTTTTGGCCTGAGTCGGAGATCTGTACTATGTAGGGCTACTCTGCCCCCTAGTGGGACTCTCCAATAGTACGTGCAGTGAGCTAGCAAATATGTCCCCAAGACGCAGCTTATTCTTTCATATTTGCTGGTGTCAATGTGAGGTTAAAAAACAAGTATATTTGTGGCCTTACTGATAAAATGCACTTCCAGTAAAGTATTGGCAAAACTGGTTATTTTGTTTGTTTATGTTGAGGCAGTGGGGAGTGTTATTGGGATCTGCTGAAAGTAACTATAAGTAACTTGTAATCTAACTTAGTTACTTTTAAAATATAGTAATAAGTAAAGTAACTAAGTTACTTTCGGAAGGAGTAATCAGTAGTCAGTAATCATATTGGTTTTTCAAAGTAACTGTGGCAACACTGCCCATTCCCCTGCAACCCGCTGGCGAGGCATAGGCTCATGGCGGGATCTGTAGGCTTGGAGATTTAGCTACCAGGAGATTTAGCTGCTGATATTACACTTCGTGGTTTAAAGCTTAGATTAGGTTTGAGAAAAATTAAACAAGCCACATTTCTGGGTTGATGTGGTCACATAAATTAGCGTGTTAGCTGTGTACTATATTTCAATGTCATGGCGTGTTTTAACACAATACTTAAAAATCGAAACATTGGATGAGCCATTTATTTTTACTTACAGTAGCCTGGGAGCAGGTGTTCCACCTTTTGGCACAGATTCTGGTCTTAAATACAGCTTTAAGGCAAAGCCATTACTGTTAGGTTACGTAGCTGTGAAGTCACTTTGCTCAAAGTGGCTGAACAAATCACTAACTGAGCAAAGCATTTTCCCGGTGGTGTTCCAATAACCCATTCCAACCATTTCTTCTTTCGCTCCTCTTCTGTGGGTAAACAAATGTAGTGTTGCTATGTTATCTCCACATTATCTGCCATGTAGTAGGGTAGCTAACTGATGGAGGTCGCATTCGAGATGGCGTTAGATGAAATGTCTTTTTTAGAATCAGTTTTTTTCTGGTCCATTTTATTTCTCTAACTGATGCAGGAATTGAATTAGGAGAACATATTCACATGCAGTATGTTTAACTCAGAATGACTGATTGTATTGAAAAACAAAACAGTTTTTCATGATTTTCAGTGAAGGAGACCTTTAAGCAACACACATTCTGTAAAAAAGATATACCTTATAGTTAGTTTACTTGTAAACCATGAAACTAGGGGTCCCTGGGTACATGACTGTATTAGGGTATACCCTGAACAGGTCGCCAGTCCATCACAGATACAAAGTTTTGGACTGTGGGAGGAAGCAGGAGTACCCATAGGGAACCCTTGTATGCATAGGGAGAACACTGCATGCAGAAAGACCCCAGGCCAGAAAAAAAAAAAATGCAGAACATTCTTGCTGCAAGGAAACAGTGCTACCAACTGCATCACTGTGTAGCTTGAAACTAGGTGTGTTACAAGCAAAACCCAATGAATCTACATACAATTGACATAAAGAGATATTTCAGGTTTTATGGGGGCTTAACTGGAACTGGGACCCTAAATCATATTTTGATTAAATGGTAAAAATTAAATGGACTTATATAGTACATTTCTAGTAATATGTAATGTACCACTCAATGTACCACATTCAACCATTCACACTCACACATTCATACACTAATACAGAGCGAAGTAGGCAACTTGGAGTTAAGCGCCTTGGGTCACATCTGCATTAACAGGAAGAAGCTGGAATTGAACCAACAACCTTCCGAATTCAAGACAACTACCTACAACCTACTGAGCACAGTTGATTAGAGCCCCTTCGATCTTAAAGTCTATTTTGTTGTTAACTAAACAACTTGACCAGTTAAGTGTAGGTATCATTTATGAACTGTCATTCTCTGACATTAGCATATAGAAACTAATTGATTAATAGAACTTTTTATCACCTAAAGTTTTACTAGAGAAGAGGTTTACAGTGGGGAATCTCATCGTCACGATGTGCCATTTTGTCTGACCTTGCAACATTGGCTTTAAAGGAACAATGTTTTCTTGTGTTTCTATGTAACCATCTATGAGCGTAAGTGAATGCAAAAAGCTGTGTGGCAAAATCAGATTCTTCTCTGTGCAACCTTGACCCGTCTGGAGAGGCAACCTTGCCTCGGCAGCATCAGATTGTCACATCAGCTCAGCATCTTCAGTACAACCTAAAGGGACTTAGACTGCCCG
This sequence comes from Apricaphanius iberus, assembly GCA_028564705.1. Lineage (NCBI taxonomy): Eukaryota > Metazoa > Chordata > Actinopteri > Cyprinodontiformes > Aphaniidae > Apricaphanius > Apricaphanius iberus. The sequence goes on from JAPXFQ010002017.1 coordinate 1,029,371, forward strand.
TGTCCCTGCCCAGCCATTCTACCAAGATCCCTCCCACAAACCACATTACAAATATCAACAAGACCACCCTTTATACAGACATATAAACATGCAGTGTCTCCACTCCTGCCTTGAGCTACCCAAAAACACATCCATGCACACTGTCTTGCATGCATACTGATAACTCACACACACTATCAACAGCTGCAGACAGTGACCTGGCTGGCTGGCTGCTGGAGTGCTGACAAAGCCCAGACTTTGCCTGCTGCTCGGCCCTGCAGACACAAGAACAGCGGTGAAGACAAACTCTTGCCTCCAGCCACTCCCAGTCAGCTCTACATATGTCACATGTTAATGACATCGAGGCTGTGGCCACCCACAGACTGCCGTACACTTGAGAGTAACAGATTAAGAAATAAAGCCCTTTCTCCTTGCAACACCAGTCTTATCTCTCGGCTTTGACAGTTCTTGCCATGACCTGAAGGCTTTAACCCTTAACTGCACTGTAGGTCAGTTTTTGAGTCTCTGGTCATTTATTCCTACTTTGCAAGCCGTAGCTCAATATGGAGGTTAGTTACACTCTGAATAATATTTGCACAGCTCTATACAGTTTCATTATAATATTTATGATACATGTTTTTCTTCTTGGGAAATAATGAATATTTGTAGCCTTGAGGTTTCCGCTGTTAATTAATTATGTGAACAACAGTGAAAGTGGAAAGTAAAAGTCATTATTCTGGTGTTTAAGTTCCTCATCCTGAACAAGCGATCGAATGGGAAACTGAAGAAGCTTCCTTTTGTTTATGTGGAAATTTGAGCCAAAAAGATATTCAGAGCTTTAAATCCTGATCCTATTAGTTTAGTCTATATTGTGGACCGCCAGACTCCTCCATCTGCAGAAAGACACGCTGCAGTGTCTTTTGTTGAATGTGACTGATTCACTTTCACCTTTTGTGTGTGTTTGTGTGTGTGAGCTTTGCCTTTTATATCGATCACGGCTCTGCCAACTGTTTGTTTTGTCTTTTTATGTGATGAACCCTGGGCCCTCAGTTGAGGCCCCGGCGGAGCTTCGCTTCTCGCCGAAGGGCTTTTTGTGAGACGGTGTCACGCTCTCTCGTTCCGGCGAGGCTTCGCAGTTCTTATTATTCATGGCCCTCTCTGCATTTGTTGGGAAGGCTGGGATCAAACAGGCAGATTTGCCACGCCTGACACCCCTGCTGCTGGAAGTGTGTGTTCTGGCGGTGTGTTTGTGTATATGTATTTGTGTGTGTGAACTCAGCTCAGACTCAGTAATGACAGGATTTGTTAAACAGTAAATTAATGAATAATGAAATATCCAGCACGCGCCTGCCTTGCCTGGAGCTTAGTGCCCAGAGCAGGAATTACTCCTGACCGGCGCTCGCCTGCACGCTGGATATCCTGTGTGTGAGTAAGTGTGTGTGTGGGTTGGATAAGCATTTTTACAGCCCATTGCGTGACAAAATGCCGAGGGGCTTTGCTGATGGGGGCCTGCTCTCTCACTTCCCAGAAAAAAGACAGACAGAAACACATACAGATGCAGACAGAACTGCATAGAGAACAGACTGTCAGTACTGCTCTCTTGCTTTGCATTTGTGAAACGTCCTTGTTGCCCACATAAGCTCAGTTCATAAGTGGATTACCTATCCCTACTCCTCTCATTAAAGTAACAACCCGTGACATTTTCATAAAAATAAATTTGGCCTCTCATTATCACCAATTCATCAAACACAAATGATTTATACGGTATCAAACCCCTGTAAGCTAAGTTGTGCTTTTAAAAGCGTCGTGCTGAGAGTTTGGCCCGATGAGGAACAGCCACATTCAACCTCTAAAGTAAGACTGTCAGGTCATGGCAGAACAGTGTCTACCTGAACATTTTCACATTACCAAAAACAAATAAAATGCATGTAATACAAGTTTAAAATGTACATTATACATTAATCTATTAAATACAGCTCTATCTCCTGGAGCTAATGCTTTTTCTGTCCAGATTTGACTTTTTTATGGTGAACTTGGGTTCTCAGTCAGACTTTTTTTTTCTTTGTTGGATAATCCGGGGGTTACCAAAATGAAAAGATCGTATTAAAATACTTCCCAATGAGGATTTGTCTTTTTTTCTTTTTTTAAACTGTAGGACACATGGAAAGCTCCAATTATGTATGTTTGGTGGACATTTATTTTCAAGTTCATCATACTCAATGTGACATACACATTTGTTTTGAAAAAATAAAATGCAATGATTTAATTAAAAAAACAGCCATTGTTGATTGAAGGATTATTTCATTTTAAATTTTAAAACATAATTTAATCTAAGAATAATTTAAATATTGAATTTAAACAGTTTTTCATTAGACTATCATTTTGTAAATGAAATAAAATCATAAAAAATTGAAGATTCAACCATTTCTCCAACGTGTCTGTCTATTTTGAACTAAATATCACAGTAGTTCGCAAATGCAAAACTGTTTCAGCTTAGAGAGAAAACATCTTGAGTTAACGTAATTCATATCCATGAAGCAACCGTTTGGGTTTTGGCTGTAAGTCAAATATTGCGACAGCAGTTTAACTTGAGTAAACAGTTTTATATTAAAATGCCAGCCACACAACATACGATGAGATGACGTAGGAATGCAATTTTTATGTAATTCAAAAGATACTGAGGTGTATTTTTAAATTTAGTTACAGATGAAAAACCTTTTAATTGTGAGCATATCAAATTGTAATTTCTTGCAGATTTACTTGGGATACAGAAATATCTGTCACACTGGAGAGGTTCAGACCTTTAAATCTAAACTTTTTACAGGGACAAGTGAAATCCTTCACTTATCAAACTAGTACTTTTTTCTCATTTGAACAACGAACAAAGAAACAACCTTAATTATGCGGTATGAACCTATTGTCTATAATTATAGTATGCTCACAAAATGCCCCCCTTATTTCCATTTGAGTTAAAGCACTCAGGGTGTGTATAATGTGAAAAATAAAGTCAAACACATAATTTTTCACCCTTATTAGCAGAAACAAATTATGCAGAAAAAGTTTTTCCACGCAATCCGTCAATATTCACTCTTTTTTAGGAACGCTGTTGCCGTTTCAGTTTCTTTCCGGAAACACTACAGAGGGATTGTTCTTCAATGCTATTTTATGCAACCTACAATTTAATTGCGCTTTTTTAAATTAGCATAAATAATTTCAACCATATAAACTTAACCAAAACCAAACAATTAGGGTTGTTTTTAACAAGTGTAATATTGGGGCGGTGAAACATTGAAAAAGTACGCTATCTGATCCTCAGATGTTGTTGTCTGTTAATTTTATCAGCCAACCTGTCGGTCTTGTAGCTGCCCCTGATTCTCTGCAGCTTCCTGCCTTTTTGTTGAGCGAGAATCGCTGGCGGACATGCGGGTGCCGAACTCTGCACCTGCGTCACGCCGCGTTCCACTTCACAGGTCACGCTGAGCCCGCAGGCCGCAGGACACTTTCATCCTGCGGTCAGCCTATTTTCTTTCTCTTCTGTGTCTCTCCCTTTCTCATTAGCTTTCTTTCCGCATATTCTCTCTACGCTGCTCCCCCTCTCCACCCTCATGTGAGTCTAGCGTTGGGTCGTCATTAGCGCACCGGCTGCGGATGTCGAGGCCCTCAAGGCACCATGCTGTTTCCACAAAATAAGGCCCTAACTTCAGAGGAAAGCCTCTCCCTGAAAAAAAAGGGGGAAAAAGGAGAAAGAAAATCATACCGAAGGGAAATTATGCCAATTATCTCCCATAATAATAATAATAATAATAATAATAATAATAATAATAATAATAATAAATGAAGACGTTAAACATTTTGTAAGCTGTAAGAAGCTATTTTGGTCACATTTCATGTGGTTATTTTTGCTTATCATTATCTGAAAAGAGCAATACAACCAAATTGTTTTCTAATATAAGCCTATAGAAAATTCTTTTTTGAACATGTCATAGCAAAATCATATATTTTTCAGAGAAATAGATTTATTCATTTATCCAGTTTTAAGTTTTATTAAATTTAATAATTTAAATTGTGGCCTCCAAAACATTTCATTTTAGGGTGAATTTTAACCAAATTTGGCACATTACACTGCTTTTTGTAGAGCTATGCTGAAGATAGATTTTCCTGTCTAAACCTATGTAACATATTCATCTTGTAGGTGTTGGCATAGGGAATTTTTGAGGGAAATTAAATGAACTCAAGTTGACCTCAAACACTTAGGCTGAATCCCATTTCACCCTTGACACACTTTTAAGGTGTCCCAATGTAGAGACGAGCATGTGTGCTTTGGAAATGAAAGCCAGCTTATTAATGCACTCAAATGAAAATATCTTCCAGGCCAACATATTTTATATTTTGGCCTGGAAATATTTTTATATTTCCAGGCCAACAACCTGTTTTTTTTCTAGAAAAAAAAACAATTAGGTTGTGTGGTTTGATTCATACCTGCAGTTTTTTTGTTATCATAGTACCTTCAGTTGTTCTCAGGGCTGTCAGCTACAAGAAAAAAAAGAAAAAATATCTGCCATTCTTCAGTTTAAAAAGAATATAATTACAGAAGTAAAATATTATTTGACGTGAATTCAAGCATGACCACAGCATGCTACTACCACTACCATGTTTTATGTTAGGGATGATAGATCTTAATGAGTTTAATTAACACATTTGTAAAAAGGAAGGAAGAAGTTACAGACTTTAAAAAATTATTTATACAAAAAAGTGCATTTGTGTTCTGCACCTTTATTTTGATACTCCTAAATAAAGTCCAACGTGATAAGGTCACCCAATTAGCAAAATAGTATATGATGTGGTTTGATGCATTCCAATGTATTCATTTTTGAGATTGTTTTGTTCTTCTCATTAAAAATAAAACACGAAGACATGGCAGTTTCAAATATACTGTCTAAGGAATAAAAATATCTTGTTAAAAGTATACTGAGATAAGAATAGTGAAAGAACTAAATATATAAAAACTGCATAATAAGTTTTGACATGAAAAAAGTTGCAGTCAGACTATATACTTTGAGGAAGTCAGAAGCCTAGAATATATAAAGTTAGCTTTTTTGGAGGAAATATAAAGCATAAAGTAAAGTTTGTTTATTGCCAGTACAGAATCACAAATCGAAATGCGTTTGAAAAATGTCAAGTAAGTTTCTTTTATAGGAAACTATAGTGTTTTATTTTTGGATATTTAAGTGTAAAAAATATGTCCACTGCAGGACTGATAACTGGCCGATTCAAACGAGTATTTGAGTTCATGTTTGTTTACGAATTAGGATAGAGTGGGAATTAATGATGCGTCAGTCCCATTTAATAGGATATTTTAACCACCACCTGAATTAGCTGCCGAATGACGGGGAAAACAGTAGGGCTACTGATAGGAGAAACCCTGGGAAATGGGATTCAGCCTTAGTTATACTCGAATTAATAATATTCCAGGAGGAAAGGCGAAGGCTGCACACCTCACATTATAAAACACATGGTTTATTATCAATATGATAGAAATGAAATCACTGGACAATTAGAAGCATGTCTACCCATCATCATCATCATTATCATCATCATCAGCACCATGACAACAGCTCTATAAGAACAGAAAAACACTGAACGAGTCCTCCCCACTCCCTCCCCACTGGCTCACAACGGTCAAATCACATATAAATAGGTCTACTCCAAAGTATCTGGTGTACCTATTTAAACAATTTAAATAATTATAAATTAATATATACACACATAAATTAACGGCATCCCTCATTGTACTCTTGTTAAATAACCATACAGGCCAGTTTCACAGATAGAATGCTGCAGCAAAAAAAAAAAAAAGAATCTCCAAACCCACAATGCTTTTTTTTTTCCTGTGTGAAGACAAACACAAGCGCACACTCACACACACATAAACTCAGGCACACGGACACAATGTCGTCTGCTGGCTGCTCGCAGCATCTCAGTCTCACAGGATGCATGGAGGGGGGGGGCAAAATGGATGGAACACAGTAACCGCCATGTCCTCGGGGGAATGAAAAGAACGTAACACAGATGAAAAATCCCTCCGTGCGTTCAGACACTGGCCCACGGGTGTCTTCCTCTGCTGTTTTCTCTATGCCATGCCTTCCCTGTCCTCCACCTCAGCCTTGTGTGTGGCAGGGCGGTAGCAGCGGTGTAAAAGCTAGAAGAAACTGTGTAAATGCCTCTGTCAGCATGTCAGCCTCTCTCCTGCCTCCCCTTCATCACTCCCCCTTGTGCGCCTGCTTCATTTACGCTGTTTTTCCTCCTTGTCACCGGCCTTGCTGCCTGCGTCCCCATGCCGGTTGTTGGGCGGGTTGTTGAGAAACATCTTGTCAAGTCCTTTGAGAGCCTCCGTGAGGTAGTTCTGCAGGGCGGTGAGCGCGGCGCAGATGGCTGGCGAGCCGAAGCCATGTGTGATGAAAGAGAAGTGGGAGAGGCAGCTCTGGATGCCAGGCTCTAGGATAGGGGTGGGTCTCGAGTTGCCCAGGGGAGTCCTGTCCTGGGCCAGCAGGTCCGTGAACTCTTTACACAGCTGTCTGCAGGAGACAAGGCACAGAAAGGTTACATAAGGGAAATCTGCTTTAGTGTTTCCCCAATATGGCTGTTACAAGGAAAACTCTACAGTGCCTCAAACAGTAAGTGATACCTCTCCTGAAATGTTCCATTTTATCACATTCAACCCCAAACTTCAGAGGGTTTGACTGGTATTTTATGTGATGAACCAATAAGAATTGTAGCGTGGAAGGAAAATTATAATTGTTTTATCTTTTCCTTTCTATTTTTACATATACATAGCGTTTAAAGATTGACATTCATTCGTATGTGTAAGGTATCCTGCAACTCCAGTCCTGTAACTTTTAGGACCTCTCCCTTGTCCAACACACCTGAATCAAATGGCTGAATTAGCTCCCCAGTATCCAGTCGAGCTATCCAGAGTCCTGCTACTGACCTGATTATTTGATAGGTGTGTTGAAGCACAGCAGTGTATAAAAGCTGATGGCCCTATGTCCTATTTATAGGATGTTCCTATATAGCTTCCTTTATCCCCAGTGAACTGCTCAATTCAAAAGGATGCCCGCAGCATGACACTGCCATCACCAAGTTTAATGCAGGGTATGATGGGATTTTTTGAAATAGGCTGACACAATGTAGAGCACAGTTGGAAACTGAAAAGAAAATTTTACATGCTTTTCATTTTTGTCCAGCCTATTTACTATGATTAGGGCTGGGTATCAATTCAAATTTCAAGAATCGATTAGATTCTCAAGAGTTACAATCGATTCGAATCAATTCAATCTGATCCAGTTCGACATTTATATGGGTCAGTGCTATTAAAAGCGTTTTTTAAATTCCTGAAAATCAATGAATGAACACTGGATGAGTAACAGCTCACCATGGTAAACTGTATTAACCCTTTCAGACACATAACTTAAAATGGCTTAAAATGACTTTTCCTTCCTATTTGAGCTATAAAAAATGACAAACTATTCTAAAAAATAAAATCAATTATTTAACTTGCGAATCGATTTGATTTCCACAAGAATCGATTCAGAATCGATTTTTTGATTATCTTAACACAGCACTAACTCTGATACCCCTAAATGAAGTTGAACATAAATTAAAAACTAGTACACTAAATACACGTCTGTCAATATTAATGGCAGTATAAATACAGCTCTTCTGGGAAGGCTCTCATGGTTTGAACTACTAGAATAATGAAATATGGGTTTTATTTTAAGGTATCAGAGTAAAAGGGGCTGAATACAAATGTCTGCATTTGTTTTGTACAATTCAAAATTAGGCACTGGTTTGATTTATCACATAAAATCCCAATAAATTATGTTGAGGTTAGTGGTCGTAAAGTAAAAAAATGTGGAAAAGTTCGAGAGGTTAAATATTTTTGCAACGCTCAATATGAGCCAAAGGTTTATTCATGCTCCTTTAGAACCTTAATGGTATGACTGACACAAAACGTAGGCTTCCTTAATTACTAATCAGGCAGACTGGGCAGCATCCTCCAGAGCCCACAATTTCCTTCAGGCCCTGAAATCCTGAAACCCCATAATTTGATCTGAATGTGATTACTGTCATTTTTGTGGAAGATTTGAATAATGCTGAACTTAACCCATTTGAAAAGCTGACTGAGAGTCTCAGGGTTTTGTTTGAAAACGCAACAGTCTCTTCGGTTTTGGTCTGAATTATGCAATCCTATCAAGCAAAACCTTGAAGCCCTTAACATCACACTGTAATGTTTCCCTGGGTAAAATATTTTGAGGATAGATTTTGTAAAAATGAACGAAAATGTTCCTGTTACGAACGGCACAGTAGCCATCTGAATATTTAGATACATGAAGATAATACTTAAAATATTTTAATTAATAAAATGTTTAGCTTTACCTGCTCTTAGGATCTTTAGAAAGCTGAAGTATTCTTTTTACGCCACTTTCACATATAACAAATTTATTTTTTTACAGTAGTCCCACAGTGAAATTACAAGAAAAAATATACCAAAAAAGTATTTTTTTTTAAATTCAGACTCTAATCTGGAGATTTGTTTGTGAAAAACATGCTCATCTTGTAATGTTTGTTCAAACTTTGTGCTTTTATTAAGGAGGATAATTTACTAATGGCTATATTTATATTTAACTTATCATATTTTGTATATCTCTCTATCTATCTATGGCTAGCATATATACGGTTAGGGATTTTCACATTTTCTTCACACTTAATATTAATTTAATACAGATGTAATATCAAGCCTCTGGCCATTAGACCACAATTGACTAGAAAGCAACATATTTCATTAACAGTCATTATAATTCCGTAAACTTGACTTCATTTTGTTGTAATTTTGACAAGACTGGACTATATATGCTATTAGATCTGAGACTGACCGCTCTATTCGGATACACTGGAATGAGTTGGTCTCATATTATCGGATTTAGACCAAACTGAATATTATGTTTTATACTTTTGTTGAAAATCAGTGTTGGGAATCAAATAATATCATTAATAACATAAATTTTAAATTTCCAATGTTAAATAATTTTATTTATAGGTGATTAAAACATTCCAAGTTATATACTAAAGACAGTGCCATATTTAAATAATGCAAATCGGGGAAAAATAACATTATAAAATTCTCTAGTATGATGAAGTGAGTCTCTTGACTGATCTTCATTTAAAAAAAGGTTATGGTAAAAAAAAGTAACCTTTTTCACTGCATTCTCCTTATTACTTTTCATCTAAATCATTCCCTGGTTTAGGCCCACATTTTATATTCAGGAGACCTCCTTCTTACCGTTGCAGGTTCATGCTCTGACTCACACACACATGCACACATACTCAGGCGGGAGGTGGCCTAAGGGTAGAGCTAAATGAGTGACAGGCTGTGCAGGCCGAGCCCAGCTGGGGTAAGGGGAGTAAGAGAGGAGAAGCCGCAACCCCGGGCAACACTCACGGCTCTTGCTGTTGTTTTCTGAGGACTTGAAACACTCCACTGCTAAATAATGAATTTCTAACAGGCAGCACCGACACATACTGTTGGAACAGGTCTGAATCTGGGAATCAAACACACACCACCAAACAACCATGCATGCACACACAAGCAGGCAGATGGTTTATCCAGTGCAAGCCTGCAGACAGTGCTATTTATGCAAGCCAAGGATACAAGAACAGGTTTTTGTTCATGATTTAAAGCTTTTGAATTTCAAAAACTCAAAAGAAAAGAAACTAACACTGAGCTTCATTTGATATGAAAAATATCCACTATTTATCCAGTTTATAAATAATGCTGCCACCGTACTGTTGAATTATAATTTTCAAAACACAAACAATAATGGTTAACTCTCCCCCAAAAGGCCAAAACAACTAAATTTTTCACAAATTGATAAACATATTTTTTCCCAATTATTAAAAAAGAGGAAAGCTTAAGCTACACTATGTTTAAAACTGCCTGACCATAAAATATATTTCATGTAAATGTATTCCTATGGGATCATGCTACATAGACCTCACTTCTAGTTTTGCTTTAACTTTCATTATGCCTTTAGTTTGCCTCATTTTAATGCAGGCCCCTAAGAATTTCTAACACCACTGAACCCAATTTAACTGCTGCTACTCTTAGAGTGGCATTTATCTCCATTATTACAACTTTAATCTACATTGAACCTAATGGGTTTTATTCGTGAAATCCTGCTTTACAAATGTCAACAAAATGTTCATTAAAGATATAGCGCTTTAAGAGATCAGAACATCTAAGTTGTACATAGGTTAGGCTCTGATGGTCAACTGAAGCCCCATGCAAGTAATAACAGTGGATGTTATTTTAACACGCTTCCTTGATCAATAAATGCACTGTGCAATGAACCACTTTTTTCTAAAGTTAATGTACCACACAAATCAACTTTAATATTTCTGATCCCCAAAATTATCAGAATCCCTTTTATATTTTTTTCCCATTCTGAATATAACATAAACTAAACATTCAGCAACATTATCCTAAATCTAAATGGTCTCCTGGAGTTATATGCTGTTAAAAAAAACCCCTGTATTCTAAAGGTTAATGTGAATTAGAAATCATATAAGAATCTGTGAGACTCACTTTGTGGCCAGTAGCATGTTTTTTCGCGTGTGCAGCTCGTTGGGGTCCGCATGTTGCCGGTTCAGGTATTCACTCACAGCTTTCGTGGGAAACTCCGTCTCGCAGATGTAGCCGAAGTCACGGGCCAGGTGCACCGCCTCGCCTGCAGGGAACAATATGCGCAATTAATATAAGTATTAAGCATAGAAATATGCACTATGTAAAAAACAATGCAGTTTTTATCAATCAGGTCGACATGTCACATTTGATGCACTTTAAGGTAATTTGTTTTCCCCTGAGCTCCCTGTTCCAGTTGCATCACATTTATTACGCAAGACTTCGCATTTTTGAATTGAGAGCAAATAACTTGATCTGTTTAAAAAAATTGTAAATTCTAAATTCCATATTGTTAGCACACAAACTCACCAAATATTACTACGGTAATTAGACAACACTTATGATGTATTTTTTTAAATATTATTTAACGATATTAAGTTCATGACCTTTACCGCAGCCATGTCTCCTTTATTTACTGGGAGGATCTTAAAATTCAAACGTTTTAATCCTTGTTACCCATTCCTTAACACGTGACTGACTTTTAACTCAGTAGGGAGCAGGTTTAATTTTACAGTTTATTTCAGGAAAATAGAAATAAGTGTTACATAGCAGTCACCTTCTACGAGAGATGTTAGTAATGTGACATTAGCCGCTTTACGTCTCCCGGCAGGAAGATTCAATCCGATCTTCTCCAGTTTTTCTCTTAGGCATTTGCCACCGTTTTTAGACTTTGCTCTAGAGGGAAAAAATGCAGAATGCAACATTAGTTAAAAAGTAAGAACTATAACAGAAGACCGGAAAATAGACTAATGTGTGTATTGTATTTTAATCCGTTTAAGTGAGTGTACCCATGAATGGCCCAAATGGCGTAATTTGTGCGTCCTACCTTCTCAGCACGCCTCCTAGCAGGGAGGCGTTGAGGCACTCGGGTGGAGACAGTCTCCTCTGCACCTCCCCTACGGTCACTTTATACTTGGAGGTGGAGCTGAGCAGCGACAGGCGGCCCGGTACCGAGCAGAACACCTCATTAATGTTGACAGTAACTCCACCGATCAGGCCATCCTTGCCGAGCATGAGAGAACCCACGTTCTTGGGGGGCATAGGGACTGAAAGAGGAAGGTAAAACAGAGTTAAACGCTTTACAGCATACATGGGACCGTTTCCTGACCCTGTTAAGAAGCTTGAAATCGTTTTCTCTTTTTTGAGCAAAGCCACGCGCGCTCAGGAGGCGGTCGTGGTTAATGAAGCGCCCACGTGCCGGGCATTTGTTGTTATTTAATGTCGCGCGTCCTTCTCATTATAGTATTATCGATTGTTGATTGGCTCGCGTTCTCAGACCGCATTAACCACCTCCTAGGCTCCTCTCCACGGCCAGTTTAGCTCCAACCAACTCCACTGGAAGCTCCTCCATCCTGCGCGTTAATGGCGTTAAAAAAGAGGCAAGAATCCAGCCAAGCAGACAACCATTCTCCCGTATCCGTGCGTAAAGCGGCCGGGGCGATGTATTTTTTTTTTCTCCTGATGGCTCCACGGGGGATAATACTGCAGATTAGCTCTAAACGAGCTCACGAGATCTCCATGAGCGGTGCCATTTATTACATCAGCGGCTTAAATGCCCCGCGGGGAGCTCAGTCACTCAACATCCCGTAACTAAATCACCGCACATCATCGTGGCAGCCTGTCAGCACCACACTGCCTGCCAGTCAATATACCGGGGTCGTTAACTCGGCTCCAAACTGCTCACCCTGGACTCGCAGCACCAAAAGGGGGACCTGGCCCTCAGGAGCCAAAAATATAGTCACAGTACCAAATACCAAGCATGCCTAACTATTTTCTTGAAACATTTTCAGAAACCTACAACTCTGCATATAGCTAACACAAATACCAAACGATATCAACAGTTGAAAATATATTAATTAGTTCATTGAACTTTATTGCAGACTCAAACGTACAAATAGACATACAACCACATAAAGTACATATAACATATAATACAGTACAGAGGGCATTATAAAAAAAAATAGAAACAATTATAATATTCAGTAAAACGGCATCTAATAAATATTTTAAAAGTTGCAATTTAAAAGTGCATTACCCACATACTATCAAAGGCACAGATACCAGTGTTTCCACATATAGGACTGGTATCTAACAGAACTACACCTTGGATTGGTCAACTGTACAATAAGATTGTTCTGGGACATTTGTATAGCAAATATGGTGCAGTAACACAGCCCTGCATTGCTTAAACTGAATTATATATATATATATATATATATATATATATATATATATATATATATATATATATATATATATATAATATGTGTGTGTGTGTGTGTGAAAAAAGAATGTACGTACCTTTCTTAATTACAGATTGATCCAGGATATTGGTTCCATTGGCGTCTTCAATGGTCTGTTAGAAACGAGATGAATACAAATAATGAAAGCCGGCTTCATGGAAAAATCCCTCACGATTTAATAACCAACCACCACGCATATGAACCGCTGCCTAACTCGTTCATATACAACCGTAGGATGGAAAGAAACCCAATGAATCGCAAAATATGGAAGAATGTATCTAATGTGAGGGTTCATATGAGAACCTGCATGAAATGATTAGCAAAGTTTTCAAACCTGGTCCGAAAATCCCACTCATTTAACTAAACAGCCTTGTTAGGTGACGTTTTGTTCTAACGTCTAGCTGCATACATAAAAACAAAATAAAGAAATTAAAGAATAAACTTTCGTAAACGAAGTTATGTTGGGTTGATAAATGCATAACATGGAAGGACGAAATAAATTAGGTTGTATTGGGGGTTAAATGACAAACAGCTCATGATGGCTGAGCCCTCAGGGGAAACGAGGGAATGGATGAAATCTTGAACAGCTGATCGCAAAGCCAGTTTCTCAGAAGATATCGCAATATAATACACAATAGAATGAAAAAAACATAGAATAAAACCATGAAGAAACAAAGATCCAAATAATTAAAAAATACAAGTAATTCCGCAAATGTTGAACGTTGGTCAGAAAAGAAGCAGCATGGCTTGAAAGACCAACACATCCTCACTCCCGAGTTGGAGTGAGGATGCGTTGGAAAGACAACTTGACATTCTTAAAGTTTTATCTCAAAAAATCACTATATGGTCACTTTTTTGTTCTCAATATGTTTTAAGACTGGTTATCAAATAACTAAAATTGTGAAGAATTTAGAAAAAATAACAACATTAGTTTTGAGTTCTATACACTAACAAGCGGAGCCAGTTTTAGCGTATCCGGACCTTTCACTTCGGAAAGATACAGCCTGAAGATGGTTTGTTTTAGCTGCAGGCCCTTTGCATGTCAGACTGTTACTATGAGCGTCCTGTCCTGAGGGAGCTGCATTCAGTTCAATCATCTTAACCATCAAAGATGCGCAAAATGTGCAAAGGTAAACAAGGAAAACTGACAGAAATAACCGACTCGTCTCGGCTTTATTTTATTCAGTAGTTTGCATTTGATTGTTTAAGTATATTAGTAATTTTAGTCTGTGCATGTCTGTAAATTAATTTGATTAAAATATCCACATTTTTATGGATGTGATGAAAAAGTAAATAGATTCCAAAATACAGATTTGAAATGAAGACGGTTCTAGTCTGAGGTTTTATTAGAGTTAAAAACGCAGACATATTCCCACATTCTACCATGGGAATATGCAGTTCAGGTTTTTTAAATCTGATCATTAAACTTTCACTCACCTGAATATCCTCCATGCCGTGAAGACCGTGCAGCAGTCCGTCTCCCATCCCGGGCTCCAGTCCCGGATGTGTGGAATGCAGCAGTACGTCAGGCCGCCGCACGCCACCGTAATCCCGCCGTGGGTCCAAACCAGAAAGCTGAGGCAGAGAGGCCCGAGGCTGCGCCAGCAGAGCCGAGCTCTCCATCCGGTCCCCGGCAGCGTCCTGCCGCTGGCGCGCACCCCATGCGCCCTGCTGGCTCTGATGGAGCGAGTTCAGGGAGTACGGGTCGCTTACGTGGGAGTACGGGTCCTGGCTCTGGTAGTGAGCGAGCGGCTGGTATGGCGGAGGAAAGTATGGAGGCTGGAAATCCGATGAAGGCGCATGAGACAGCGGAGGCGCGCTGGAATAGGGTCCGGCGTGCGACACCGAGCCCAGCTGGGACAAGCGCGAACTGTGGCTTGAGACGCCGTCATGCCGGTCCTTTAACAGTGTGCGTAAAACAAACAAAAGAAAAATAAATACACACATATACATGTCATCTCCGTTGTTAGAGGACATGGCAAAGTCATCTTAAAACACGTATGATATGATATCAAAATATCTGGCACTGATGCTCCTGGACAAAAACACATAAAAGCCTGAAGCAGAACTGTTAACACCTAGTTTACAAACCTTCCAGTCGGGAAGAAAACTCACCCCAGTGGAGTAGGGATGAACTAACATCTGTAAAGTGTGCTGGTAACCGGAGAGGGCACAGAGTGAAATAACAGCACAAAAAAGGACGTGTTTGGTCCGAGACAGACAAACAAACTCATTCCAGGTCAAAGCAGAAGCCTCAGTGTGTCTGCAGGCAGGCCTGCTCTATAACTCCATGCAGAATCCTCCTGCGCCCGGAGCTGCCGCCTCTTTGAGTGAGTGTGAGCACCGCGCTCCCGCCTCTACCCCCGGTGCACGGTGTAATTGTTATTCATGACTGAGACTTACAGGAATATTAATGCGCGCCGTGGCAGGGGACTGGCGACACATGGAGCATGAAGCCGTCCGCGCAGCCGTGAGTGACGTTAAAATTCCGTGGAGAGCCGAAAGGAGACAGAAAAGAGGAGTTGCTTTCGGAGGAGAAAGTGAGGATTCCCTTCGGACTACTGACACTTCAGGGACACAACCTGACGCTTTAAAAACGCATTTTCCTGCATAGGGAGACATCCATGCGAAAATACTTTCTGTGCAAACATTTTGGCGCACCAATGAAAGTCATGTGTATTTTAACCAACCTCGTTCACTCTATTTAATACGTGAAATTCCTCCTAAATGTCAAACAACGAATCAATCAATCTAAAGAAGAATTCCAGCTGCATTTCGGGGGGTGGGGACGGGGGGGGGGGGATTTCGCAGACTCAAGACTCAGCATAGCGCGAGAGAAGTTTAAAGAAGCCCTGAGTTTAAAGAAGCGATTAAACTTGATATTGGGGGCTTCGCGGCCGCTCTTTGCCCTTTTTGGATGACTTGTTTAACAACATTCCGTCCCCCCCTCCCCTCGCCCCGTGGGAGAAAAAGCCATGTGCTGCTCGAGACAAGGGCTTCCCACCGAGCTAGAGGCTGCCGTGTGGCCTCGTGCGCTTTGTGCTCGAGCCCATTCAGCGCGAGCCGGTGCAAGCCTTTATCCCCCAATGCGCGCTGTTTAGTTTTCCTCCTTGCATCAGCATTCCCATTCCTTTAAGTCACAATAAAAAAAATTAAAAAACGAATTTATTACTTAAAGATTAAAGCCAGAACTATGGGTATGTTCATTTTTCCCACTTTGACTGTACCCTCCTTTAAATTATTTCTACTTTCTGTAAAATTTCCGAATCTTAATTTAAATTTATTTATTTTATTAATACTTATATATTATTGCGATATTAAGTATTTCCAACAACTCTTTCAATAATACACAAGTCACAAATTACAGAAAAACATAGTTTTAGATGTTAGAAACAGGCTATTATGTTAGAGCTGTCCCTTGTATTCAGGATTGTGTCTAATCTATCCCATGAGGAACAATATCAAAAAAAGCAAATATAACAGCATAACTGAACATCATTAGGTCTATACATATTTTAAACAACTAATTTCAGCCTTTTTTTTTACTTTAGAATTTTATAACATAAAAAAAATCTCACGCAGGCCTAGAGCCTTGCAGAAAACACTTAGCTGAAATGCTTTTTTTAAATCTTATACTCTAATTAGTCCCATAAGTTTATATCCCAAGATTACAAACAGTTGGATGGGAACGTTACCTCATAAATATCTTCATACTTGACATTCTCAACTAGTTTCCACAGCATGGTCGCTTCTCCGGTGTCGGTAAACCGAATGCAGCCAAGTGAGGAAGGAACGTCTCAACTCTCTTTCTCTCCTCCCTCCCTTCCTTCTCCTTGCCTCTTCCTCCCTCCGCCCTCTGCAATAATGTCAGGCAGCCAGGCAGGCTTTGTGAATGGGG
This sequence comes from Apricaphanius iberus, assembly GCA_028564705.1. NCBI lineage: Eukaryota > Metazoa > Chordata > Actinopteri > Cyprinodontiformes > Aphaniidae > Apricaphanius > Apricaphanius iberus. The sequence goes on from JAPXFQ010002017.1 coordinate 1,046,229, forward strand.
AACCCCTGGAAGAATTTCAGCACCGTGATACGGAGCTACAGGGCGTTCTGACAGCAGCGGGGTGCGATTGTGTTTGAGCACGATGAGCAGTGAATAAATGCAGAGGAGGAATGTTTTATTCAGCATTGATGTCTGCAAAGCAACGCCAATGCAAGGACGAATCAAAACGTTTCTGTTTGCTTTCTACAGACGTGGATGTCTGCAAAATGGACTTAGAAAATGGAAATCGGTTGCAGATTTTTGTCTGAGAAACAGGAAAAGTAATTTGATTAAATGAATGAAAAATTAATTAAATAATTCCCCCCTACAGAACCCTGATGGGACATTTAAAGTTATTAATATTTGTCTTATTTCCTTGAAAAAAGGTTTTGCAGTGTAGATTAAAAGTATTCACACCTTCGATTTTCTCATACATTTTTTTTTAAATCAGCCATTCATAACTTAGTAAATACATTTTTTACATTGTTGTTGAGGAATTTCAGACTATTCTTCTTTGCAGAATTAACTTAAATTGGACAATGTTAAAGGATTTGGAGTACGCACAGTCTGCTTAAGGTCATGGTACAACATCTCAATTACACTGGAGTCCAAACTTTGACTAGAATCCTCTAGAAACCTTTATTTAATCATTTATGTGTCATTTAGAGATGTACTGGTTGTGTACTTTGGATATCTGACCTGTAGCACATCATACCGTCTCCATGAAGATTTTCTGCTGAATAATTTAATCATAGTAAGTTGTCCAAGGTCCCAAAACAACAATGTAGCACCAGACTCTACCATCACTGTTTTTGCCCCTCAGAATGTTATTTTTCTGAATTGCTGTTTTGCACCACATGACTTTTTCGCATCAGACAAAAAGACCTCTGGATATTTGAGTTTTCTTTCTGACTAATGTGAGACAGGACTTCATGTTTTTTTTTTTTTGGTCAGCAGTAGTTCTTAGTCTGTATTATGTTGTATTGTAACACAAAAGTATATAAAATACACAAAGATAATTCCTGTTTAAAGTTATATTTAAATAGAGCCCCATGTGTTTCAGTTTCTGGCCAAGATAAAAAAATACGACGTTTTGCATTCCATGTTTTGCCTTTTAAGTTTAAAACTTAAAAAACTCCTTGTGGACACCTTATCTGATATGTGATGTTTGCATATCACGGTATAGGTATTTGCTCTTCTCCTCTTGTGCCTGTTCTCTTCCTCCCTTGGCTGAGTATAGATCAGCATGTTCTTGCATTTTTTAAAATAAATAAATAAATAAAAGCACCTAGCGACTGTGCCTCAGTCCCCTTTGTTGGCTTCCCAAAACCCCAGACAGTCGTTGAAGATGGGCACTTGTACTGAGCCAGGTTTTGCTGGAGGTTTTCCTGTTAAAGGGGATTTTTTTCCTCCCCACTGTCGCTACATGCTTGCTCAGTATGAGGGATTACTTTGGATGGAGTCTGCATGCAATCTGCTGGGATTCCTTAAGTAGAAAACCTTTTAACTGATTGAAATGTTTTTGTAATCATATTGAAATAACTTTTCTAGCAAAGTGCCTTGAGATGACATCTGTTGTGAAATGGCGCTGTATAAATAAACTGAATTGAATTGAATTGAAAATTCTCCCTGAATATGTGTGGGTACCTCTAAGGGTGTGTGTCCTGCCACTGCCCAGAAACACAAGTGTCTCTGCGTTTACCTGTGATTAACTGGTGACCTGTCTAGAGCATGATGACATATACGTATATATAATTTATTAACAGTTTAGCTTTGTTTAACCTTGTTTACTTAGCGGTAAAATATTTTTGTTATTAAAAGATTATAGACTCTTGAAAACTAGAAATCACGTCTCAATTAGATTTAACTTTATTAATAAAGGTGAAATAATACAAACTAAATCTCCAAAGAAAGAGCAAATGTAATGTCACTGAGCAGGTTTGTATGCATGATGTCAAAAGAAAAATGTTGCGAATAAAACATTTATTTTTCTTCTAAAAATGAAAAAAATAAATAAATCATATGCTCACTGAGGAACAAACTTAATATTTTAACCCCCAAGTGAACGTTTCTCCAAAAATAAAGCAGCAGAATAAGATATCTGATGAAGAGAAACTTTTCTTTAGATGTTTATTCATCTTCTGTGTTCTGTTGATAACTATCGAGCACAGAGGAGTAATTGCAAAACTGCGTTCCTCCAAGTCACGTGTCAAACTCAAGGCCCGGGGCCAAATCCAGCACTCAATGGTCATTTATGTGGCCCTCTAAACTCTAGAGGACCCTATAGATAGAACATTTAATCTATTTTTTGCACCCCTATACAATTTTATCAGTAATCACATTATTATGTAAAGATGTTCAGTATTATTACATTTTAAGACGTACTTTTGGATTGCGGTGGCTGATTTTAACAGTTTGTTATACTTGTATCAATACTTTCTGCCACAACCAGCCCTTTAAGGATATTCATCAGCTTGATTTGGCCCAAAATGGAAATGGATTTGACACCGCTGCAAGTGTTTGCCCAAATGTGTGCAAGTTCCTCCCTCTAGTGGTATTAAAAAATATGTGCAACAGGACAAATGAAAGGCTCATTATAGTAAAATCGGTGTTGTTGCGCAATAATTACTGAGGCAGGGGTTACCAGTTTGTAAAGTTTGCTTTGAATATACAAAAAAATAAATAAAAGTAGACTGTTCATTTGCTGGATTTATTTGACTTCTAGACTTTTATGCATCATTTTGTTCAAGATATCTTGCTGATCAATATGCAGCAGATGTTTTAATTATACTTTTTGGATTTAAACCATGATCTGATCTTCACTTATAAGCATTCTTAATCTAGTAGACGCTACCAGGAGGGGTTAGATGTATTAGTCATAGCTGAGCCTCTGGTTGTATCTTGTAGTCTGACATATTGTCAATTTGTGGTTACTGCCACAAATTTTCGGTTTGGGGTATATGTTAAGACAACCTTTGAGGTTGAATGCTTAAAAATTCATAAAAAGAAAGGGAAAAAATAAACTAATTATATAAAGCATGAATGTTTAAGAAGCACGACTGTTCCTAGGTTTTCTGCAATGACCCAATGCCAAATATCCACCCATCCTCCTCTCCGTGTCTTATATACGCACACAAACACACACATGGCGGGACATATGACCATCAGCAGTAGCAGATGTCCTGACAGTCTGGAAGTCTGGAGGCATAGTTGTGGTACTTGTCCTGAAGGGCCTTGACACACGATGTATCAGCATACATTACACACTTGCCCCAATAATATTCAGAATTGCTTTTGCAGCCCTTAACAAATGAGAGCATCAGTTTAGCTTTCTTTGGCATTTCACTATCAAAGGGGATTTTTGTTTCTTGTGATTCCTTTTTTGAACCTTTACATTTTTTTCAAGGTTACTGATAAGCTCTTTACACCCTTTCTGCATGGCATTACAAACCTCCCTGTTTTTAAGTTTTATGAAGTGGCATTTACATAGAAGTGTGATAAAAAATTGTGAAAACGAAAAACTTTATCTATCTTGTGGAGTTTAATCAATATCTTTAGGTAGAAACATATTGTAAAATAAATATTTTTTACTGCAAATCCTTAATCCAGAGGTTTATTTTATATATGTGTTATTTTATCAATGAGAAATTAGGAAAAGCTACGGAAACTGCATCAACCCTTTTTTTGTAATTAGACAAATAATTTGCGATTTTAGCACAATTTAGCCTCATTTTAATTTTTTTATGCTCTGTTAAAGAATAAGTATAAACTGGCATAAGCAGCTTGGTGTATTGACCACTAGGTGGCAATAACACATTACAAAATGAAGCCTCCACAAAGCTGACAAAGTGGCTTATACTGACTCTTGCAAGTGTCATCCCCCACAAGATTAATAAAATAATCAACGAATATTTTATTGATCTTTATTCATGCCAAAATTACTTTCATAATAGTTTTGTAGAGATGGAAGAAAATGCCCTTCACTATTTTAATTACAACTTTAATAACACTGGACTACATTTTTATGATTATTTAAGAACATAGAAATATTAAATACATTAACTATTAACTGCTATGAGATCTGAAATACAAATATATCAACTGAGCTGAAGCTGTTGCATCACCCCATGTTAGGTTTCTCCCAGGTTCTAAATGTATTGCAAAGGCCCTTGAAGTGCGAGCATGAGACGGCAGGGTGTGACAAGGACAGTTAGGATGGCAGCAGAAGAGAGAAAAAGTGGCTTGAATGTTCTTGGGACTGAACGGGATCAGGACAGAGGAGGAAGAGGGTTTTAGCAGAGAGAAACTGAGGGAAGATGAGTAGGAAGAGGAGGGGGAGCGGCAGGGTTATAGCTTCAGAGGAGAGAGATGGGGCTTTAGAAGTTAGCAGAGTTTGGTGTTCGTGACTGTGGGGCTCAGTCAGCGGGAGTTATAGTCCCTCTGAGACCTCCGACTGTTTCATTCACCTCCATAAAAATGGCAGTACCCTGACATGGATTTTTGAGTTGAAAAAATATATTTTTAGTATGTGTTCAGCATGGTAAACTATCTTGAACGTAAAGCATCCGTGAAGAATCTGCTAAGAAATCTGTATTATTTCATTGAATTTGTAATAAATAACAATGAAAGGTAAATAATGATGGAAATAGAAGTTGTTCCCGATGGTTTATGTGGTCATAGATAAGCATTGCATATTAATGAGATCAATAGTCTGGTGGCAACATCACATTTTGCACTGCTGTTGTCAAGCTTGCAAATTAATCCCATCATCTTGTCAGTTTAAGGTAGAAGCTTATTGATTTAAATCTCCAGTTAAAATTTCCCCAGTCTTTCATTTTCAAAACATCTTCTGTCTCCATGTACAGTAACTTGCAAAAGTATTCACACCCAAGCAAATTTGTTACACATTTTTACAGTGCAACCACTAGTATCGCTGTATGTCGAGATTTTATGTGATATTTTTTCTGTTTATTTATACAGCGCCACCTCAAAACAGATGTAATCTCAAGACACTTTATAAGAAAAAATATTTCAATACAATTGTACAAATATTCCAAACAATTCAAAGTTTTCTATATGCAAGGAATCCCAGCAGATTGCATTGAGTCATTGACGTGAGGTTGTGCCCGGATCAAGCAGACTCCAACCACAGGAATCCCGTAGTAATCCCTCATACTGACAGTGTTGGGATTATAACATTACAAAAGTAATGAGTTACAGGAATATATTACTTTTTTCAGTAACTGAGTAATGTAACACATTACCTACAAAATATAAATAATAAAATTTATATATAATATATATATATATAATATACATAATTTATATAATATAATAATATTATATTATATAATATATATATATATATATATATAATATACATAATTTATATAATATAATATACATAATTTATATAATATAATAATATTATATTATATAATATAATAATTTCAGTAACTCAAGTTACAAGCACATTTTAAATAGTTTTTCAGGCCAACTAATGCAACAAACCAAATTCAGTTGGATTCCGTAGAACAATATCCACCATCCACTTCCTGTTGCTCAAAACCAAACTATCAGACAATCAGGATGGCTGAGGAAAAGATCGACTGTAGATTTACATGGTGGCATTATTCACACTGTTTTCCTAACCACCTGTTAAAGACTTCAGTACCAGGAGTCTGTTCTTTGTCAACCATCTTTGTGATGAGCGCTTTCAGCGCCTTCTTTTGATTCAATTTAACAAACATTATCATGAGATAGAAGGTATGCAAAGGAACTACACTGCAAAAACAGGTGTGTCAAAAATGACATGTCCTGAGTGTGATCTGGGACTACACATGTTGAGTTAATTTTAACACATTGTATGTGTGAGACATTTTAAATAATTGCTCCCATTAAACTGTTGATTTTTTTTGTATGCATATATTGATATGGATTGTTTTTGTTGCTTAATGTATATTTGGTTTTTCTGTTTATTTAATTTTGAAATCTTAACATTTTATGTGCTAGATCTTCAGGCAGAGAAGATAACACTTTCACTGTGCCAATCAATTGATTGGAGGATTACACATTGTGTAATAAAATCTACACAAAATGTGTAGTCCCCGATCACACTCAGGACATGTGTAATTTTTGATCAATTTTCCAAATTCATTAAAGCATGCCACAGATTTTTATTCACCTGGACTAAATTTGAGCCTTTTACAACCACCTTTATTTGCATTCTCCAGTTTTATGCATCTGCAGTTGAAAGTTCTCAGTCCGATTGGACAGAGAGGGTCTGTCAGCAGATTTTCCAAGTCTTGCACCGTATTCTGAATTAGTTTAAGGTTGGATGTGGACTGAACCATTCCTACATATGAATATGACTTTTCCTAAACTCCATGCCATGATGCTGCCACCACCATGTTTTTCATAGGATGCAGTTTTTTTTCAAGATGATGTCTAGTGTTAGTTTTCCGTCTCACACTAAGTTTTACTTTAGGGAAAAAAAAATATGAGTCTCATCTGTCCAGAGCACTTTCTTTTACATATTAGCTGTATTCAGTTGTACCAGACTTCAATTGTGACATTTTCTGTATTTCTTCAAAAAATCTCTTTCTGTTTGCCAGTTATCCATAAGGGCCAAAAATGTTTTTTTGGGTTAATGTATTGATACCTACACCCCTTCCACTGGTTTATTCACCCAGAACCTACCATGCAAAATAAACCAGGGCTTCCTCAGCTTTTTATGGAGAAAACACTGAGTTTAGACAAATATGTGTATTTCTAGATTTTATTCCTTCTTCCATTACCTAAAAGGTAAAAATCTGAATTTCCATCCATCCATCCATCATCTATGCAGCTTATACTTGAAGAGTCGCAGGTGAGTTAGTGCGCATCTCTAAGGGGTCATTGTGCGAGAGGCGGGTTACACCCTGGACAGGTCCCCAGTCCATTACAGGGCAACATAGAGACAGACAGGACAAAGAACCACACAAAAGGACAATTTAGAAAGACCCTTTAACCTAACAGTCATGTTTTTTTGGACTGTGGGAGGATGCATGCACAGTCAGTACATGCAAACTCCATGCAGAAAGCTCCTAGGCTGGGATTCAAACCCAGAGCTTCTTGCTGCAAGGCAACAGCGCTACCAACTGCGCAACAAAATCTGAATTTCTGGAAATAAAATGATGGTTGTCAATCACTTGCATTAAAATTACATCCTATAGTTTTTGATTGTCAGTGCCTTTTGTTTTTAACACTTTTTAGATTTCAAACAAGGTGTATTTTTCGGTAACAAACTAACTCTCTATTCAGTATAATCTAGTTTAAAACTGACAAGTCTACTAAATGTAAGCTATAGAAATAGAATAAAACATATCATAATTTTATGATTTATACATCATAAATCATAAATACAGAAAAAGTACTGGAAAAATGTTAATCTGGAGAAGGATGAAAATTTGTATATCAAATGATTAATAATATAATATAATATAATATAATATAATATAATATAATCCCACTTTGTTTGATATTTTTCGGACTTTTTGAACCTTAAAAGCGGATCACGCTTGGTCTAGATAGGATTTTTCCAAAAAGCCTCTGCCATCCCCAACCATACAATTTGACTTTGAGATTGAGCAAATCCGTGTTAGCACAGATGCAGGAAGTAAAACTGCTTTGTTATTAGAGTTCACTTTATTGTTCAGTCAGAAGGATAATTTGTAATCATGGTGTGTTAATGGTTTATGCCTTGGAGCCATGAAAGCTACACTGCTGATTGATCCTCTAAGTGCAGCACCAAAACATCTTGCAGGAATCTTACAAAATGGCAGCTGTCAGAAAATATGATTTTGGATTTTAGATCAGTGAACAACAAGATACAGTTTGGGGTTGTTATTGTAGAGTTTGAATTGATATTTTGGACCTTGTCCAATAAAAACTGTAAAAAGTTGTCAGTCATGCAGATACAAAAAATTGAACCAAAATGACTACATTTTTATCTATTAACATTCCAATTTGAATGAAACTGGTTATTTTTATGTTTGAGAAGACTTTATAAGAATTTTTAAAAACAATTTAGCAAATATCTTAATATAAATCTTGGCTTATGGTTGGAAACATGCAACTCATTAGTCCAACCCTTGGCTTTAGTTTGCAATTTTAAGGAAAATGCTTATAATTCTGTATAATCTTGTGAAAAAAAAATGGGGAAAAAAGGAGTTAGCTTTCAGAACTCAGAAGATCTCAGGGAAATCATAGTTGCATAGTTGTATTTAAAGCAGACCAAATACAACCAGTAAAACCAGGAACACCCTGGCATCTTCCATCTGTGTCATTTCCTTCCTTTACAGGTCTTTTTACCATCATTACTTCTTCACCTGAGGCTCCATTTGCACTGATGCTGGGTGACAAATCAGTGCAGACATCAGTGTAAATGCATCCTGTCTGATTGTGTGTGCGTGTGTGTTTTTGCATTGTGCGGCAAACGTGACCTCCTTTCTAAATGACTGGAATATTAACGAGCAAACAGAACCCGTGGAGCCCGGATGGAGACGCCAGCAGGCAGTTGCTCTTCCTTCTGTTTTATCATTAGATTTTTAGAAAATGGGAATAAACAGGGAATGTGACAGAAGTCGCTCAAACTGAAGGAAAACACACAGGCGTTTGAAGTTTCCTGTAGGTAGAGCTTTCTCTTGCAACATTAGACAAGAACTCTGGCTTTTCATAATTTTGACACTGTGAACTCTTTTGGATATTTCACACTCACTGACTTTGATCTGTGCTGTGTGTTTTTTGTCTCCGCTAACTCTGTTGCTTCCTGATGTTTGCACACTCGTGTTTATATATGAAGCGTGTATATTTGCATGGGAGTGTAATACATGACAGAGGGAGACAAAAAAACTAACTGTAGAACACCTTTATTGAACACCAGCATTTTAGAAGGTAGGGATTTAACATTTATATAGTTGAAAGCCTACGAGAAAAGTTATTTAAATATTTATATATATCTGTACAAATGTTCATGAGCGAGTTGGAGAGCTCGTGTCGCCTAAACTTGCAATCTGGTTCTTGTACAAAGACAGACATGCACAAAGCAAAGTCCTTCTTTTACAAAATGGCTGAGTTGGACCCTTCTTTCTTGCTTTTATTCACTCTCTCTCCTATTCACATACATACACATTCATGCAGAAAAGCACACTCACACACACCCCTACTGAGTTGAGTTATTGTTTCTACCATCCATCTTAAAAATACAATGTCTTGCAAAAGTATTCATAACCTTGAATATTTTCACATTTGGTTATCTTACAACCACAAACTTAGATGAACACAACATAGCAAATATTTGTAAGGTGGAAGGAAAAACGATACAGATTTTTGTAAACTGTTTTATAGATCAAAATGTAAAAAGTATTCAGCCTGTAGGTCAATGTGTGTGATGTCTGCTGCGATTACAGCAGCAGGTCCTTAAGGCTGTGTTTCTATCAATTTTCCAGTCTTAGGGACTGAAATCATTTAATCTTTCCTTGTTGCAAAGTAGCTCAGGGTTTTGTATCCAGAGCATTCATGAACATAAACCTACAGTCTTGCTACAGATTTTGAATTTGGTTTAGGTCTGACAGATACAAAGCATTCCACAATAAATCAGGCTTTTACGGTCATTCTCTGCTGGAAGGTAGAAATTCACACAAACTATCACTTCTTTTGCGGCATCTAACAGGTTTTTCTCCCTGGATTGTCTTTGTACGTATTGTACTTAGCTCCATCCATCTTCCCACTAACTCTGACCAGCTTTCCTGTCCTTACTAAAGAAACACACTCCCACAGCACAATGCTGCCACTTTCTTGTCTTACAGTTGGTGGAATGCAAGTTGACCAGAAAGTTAGTTTCTTACGTGTTTGCTGTGTCCCACATGGTTTCTGGAAAACTTTGAGCTTCTTCCACAAAGGAAACATTTTAATTAAGGTATATCTAATCTGAGCTTTAGATCTCTGCAGCTCCTCCAGAGTTACTATGGGCCTTTTGTCTGTTACTTTGACTATTGCTCAGTCTTAGATGGACAGCAAGTCTTGATAGGTTGTTTGCAGTCACGCCATATTTTTTTTCATGTTCTCATAATGGTCTGGAAAAAGCTACATGTCGATTGCAACTGCTTTACCCTGTTCACAACTTTGTTCCCTTACAAACATTGGAGATTTTCACAGTACAGGTGGGGTTATACTGAGAATAAATAAAAAGACAAAAGAAAAGACAAAAAAAAGGGAAAATTAGGTTACTAATTAGGTGATGTTTCAAGTTTTTGTTTCATATATTATATATATTGAACATTTGATGTCAAGTAAATCTGATAAAAAGGGAAAACATTTGCATGCTACCTTTTTTTTAGATTTTTATTTTGAACAAAACAAAAATGTATGTCTTCTTCCCTTTATGCCCTACTCTCTCCTGGTCTGTCACATAAAATCCTGATTAATCCACTGTTTGTGGTTGTAACACGACAAAATGTGTAAAAGTTTAAGCGGCATGAAGAGTTCTGCAGGGATGCCTGATTGATCTGGTTCAAGTTCTCTTTAGGTTAGGGGGTACTTGTGTGCATGGATGAGGTTTGGAGTTTTGCATTCAGAGCTGGTCTGCTAAAAAGGCAGGGAAAGAAAATGTAAAAATGTGTTGTTGATTTGCAGTTGATTACTCGTAAAAAAATCAGAGCAGGAAAGCCATTTTCAGTCTTTGCAATTTGCTGAACAAATCCCACAATTTTATAGCTTTGTATAGCTGTCTGCTCACACCCCTGACCTGGAAAAATAAATTTTCAGAATAAATAAATGAAGAAACAACTTAAAGTTTCAGATGAGTCCCGGCAGTCTCCATAGCGATCCCTCACTTTTCAAGTTTGGGAAAGTTAAATTAGTGTCACACTTCAACAAAAGATAGATAAATAAATAGGAATAAATATGTCCTTAGGAAGTTATTTAAAATGTGTGGGAGTTACTCCAGTATGAGGTCCCACACACACACGCACACACACCCACATACACACACATACACACACACACCACACACATATACACAGATACACTCCTAAGATTCAGCGCTCCAAGGCACGGCAACCAGGTGTGTGAGTGTTGGGAGGTTGGGGGGGGGGGGGGAGGGGGCGGGTAAGGGGTGCTACTCAGTCTTTTCTGACTTCCCATCTTTGTTCTGGGATTCGGCTGTTTTCCGGAGCTGCGTCTTTTCCGAGTTGTTGATCTGTTGCTCATTTTGTCCGCTTGTTTTCCCACTTGAGTTTTTGTCCAGGTAGTTGAGCATCTCGCTCAGGACCGTCTGGAAGGTGCTGAGAGCTGCGCAGACTGCCGGCGTCCCGAAGCCGTGAGTGATCAGGCTGGAGAAGGGAGGGGATGGAGAAATTTATCATCACAGCTGTTTCAAGTTAAATCAGATGAGAGTTGGCAGAGTTTGTGCTTCTCTAGGACTCTGGCAGCTAATGTACTGCAGATACTTTTAAAACTGCAGTCAAAGCTTCTTCAAATCCTCCTATGACTCTACAGCGCAGTACTCTGATTTCTGTGACTTTCTCCATTATGCACATATTTCTCTTGATTCTTCTTATTTATTGTTTGTATCTCCTGCCACTTTGCTGCTGTTACAACCAAATTTCCCCTTGTGGGACAATATTTTTTTTTCTATTCAATTCTATTCTATTCTACCCTATTCTATTCTATTCTACCCTATTCTATTCTTTTCTATTCATGTCCACTGAATGTCTAAATTTGGCTTCAACCATTCAGCTTTTCAAGCTGCACAGATTATACAGACATCTTCCATTTGAACACTTCTTGGGATTCTTAAACACCCAGACACCATCTAATGTGAGATCTACCAATATTTTTCTTTGCTTTTCTTAAACTTGGTTCTTTTTAGATACTAAAAACTATGGTTTTCACCCTCTTATATTAAAGAATAGTTCTGTCCAGTGATTTAATTCAATTTCCAAGAGTTACCCACCTCTATCTCTTCCTCTCCCACTATTACTTTGCACTTATTCATTACGTAGCAAAAATATTTTTTAGATAAATGTGACATATTATTATGAAGTAATCAGCTTTCGCTGATTCCTTCTGCATAAACGTATGTATGCTTAACACTTCATATAAAGAACACAAAAAAATCCCCATGTTCTAATTTAAACTAGACATTACACTTTAAACTCCTAGATATGACTTTATTTCTACAAATATTTTGCTATGCATCAAACTACACAGTTGGGTATGTTATCTTTGTTGTCTTCCTGCTTATTAGGTCAACTACCAGTCCATTACAGTACATTACCGTATGTGATACACAGTATCAGAGCTAGAAATTACAGATCCTACTGTGTCATTAGAAATATGTGGCTACAACCATATGTGGTCCTTAGACAGGTCATACCTCTTTTCAAAAGTTAATAATTTTTGTCTCTTCTACATATAATTGTAATAAAACAATCTTTTGATAAATCAGTTTAATTTTATCTTATTTTCTGAGAACTTTGTGTTATGACTCTTTTGAATATCACAGGTTTTGTCTCTCGGGTAGCTCTGAGTGACCTCCTGCTGGTAGAGTGAGATAACAGCGTTTACTTATAGTACACTATGAGCAGAATATGGATAACCGTTTTATGTCAGAGCAGGTATGAAATGCAGCCCTTCTGGGTATTGTACCAAGGGTCTCCAACTGCGGTTTATTCAGATGTGTGACATGAAAATTTTGCAGGACACTGGCTGCTGACGACTGGTATTCCACACCACAACAATACAAAACAGCAAATGGGAACAGGGACTAGCACTTATAATATGTAAATTATTACATTTGCAAGTACTGAAAAGATGGGACAATGGGCAAAATCAAATTCAGTCAAGCAATTCCAGGTCTTGGACAGAATCTTAAAATCCCTTTAACTTGCATTCCTTTGACAAATTTCAAGCAATACTGAATTAAAAGTCAAGACAGATTCAAAAGATTCACAACAACTAAAGCTAACTGGCTCACAAAAAATGAAATTCTCATTTCTCAGCACTCATTTTAATCGCTCAAAGCATGGAGTCCTTCGGCTTTTCTCTGTGCTCACATCTTTCCCTCCTTCCTGTCAGTCTATAACTCACCCCTCTGTAGCAGCTTGATAAAACTTCTCAGAGTGGTGGCGCCACACATGTGACATTTCTGCTAATGAGGCTGCATCCTCCTGTTGTGCCAACCGCAAAAATGCACAGCTGCATCTTTCGGAAACTGGCGAGTTGGTCACTGGCAGAACAACCAAAGGTTCTCTATTGGTAGTTTATTTAAAATGAGAATAACACAAATCAGGCATCTTTCTTTTAAAGATGTCCCATCATCTTCTCATAGAGATGTTACCTGAAGTGCGTGAGGTGTCTCTGGATGTCCAGGTCCAGGATGGGGGTCGGCCTAGAGGAGCCCAAAGGAGAGCGATCTTGGCTCAGTAGGTCCTGGAACTCCTTACAGATTTGCCTGACAGAAAGAAGGAGGACGAGAGAGAGGGAGGGTTTACCATCTGTCTCCAACACAACCAGCACAGCTCTAATTCATTAGTGTCCTTCCCTCGCACCTTTATCACTTTATTGCATTTATCACATCTTTATCATGTTCAATCATATCGGAAAACGAGTTCTTTTCCATGCATCACCGTAACAAAAAGTCAGCTTATGCAGGGTCGGATATGGTCAAGTTCTTATACAGAATAAGCTCCTTCTTCATTTTTAAAAAGACATCTTTTAGGTTAAATGAAACAAGAGAACTTCACACAGGTCCATCTAGAATTAATAATCCAGGAATACATAAGATAAAATTATTTATGACCTCCTGAAGCACCTTTAAAAGTTTTTTTTTTTTTTTGCAGGCATGTAAATGGGACAGTTTTTTTAAGTCTCACTTTGTTGCCAGAACCATTTTCTTGCGCGCGTTGGTCTCCTTCGGCTCACTGTGCTGCCTCGCCAAATGTTCTCCCACCGCCTTGCTGGGAAACTCTGTCTCACAGGTGTAGCCGAAGTCCCTCGCCAGGTGGAGCGCCTCACCTGCAGCGAACAAAAGCAGGGCAATGAGCAGGGATCTGAGAAGACTAGAAATTTATTAAAAATTAAAAGCATGATGACTGAAGAGACATACCTTCCACCAGGGAGGTGAGCAGGGTGACGTTGGCAGCTTTCCTTCTTCCCGCTGGCAGGTTGAGGCCTAAGCGATCTAGTTTCTCACGAAGGCACCGGCCGCCGTTCTTGGACTTTGCTCTGTAAAGTAAAGAAAACATCACCTAATTACTGAACTCTGACAACTTTAATTGTGCAAGGATCTCATATTTTTAGAAAAAAATTAAATATTAAACAGATTTAGTTTGACAAAGCAAAGACAAAACGTCCCAATATATTACATGTGTAACAGGGTTTTGGATTTGTTTTTGTAAACTCTGTCTGCTAAAATGTAAATTGGAGTATTTTACAACACAAACACAACAAATTATGATCTTGGTTGGGAATTCTGTAGCAGTTTTCTTGAGTATCTTACTTTACCGCCCATTTTTTTAGAAACTGAAGCTCACAAAGTAAAGAATAATCATTCAGCCTTAAATCGAGTGCCGTCTTGGGATATGAATAATGTAGCTTCTCTGCCCAGGGTGGAATGACCTAGCAGCACCATGAACTAATAACAAAAAAAAAAAAAATAAGAATAATGATTTTGACAGTCAGTTTTTCTTATTGTTTAACTGAACACCACTGCAAATAAGCCTTCTTATGTGTGCAGAGTAAGTATCATGAGAAAATATTGATGTGCACCGCTGATGATACGGAAGCTGTTTTTTGAGTTACAGTGTACAATTTGGCATCAAAATTATTATACTTTAGATTTTTTAAAACACATTTAGACATTTATTATCGTCTTATTCTCTGTATGAACATAAAAAAATTAGCATTTTCAGTGTTTTTTAGTGCTTTAAGAACAACTTAAATATAAAAGATGGGTCAGTCTTGGTTGAATTTATCCTAGAGGTACATAGGAAGTACTTATCCAGGGCACCACTTGTACAATGACCCCCACAGTTAACCTGCAATACCAAATATCTGCAACATTATCAATATTAATCCACATAAGGAACAACATCCACATTTTTGCTTGTTTTTTTCCCTCCCTTTGTTGATGCATCGTCTGGTAGCCATATTCTCTCTGCTCCCTCTCTCCTCCCTCTTCTCCCTTTCTCTCCAGCTCATCAATAATACAGCGCTGGCAACTCCTGTTTTCCTCTGCTTTCTCTGATCCTGGCATGCTTTGGCCTGGTCTCGCCTCCCTCTGGCTCCCTGGGCATGGCGGAGCGTGCAGCCCCGGCCTTCTTGTGGGCGCAGCTATATATCCTCTGTTTTATCTGAGGGCTACAAAGACTCTCCGAAGCTCAGCAGTCAGATTTAGGCCTGAAATATCAGAGCATCTGCTACCAAAAAATCCCTCTCTATCACACTCATGTTCTCACTTGCACATTAATATACATTGTATAAGGATTTATTGGGGTGTAAGCAGTTTAATTAAGATAGTTTGAAAAGTAGAGTGGTTTGTCACTTTTCAGTTAATGTTTCCAGCGCATTCACTGCAACACATGAAAGCAGCTTGATTTGTCTTGTTGTTAATCACTTCAGCTGTATTCACAGCTATATTGTTGCACTGACCTGCGCAGGATGCCGCCCAACAGGGAGGCATTGAGGCACTCTGGCGGGGACAGTCTTCTTTTCACCTCAGCGATGGTGACTTTGTACTTGGAGGTGGAGCTGAGCAGTGAGAGTCGACCCGGTACAGAACAGAAAAGGTCTGTGGGGTTCACCACACACGTTCCTCCTGCAAACATACAGGAACATGGTTTCGATGAGGTTTAAGGTTGAAAAACAGCAGCATTCTGACATTTATAGGGATTTAAAGAAGCAAATTACCCAAATGTTCCAGAAAAAAAATCTTTAAAAATTGCAACAGAAAATAGTGCCTAGCAGTATACAGTCCCTAACATGTTACCATTTATCTCATGGAGAAAGAATTGTTTCAACATGTGAACTTAATACATGGATGTTAGTTGAGATGTAACATTTTGACAATAGTGCTGACATATGTAATGCAAAAGCAGAATTAAAGTGAGGAGTCACATGGGGGCACTGACAACACATTATTATTTATGAACAAACAGTCTTCTTTGCATGCTTTTCGTTCAATTTATGTATATGAAATCATTTATGAATTTAAAACACAGACAGCAAGGTTCTATAAGTTTATCTATGTATTTCTTTACCAGTTTACTTTCATATCATCTCCATTACTCACTTTCATCCCCGCCCAATAACCAACCCCAGATATTACAACAGCAGAAACTATTCTTGAAATTCTTGCGATTCCCAAGGTTATTAGGGGGTCCCCGAATCTGGCAAGCCCAACGAAAGGCTTCTGGAGGCACCCCTGCATCTTTAATGGAAACTTAATATTAACACTGTCTATTTTATTTTACCATTGGACAGAATAAAACGTACCTAACATATCGTGTGCTGGTGTATTTTAGAGGATCTGAACAGCTACGGGATCCCTAAGGGACAGTTTTATTATTAAAAGAAGTCTCGATGTTCTTTCTGCTCTGTTTGCTTTCACAAAACTCATCTCTATTGATAAGACGACATCATATTCATATACAATAAAAAAATGCACATTTTAGTGTACCTTTACAGAATTAAGTTTTACTGAAGCATTTCAATATGGACTTTTATTGAGATGATTCACATGTTTGCTCACAGAGGTTGACTTCAGCTGTGTGAACACCTAGCGAGAGATCTCTCTTGTGCCTATTTTCAAAGAATCCTCTACAACATAATGCAGTGCAAGGAGAAGAAGCGTTTTGATATGACAAGATCGGTAATAAGGTCTTTTTACCTGAAGTTTTAATTCTAATGATTTATAAAAGAATCCATGATGTGAAAATGTAAGGCCTGGGAAGAAAAATAACCTTTTTTGTTTACTACAACAATAGCCCTAAAGCCAGAACGTCCAGTCAGGTGTGAGCATCTCCGTATCGATAATCAACTGTTTTGAGCCTGAATACACGTTTTCCATAAACTTTAATTTTTAAGCACTAGAACAACCCTCAAAACTAGTATTTGATAGGGGATTTTTGACCAATCACAGATCCACGTTTACCTCTTACACTACAGTGGTTTAACTGTATTCCAATAAGATTTTAACAAAGAAACGAGCCCCTATGTATGTGAGACTGAATGCATGCCTTAATCGAAATATGCCCCTCTCGGCCCTCAAACAGACTTTTTAAATATAGCATGTCGTTATTTCTTTTTAATCATGTACATATATTTATGTTTCAGGTTCAGCTCAATATTCATCTTTAGGTGAGAGGGTTTTTTTTTTTCCAGGAGGGGAAAAACAAAACATTCTTTCAGAAACCTTCCACAATCTCACCGTGTTCTTCTGAATGTGTGAATAAGTGATACTGAATGCTGTTTTTTTATTTTTAATCAACACCTGCATCAATGCTACCGGTTGTTTTTGGAATATATTCATAAAAAAATGTAAAATATGTATCGACTTCTCTGGGTGTGTGTGTTTTCATTATTAAGCTTTCACTTGAATGAACAGCCTAAGTGGCTGAAATGCAAGGTTTTTGTCTGATGTACTGTAGGCTATATTCTATTATTTATTCGCCTCGTTATCAGATCTAACAGCAGGGTGTGTCGCTTTGTTATTAGCCGTGTTGGAAATGATGAAGTGAAAAAAAAAGAAGGCTTTTAGGCTAAATAGAACAGTGCTGCAGGCTAAGATTGGACAACCTTTTGGGGGGCATTTTGGATCATTTGACCACCAACAAGGTTTTTTTTTTGATGACAACTCACTGTGGAAGCATCAACTAATCTGAATGCACTAATTACGTCTTCCATCTGTTTCTGCATGAACGACCTCCTTTAAAAACTAAATAATTCCGTAACTGTTCATTTTTAGCAAATGTTTCAGATTTTCTCAGGCTTCTGACCAAATGTAATTCAGTAGTATTCACTTTTTAATCATCCTTGCACTGTATTGCTTCAGACATCCAAATCTACTACTATCTACTACTTTATGGTGCCTAAATGAACAGTAATAAGGCAGAAGTATTAACAGTAGTAATAGTAGTAATGTCAAATTAACAGAAATAAAGTCTAATATGAAGTCTTGGAGGAAAATCTTTTTACTGCCTCTTCAGTCTTCAAGAAAATAACTTTCTTTTCACTTAAGTAGCATACCTTACTTATCCTAACACGAAATAGAATTGTTTTGCAATACACGGAAACAAAACCAAAAGCTTTGCAAAATGTCTGTTTTTTTAAATCATCGCACGTGAAATGTTTTCAAATATACACTCTTCCTTCTTACTGATATGAATTATTTTTCCACGTTGCTCCCAAGGAATATAATCTCCATCAGAAACACAAGACCTTCACCCCTTATTGATGCCATGAGTCATTCACTTCCTGCTGTCCAAAAAGGTTAAAGCTCATTGGCTACTTTTTCATCACTTCTTGCCTTTCTACTCAAATAAAATGATGTCTGCATGAGTCTCTATTTAGTTTTTGTCAGGGATAAAATGTCATGGACAAAAATTATGAGATTAACAGCTACCAAAGTAAATTATTACGATACAATATTATAATTTTACAAATATTCAACAGGAGTAGTATAGTACGTTTTTTAAAGATGATTTCTTTGCTATTAAATTATTCTGAAATTTGTTGTCTATTTAAAAAAAAGAAAATTCAATCAGGGTGAATAAATGTATATGAAAACCTTTTGCTCATTTTTTGTTTAAATGTTATTTTTATTAGCATGCTTTTTGTATTTCTTAATTTTTATTTTTTTATGATCATCATCCATGTATCTGAATGCACATATTATGTCATGGATGAATTTTTGGCATGGATGAATTTTTGGCATGGATGCCAAGGAAGTTAGCTGATTTTAAAAGTAGATCACTCTACAATTGAGCATTAAGTTATTCACCAACTCATACAACAGGAACAACATCTCCGCCTCCCCATTTGGTAAAGCTGATGTGATCTCTCACTGCATGGCAGTAAGATCCACCATACTGTTGCTTAGGGCTGCCAGAAGAGGACGGGAAAAAGGAAAATACTTGAAAAATAAACGGTTGGAACAGAAGAAAATAACATTGAGTTTGGTTCATCATACAAACTTTTAAATGTGTGTTATTTGATGTTTTCAATTCATTTATGTGCTCTGTTTGGTCATCAAGTTTGAAATGTTGCCCAAAGTGACATACATCTTTGAACTTCTCAAAAAGCTAACTCAGTATGAGCAAAAACAAAAATAAAAATTTGCCTGCATGATGCTTTATTGTATTTTTACTATGTTGTTTGAGTTGAAACAAAAATACATTTAAAAGACAATTAATCTGCAGCTGTTTCTGTCCTGGACAGACTTTTTACATGTATTTCAAAGGTAGATTTAGCTAAATTTTCTATTTTAGCTAAGATCTGCTTCTCCATTCCTCATTTTGTCCTCCCTCCACTTGTAGCTCTTCTCAAATAACTTCCACATTTTTTCATTGCCCCCGTCTGCCTCCCTTATTTTCTCTGCCCAGGATGCCAGATATAAAACATGATTTAAAAGAATAAGATCATAACACACTGAGGCCACACGTGATTGCGTCAATATCACTTCCAAAGGCTTGCATTTTTGTCAAGATAAAAATGCTTTTACTCTGCTGGTAAAAAACCCTTTGATTTGCCTGTAGTTGACATCTTTCGTGTTAAGTGTTGACATATTAGTTACTACCAAATTTCAGCCAGATCTTTCCTGCATTCATCAATAATATATTTTCTTTTATACCCTTCAAATTCTGTCCAACATAATCTGAAATACGCTGTCTTAAATAGTAACTGCCAATTGGTCAATTGTGAACAAGCCAATTGAATGCTTTTGTTAAACTAAAGTGATTCTCTGAATAAAAAAACATGCTTAGTTTGATACACTGTTAGATTCCAATACTTTTATCATCATAAAAAAGTTTTCCCCCGGAAACGTTTTTTTTCCCCTCTTACCTCTGGATTGCTGTAAGCAACTCATGTTTGATGCTATGTGTGAAGCTTCTTCAGGTATATCGTGACTTTAGAGATAGACCTCCAACACAATGTATTTGCAACATTAGCTTTGTTACAGCTATGATCTTGATCAGATCATTTAAGAGTGGAAACAACTTCCACCATGGAACAAAACGGTACTGTCAACTTAAATGAATATATATCATTTAGCAATGGGGTTAACATTTAAATTACATATATTGAAATTGAACTGGATGAGTAAATGTATAGGAGCTGTAATGCTTGTTGAGTTTCGTATGTACTGTACATTATTTATTTTGTGGATGTAGTCACTTGACTTTAGAAATTATTTTTTTAGCTGATACTTTATACTCTTTTTATGCACAGTAACTGACAAATACATAGTTCATCTGATCTGACACTGCACATCAACCAGACCCACCTTACTCTTTGATTTAAACTAATCTAAGCTACCAGGCCAGAATTAAAATGTCTTAAAATTAATGAACTACAATATTGTCATTATTGTTCTATAAATATATAAATAAATAAAAATAAGTATAATATATTTATGTGCGGAACTTTGATAATTATGCATACTTTTGGGGAGATTGAGAAATATTCATTGACAGAACAAATCCACTGTCGGTTTTAATGGATATCATATGAATTGTATATATTAGTTATAGGGTCAAAATAGTTTGTTGATATTAAAATGAAATAATAGAGAATTTGGAATTAAGATGATTACATGTGTATGTCTTTATGTTTTTTAATTTTCTTAAGTATCTTAGTTGGGTTTTCTGTTTACCTGCTTTGGAAGCACAGAGAAATTGACTGGTGAACAAACCTTTTTAAACTTCTTGTTGTGGGTTCCTGAGAAATAAATAAAAATAAACTAAACAAGCAGTTCCATATTATTCTTGAGCTGACAATATTTCATCACAGTCAGCAGAAATGTTGTGGATTTTCCTCATTTTCTGGGTACAGGAAGACTGTTAGTGGAAAAAAAAGGTGTCATCCAGGTTCAGCACCATGGACAGCTGCTCTGCACCTTTCATTCCAGCACCTGGACAGCATTATTGGGACACCACGATGGCGTGAAAACAAAAGCCGGCTGGAGTCCAACTGCACCATTTGTACCAGACTCGAGTTTCACTCAGCCTGTCAGACATGGACGACTGCAGGTTGAAGGAATCGATAGATAGGACTGGTGTTCCAAAAAACATCCCGGCGCCTGGGCGCGTGCGTGTGTGCGCGCGAGGGTCCGTGTCCTGGCTCACCTGTTGCCTCCATGTGACACGAACCCGCGCTAACCTGTCCGTCAGGCTCACGCGCTCTGACAGGGGCGCGCGTTTCTGAAAGCTGCGCAGTTCACATCATATTAATTCCCCTAAAAATTTTTTGATTCAAAGTAGTTTGTATTTTATGTTGCCAAGGGCGATCGAAAAGAGCTATTGCCGGTAGTGCAGTCAGTGGAGCGCGCGGGCCCAGAGGCGATAACGGTATTTAAGCAACGGAGAGTAGCCTCGGGCTGCGGCGCGAGCGGCGGGCGGGATCACACGCGGAATCAAGCGCCTTTTACGAGATTGCCACGAAAATTAAAGAAAAAGAGACAAGGGCCAAATGCCATTCTCCTCATATTTTAACAACAATGTTTATAGCTCAAAAAAAAAAAAGTAATGACAGGGTAAAAAGGGGGGTGTGCATGCACGCGATAACGTAGCGGGGGCGCGCGTCAGACAGATCAGCTTGATCTTCACGGGATGCTGTTAGGCTGAAGTGGAAAAAGGGAAAGCAGCGTGATTAAAAACACAGACGACTCCTCCTAAGTAGAATCCGCATTTCTTGAGTGATTTTCTTTTGAAAGAGGTTATGTGAATATTCATGCCGCCAAAGCCGCAGTCAGAAAGAACAACATTAATATGATCTCGGCTGAATCCGGGGGCCCCGCTCGGCATTAGCATATCAAAGCGTGCGCCCGAGGCGAGAGAAGCTATCGATACGGGAGCGGGAGGTAAAGCAAAGATTATTGGTTGTGATGGTTGCAGCGGCTGAGCTCAGGGCCAAATACGGCGCACCATTAACCGAAAGTGATGGCGAAGGGATTCCCGCGTCAATCCGAGAGAAAAGCCCCAACACCTTGGCAGGGCAGGGCTGATGAAAAATTAAACCCAAAAGACACCAGCCTTCCTTCTGCTTCTGTATGGAAAATTACACACAGTCGCCATGCAGGAAAAGAAACACAAGCAGGCTTTGATGGAGCCAAATCCGCAGCATGTTGAAGCCCACTCATGAGGAAACAGGCTGGCCTGCTACGTGTTTATTCAGGCTCAAACAACATGCACAGGTAGGATAGCCTCAAAAACACATTCATCCACCAAACCCAGAGGCTAAATATGCACTCTTAAGTTAAAGTTATTGCATTATTGCGGTCTGATAAATAATAATATCAAAAGAAAACATAATCGAATTGTAATTATGGGTACAGGAATAAAATGTAAACCCTTCACTCAGCAATACACCTGCATTCATTTTAAATCATTCATGTTAAAGAATTGTATCTTAAATAGTTAAAAATTAAAAAAGCCTTGAAGAGATTTGAAATGTATTAATTATTATTATTATTATTATTATTATTATTATTATTATTATTATTATTATTATTATTATTAGCATTACGACCTTTGGTCTGTAAGATAAACATGGATTTTCAAAGGCTTTTTAGATATGGCTCACTACCCAGGTTTCCATTTTATAAGGGGCAGCACATGCAATTTTTCCATTAGGCTTCATACTTTTTATGCCCACTCAATATGAATGTGTAATCCTCTGTGTTGTGAATAGTGTGAGGACTATAACCACATAAGACCAAACACCTTACTAATTACAATAGAGTTGAACAACTCTATGCTTATTAAAAGGCCTAATTTACTATTTTGTAGAAAACATTTAGCAAATTGTATCTCTTCTTCAAACGTCTAAATATTTTCACTGATAAAAGAGCTGAAATATATTTTGCACTAAAATAAAACTCATACAGCAAATTTAATTGTACGTGTACAATACAACAGAGGAATTATATGGGCTTATTTGGCATTAGATTACTCATCTACTCTGTTCTGAAAGAAAATAAGGCCTCTGTCTTATGATAGGAAAACATTGGCTGCAAATACAGGTATGTGTTGTTCCTTAATTCATATTTTATATCCTCTGGCTTCAATGTATTTATATCTTGTGTCAATACGATGTGCACAATTGAAATCAAAATCCTCATTTGTGCAATATTGGCTAATAACATATATATATATATATATATATATATATATATATATATACATATATAAACTGCCACTGAAGACCCATAGCCTAGCATTGTCTTTTGATGTGTAATTAAGCATTATACTTACGCAATAGTTCGTGACTTTGTTGACATTTTAATTGTCTGGAAGAGTTTAGTGTGTCTGCACCAAAAAAAACGTAGGTGTTGAGTGACAGTTCGTTTCACAGTGGAAACGGGGAGCAGTGCGGGTGTGTGTATGCGTGTTAGTGTTTAAACAGGCTAGAAAAGCGGGCCCGTTCCTGCTGTAACATGTTGACAGCAGACAAGAGAGGAGTGTTCCGCTTGTTTGTCTATCTGCTCGCTGTCTTGTCTTGTCTTGTGTCGAGCCGTGACTGTTTTCACGGCCTCCGGTGGAACAACACAAAGAGGAAATAAAAGGGGGGGCCTTACCTCTCCGGATGACGCCCCCTTGGCCGTTCAGTACGAGCCCACACTGCGCCTCCACGGAGCCCTGCAAAGAAAAAGCACTCATTAGTTTGACACACTGTAAAAACACGCTATCTGCAAAGCTTCATAATATTATGTTTGTCGTTTTTTACGCACAGGTGCACACTACATCCGGTGTTTAAATTCAAAGAATAAACTAAAAAACAACCATGTGAGAAAATTTGTTTAACTTTTAGATTTTCATGTGAATGTTTATTTATATACTACGTTTTATTAATCCATATGTCAACTTTACAAATGAAAATATAGAAAACAGATAACTAAGAAAAATACAGATGTGCATTTTAAAGCATTTAATTCACTTTATCTTTCGGTGTTCACACCTTCAGAACTGAACCCTCATGCCTTTATGCACAACACGTTTGCTGGTGCTTTTTGATGACTATTTAAGGGGTGACCAATCTTTCCTTCTTTTTAACTCTCATCAGTATGTCCAAAATGTGACTTTTTTGCTCACATATCATGTACAAGTTTAGCCTAACCAAAGACATTTCATAAACCCCAAGAAGCTTTCCATTTAGATTACAGTACATTTAGACATCAGTAGCCTTTTTTTTACAGCAGCACCACCAAGGAGGTGAGTCTCCTATGCGCAAAATATTTTAGAAATTGGAACTGATTAGTCCAAAGATGGATTTTGATTAGATCAAACATTTTTTTGTGTCCAAATATCTCACTCATTGGCCACTGTTACCCACCTCCCTCAATATGTCAGCATAGGAAAAAATGAGTTACAATTTAAGATTAACGCACATTATGTCAGTTGAAACAATTTATACACACCCACACACACAAAAATCTAATTAATGGGGATCACATATTTTAACCAAAAATTAAGATGTGGAAAAAAATTTAAGGTCTACATTTTGCTGGGATAAAACAAAGAATATTTGTTGAAATATGAAACTGGTTTAAAAAAGGGAAAACATAAACTAATTGAATGTTAATTTTGAGGAAATAAATCCTTAATCATATTAAGCATTTTCTTTGCATCAGACCCAAATGTTGACGTTCCATCAAAGCTTATTGGTCAATAAAACTCCTGATATTAGGTTATGACCCTTAATTGTAGTATGTCAACTCAAGATTTTAGATATCCGCCTCACTGTTCAACCTAATCAAAACTTTCTGGAAGCGCCATTGCAAACTACAGCTAATAGAAGGAAGCCATTTTGTAAGAAAGTGCACACCACAGGAACCTTACAGCAAATCTGAGGTCAGAGAGAAATGAAAGATGCAGCTCAGGGTTTACCCAGTAACAACCAAGGAAAGGGCGACTCACTGAAGTGTCTGAGTTGGTTGCAACACCCCGATACCTGTTGAAATTTGTATGTAAAAGCATATATGGGGCTATCTGTTTGGGAATCTGTTAGGAACAACACATTTTTGTCTGGATCAGACTCGCGTGCTATCAACAATGTCATCAAGAAAGAAGAACATGCGATTTTTATTCAGAAATCACTTAATCCCTCGTGCGAGCCTCGAGGCCTGGCCCACGCAGAACCCTCTCTGATTAAAATAAACTGGGAGGAGACGGGTAGAAAAAAGAGATAGGTCTGTGGAGTTCCTTCTTAACCAGTTTCAGCACTGTTTCTTTTATTCTTATTCCGGAGCTAAAGTGATTATAAAATCAATATACAAAACGCAGAGGTCTTGCATGAATTAGCCCGCTGACGGGGGAAAGGTGTGGCAGCTTGCTTTGTTCGCCATGAAAATCTCTTTAACGCGCTCAAAGATGTGACGGGGCTGCACGAGACCATGGGCGCATCTGTTGGGTTCATACATCCGCCTCGTGCAAGCTCAGGTTCACAAGCCGCTCCTTTCTTTTCCAAATAAAAAAGGTCAAACGTGCGCGCTTTAAAATCCCGAAAGCTTATAGTGAAATATAAAAAAATCGAAATACCTAAAAAGAGTCAAAGAAAACAATCGAACTGTAAAATTGCTAATTGAAATATTAGAAAATATAAGAACGTTAATAATAATAATAATAATAATAATAATAATAATAATAATAATAATAATAATAATAATGTTTTCATTGTTTCAAAAATGCATTCAGTCACATGCATTAATTTCTGAAATACAAATATCCAACACTACCAAAAAAGCACGAAAGATTAGACTAGAAATATGTCTAATAAATATAAAAGCCGTGCATAATTTCCCTTTTTTAAACTTCTACCTACATTAGCAAACTATATATACTATATTCGGACAAAAGGGAGACTTTAACCAGTTGAACAAATCCTACTTAAAAAACAAACAAAAAATAAACACAGTTAACGCGACTGAGATTATGTGTCAGTGTGTTAAATTGTGTTTAACCAGTGCAGCGTCTTTAAAACCGGCTCAGATGTCCGTGCATAAGTAACAAAGTTGATTGACGTTAAGTCCGTAATTGGATAAACTACGGTGCTTTATGGTGCTCGAGCCGGCTATTGTGTCCAGAAGCCCGATCCGTTAATCCGCCCTTTACCGGAGAATAGAGCAACCAGCGGCTTTTCTTTGCCCCAGCAGACACTCACAGACACGCTCAAGAGCCGTGCGAATCCCCCTTTTTTCATCTCGGCCATTTCTTTACATCGAATGGAATTATGTAAAATATGGGTCACGTGTGTTTCTGGAAGAAATAAAGGAATGATTTCACAATAGGACTGTATAGACTGCCAGTCAATTAACCTTTAGAAACAGGCCCGCCTTTCAGAGGCGTCGTGCCGTGTGGACTTGACATTTACTTAGCCCCTTTGTACACTCACGTTTTGCTTTGGAAACAAAATGATCTCAAGATCATATCCAATATCAGTAAAATTACAGTCCCTGAGTGGAAACAGGGGCCAATAAAGCGTTGTGAGTCTCACAGACTGAAGCAGATGAAGCAGACAGGCGGACAGACAGACATCTGGCGCTGTTATTCTGTTCAATATTTCGCAATTGCAGTGTGGCTACACTAAGAAAGGGTGGGTGGGTAGCGGGGGGGGGTGGGGGGGGATGGGATAGAATAGTGGGCCAGTGGGGCAGGGATTCTGGGGCACTGTGACAGCCCTTTTAATGCGGAAGCACATCCGTTTTTACTACTTCTTGTTAAAGCAAAGTGAATCCAAATGAAGGATAATTTTTTTTAAGCCGCATATTGATGTGTTGCGTCTGGATTCGGAGGCCGCCAGTACCTGCAGGTCGTCTGCCGCCGGCGGAGGTAGGCCCAGGCCAGCGGCGGGCAGCAGCCTCTGGTCCGGGTGGTGCATACCGACGCCGTAGGCTTGAGAACCGTGTGACGTCATCAGCGACAAGTCATGGCGCCGGTAAGCGTCGAGGCAGCCCAGCTCTCGCCGCTGCTGCTCGTCTAAGCACGAGGACTTGAGGGCCGAGCGCGCGTTGTGAAGGTTGATGAAATCAGCGGGCTCCCCATGGTGGATCTGCTGGTAGTACTGGCCCGAGTGCAGCGAGTTCAGCCCGTAGGCCTCCGGGGCCACGGCCGGGTGGGAGTGCTGGAACTCGTAGTGGAAGGACTGGTGGTGCAGGGGCGTGTACTGGTGGTTGGCCGAAAAGTAGGGCGAGGCGAACTCCGTCCCCGCCGGCGCCGGGTAGGTGAGCGGCGACGAGGAGGAGTAGGCGACCGAGGAGTTGGCCACCGACTCCAGACAACCGAGCTGCATGAGCCGGTAGCTGTTTGAACCGTCGTGACGTATCTGGAAGATAATAAAGAGACAGGGAAAGATGTGAGCAGTGTCATTTAGCATCAGTCGGTGTCTTCTCTCTGCCTCCCAAACACACTCCAAAACACAACTCACACACTCTCAAAGCGGGTTTTTTTTCTCTCTCTACTCCTCACTTTAAACCACCTGAAGGAGATGTCATTTCAACGCGCCTGGGAGGGGAACGATCGCGCTGCAGCAGGAGCAATAGGTAGTTTTTTCCCTCCCTTTGGCATGCCTGTCATTCTCTGAGTAGCATTTAAAAAGGCGTGCTGTTATATGTTATTATTATTACCGAGCTGCTGGCAAATTCACTACCCCAGCCCTTCTGCTTGCCATAGAGAAGAGGTAAGATAAGGTGGAGAGTTCTGCCCTGAAATGTTCTAATCACACAGATATCGGCCGCATTTTCTTCCACATATATAATAAAAATCAAATCTAAAAAAAAAAATTCTTTCTCACTTCATGCATTTTCTTTTTTTTTCTTCCATTCAACGGAGGGAGTTATACTTCTTTTGCCGTTTAAACCAACCGTTTTTAAATTCTTCAACTCCTGCTTTTCTATAAATTGTTGTCTATTAAAAGGAATAAAGCAGCCTACCTCTGCGTCGTGGACAAGTCCGGGGAAGGTCGCTGACATTGTTCTTTCTCCAAAATAACCCTTAATATTTTGTTTTACTCTCCTCTACGACCCGATCGAATAATATTAATAACGATAATGAAAAAAGTGCTTTAAAATCCTCCAAAGAAGCGTGAGAGATGGAAAAGTTCCCCTTTTTGTGCGCTCTCAGTTTAGAAAGCTGGCGGAACGCGAGCGTCTCCCCTCTGCACGGACGGGGCTGGCTCACGGATTTTGTACTTGCAGGGTATTTCTCGGCTGATGTCGTAGGTCCCTTGGTAATATAGAAGTTTTGAAAATTAAGCATCAGCACTGAGGAATGGGAGGACAATGGAAGGAGAAGGAGCATCCCAGGAGACAAGGAATAAATATTGTATCTTCGCCCTAATAAGGAACCGAGAGCTTCTTTCAACGTTTTCGACGCTTTTTGTGGACATTTTACCCGTTTTTGACTCGTTTCTGTTTTCACAAGGTCTACTGCTCGGTTTTCGTCGTGGTGTTATAATTTTTACTCGTGGCTGCAAAAGTAATTTAACAGAAATCGTGCGGATTTTCAACGAAACTGTAAGTTTAATTTGCAATATTTAGAATACGCTTTTATTGAGTTTTACTGAATGTAAAAAATGCTTATAAAGCCTATCTGTTGGAAGCTCAAACTCTATTTTTGTAACATCAAATTGATTTTATGCTGCATACACCAAGAGTTATGGTTACATTTGTCTTTAGATTATTTTAGATCAAACACTGTTTTCACGTGTCATCAATTTATGTTTTCCAAAATAACAATAAAAAAATTATGATCGAATTTTCTAAGATTAATTTACTGTAATAACTAATTCGATTTAAGCATATTTTTAGAGATAGTTTGTTATTTCCGAAATGGAAATATATATTTATTTTTGTGTAATTCTGTGGATTTTCCAATTGTTTTTAGCTATTCTTAAATTTTACTTTAATCTTTTGATGCATTGTAGTTATTTTATTTATTTTCTTTCTTTCAGACTGGGAGTGTTTTCTTTGTTAAGGAACATCAGCTACTATATGGTTGCGCATGTCTGGCTCCGCACGTGCTTTTTATTATTTTGTTAACCTAAATTTTGATATTTCTCTCCTGCTTTTCTCCATCTTTGCCCCTTCTCCTATTGCTTATAACTCACCTGAACACAAGCCCACGGGGTTGTCCTGCCCAGCTGAACGGTGCCGTGATGGTGTATAGAAGAGGGTGTTTTATTTTGTTTAAAAAAAAATCTATCTTATTTGTGTTTCTTTTTTAGAGAACATGCAGAAAAAATGTAATCCCTTATATTATACCATAGGTTATATGGTTGTGGGAAAATAAAAGCAGCTAAATACTAACAGGTGAATAGACCCACAAAGAGAACCTGCAATCAAATACAGGCTATACAATAAACATACAGAAAACAGACATTGACTTGCCCCCAGGCCTTCTTGTAAAAGCAATACAAACACGGAGTAAATGCGGAAGTTTTTTTGGTCTGAGCCTGGTGGCGAGGAGCAAATGGAAATAAAGGAGAGGGATAGAAACCGGAGTAGAAGAGGAGATGTATTCTACTGTCTGTCAGAATCCCTGCCATTCAAAAACAAGACAGTCTACAGAGAGAGAGAGAGAGAGAGAGAGAGAGAGAGAGAGAGAGAGCGCACTGGCTCTTACCCGGAGCAGAGATAAGCCCTAATCAGTCTTGTTTTGGATGTCTCTTTTTTCCCCCTACTCAGCTGTAACTGCAACCAAAGCGACTCCCTGATATTATTAAAGTGCAGAGTATGACCGCGCTGACGCTGGGACGCCGAGATTGACTCTGTGCTTTAATTAATTAAGTAACTATTTTCCTTCCCATCTGTTCCTGCATCCGACTTAATCTTAGTTCAATATTAGTTCCTTACAACTTAAAAAAACAACCCACAACTACACAATAATAATAATAATAATAATAATAATAATAATAATAATAATAATAATAATAATAATAATAATACATTTACACTTGTAAATATCTTTATTTACGTTGGTGTGATATCATCTTTAACCAAAATTATACAAGAATTTGTGCCACTGCTCACATTACTTAACAGGATTTCCCCAAATAAGATGATCTCCAAAAAAAGCTCCGCTTTCTTCCTGATAAAGAAGACGGTGTAGTCAATGTTCTTACATTCAAATATAAAGGGGCGGGGGGTCCCTCACAGGGAGCACATAGTGGCCCTGGCACAGATACGGGTGGTACAAAGGGTGCGCCTTAAATAGCCTCTTTTAAAAAGTTCTCAAGGCCCTTTATATGTTAATTAACCGATAGCGATTGTTTTTGCCTCGAGGCTCGACATGGAACCTCTGCGCGACCAGAGCGGCGAAGGCCGGCTGTCGCATTACAGGTATAAAAAAGATGAAAAATAAGGAGTGGGGGGGAAGAGAGAGGGTTGGGAGAGTGGAAAAGATGAGGAGGGATGAACAGGAAGGCCACCAGGCAATGGGAGAGGTGAAGGTAGCAAGAAAGTCTCTATCCAAGTGATTAAATAGTTATTCGACCCTCTTTAAAATTTCGTATAGACACCAATCATCCGAAATTGTATCATAATCATAAGAATAGCAACCTCTTGTAGTTAATTTTCTTAAACGTAGCTGATTTATGAAACCTAATCATGATGACACTACCTTTAACAGAAGGGGGGCGTGCTAATTAAGATATAAACAATTAAACATGGAAAATACGTCATCGTCAGCCAAACTAAGGGCTAAACTGAAAAGGCTTCTACATGTAAACTTTTTTTTTGTTTAAATGTGGTTAAAGCATGCTTGTTGTTAATTAAAATGGCGTACCAAGCCTGACTTACAATGCAGAGCCAGCCCGAGGCACAAGGAAGCTATACGCAAGCTCAAAATGCTTTAAAATTCTTCAAAAACGATTGACGATTCAAAAGATCTGGTCAATGTTCTGGGTTTAATAGCAGAGAAGAAGTGTTTTATAGTTATATAGTTAGTTATGCCATGGGATTGGTTGATGAATATTTCCTACAGCTTGATTCTGTGCTGGAGTTATAACAAACGGATAACATGCCATCAAACGAATCATAAATTTATGATTCGTTTGATGACAGGTGAGTTCATGAAAAAAACCTCATACATGGACTCCATTGTTTGGATGGCAGTTTAAACCTCCGTCTAGATCACGATGAAGATTTAATATAAGCCTACATGGCCTTGATATAGTTTAAAATGTTTTATGAGTTAAACAGCGAACAAATACAATCTCAAACTTCTTAAAGAAACGAAGTGGTTTTCCGTAAGACAGAAGGGAATACCCAATTCTTCGTGTATAGATCATGAATTGCGTTACTCCAAATGTTCTTGAAGACTGTGAATAGTATATAGTAAAGTAAAGTGTTATGTGTATTCAGTGTGGTGTAGCTAAAGTCCACTGCCGATCCGAGTCACCAGTTGCACCAAACAGGGCTTAACGCCTGCGAGTGGCCCGGCTTTAACCAGGGGGCTGAGAGCGCCGCAGCAGATGCGCACTGAGCTCCGGACAGGAGCCAGTCCATCTGGCGCCTGACGAGGCAGGGAAAGGCCCGAAAGCCGACGTGGTAGTACAGCCCAGAGGCGAGAATTTAGATCAGCCCCGAGGTTTTCTGGATGGACCGTCAGTGAGCGAGGGGGGGGGCGGTGAACCGTATATATTAAGGGGCAAGATTGGGGATTATGTGTGGCACTTCAGAGCGTGTGAAGTCTTTTGTGACCTGTTATCCTAACTTTGAATCTATATTTGGAAAGGTTCAGATCACAGCAAGCTGTTTAATTAATTAATAAATAAATATTCTTAGCATCACTGTTATCTTTTTTTTTTTTACGTTTTTGGTGCAAACCTCACATTCGCATTTAGGTTAAGCAACAATGTAGAAAGTCAGGGTTGGGTTGCCCTTTTGTCAACCCAAACTTTTCAACCCAATTTATACGTTTTTGGGCATGGACGTCTTTTCACCTTTAACTTTTCAACAACTCTTCCACATGTTTTCAGTCATGTTTCTGGTTATAATAACATAATTGGATAATTTAACAAGTCGCAATTCTTTAATTTCATGAGCATCTGTAACACATTTCATAACAAGCGTATAACATTTAACAACTGTAGACGAAACCATCAGAAGATCACGGGACCAGTCCCGAACGGAAAACATTTACAGCGTGTTTCAGTCTAAATGTGTCTAAAGCTGCAACACACTGGACGTCCATTGACGTCATTTTAAGTTTGTCCCAGATCATTTTTCTTCAGCGAAAATGTTGAAAATAAGGCTTGGTAAACGAACCCAACTGACCTTTCTTTCACATTAAGAAATCTATAGAGACTTTCAATCAAATTTTTACGTTGCAGACGGAAATACACGTTTCTCTTCTGTCTTTTGTACGCAGATTTGCTAAATGGGTGATGATAATCTCGCTAGACTATTTATTATTATTTTTAGGTATTCTAATAGAATGCAGTTCTTTTATTTAACGACCACCTGTATAAAATGTCACATCAAAAGGCTTAGAAAACTCAGAAGTAAACGACTAAAAACGCTACGAGATCATGGTGATCAGACCAGATTGGTTTAAACGGTTTAATACAGAGCCACAATTTATCCATAATAGATCGCTATAGCCTGCAGTCATTTAATCCAGCCTATTACTGCCGTGTAATCCCCTTTACAGGCGAGGGTTTAACACAACTTTCTGCACATTGAGTCCGACTGTAACACTTAGATCAAGTAAGGATGCAAGGTTAGACGAATCCATGCTGCGTTTAAGAATAGCCTGCTTTTGGAAACCAAACACACACACATATATATTTGGAATAAAACTCAAAACAACCCAGGTTTCATATTTTGAACCAGATAAAAAGACACACAAGTTAAAAAACAACCCCAGCCTACTTATAGGGGCACATGTGTTGGCCTTGTTTATGAGTCTGTTTGGATTTTAATCAACCCCGGTCAGACACCGGCCTCATATGGCCATCAGCGTCCGTTAAATCGGTGCGTCTGCATTTTCCTCTAGCCAAAATAACGTCTGACACAATGGAGACGCAGATCAAAACAAACGGCGCAGAACATGTTTGCCCTTCCTCGGCAGTAAAAAAAAAAAAGTAATTAAGAAAATTGTGTCTGACCTACATAAAGGATGCGCCTCGGAAGGAAGCACAGGTTAATATGCTAATATGGATCTGCTAATTGTGGGGATTTACTGTGTCGTTTTGGCGGAGGGGAGGGGCCGTGGGGGGGCGTCACTGCCTCGTTTAAGCCTTCAAGATCTTCAGCAAATTAATTTCTTCTCATGCAGTGCGTGAGGTGAGGAGAGCAGAAGAGGCAGGAAACAGGTGTTCGCCAATAAATGGACAATTAATGACAAACAGACCAATGGAAGAGGTTGGAAACCACTCAATAATCGGGGAGCGTCTCCACAAAGTTTAGTTAGAGATGCCCAGATTGTAAGGAGTAAGCATTTCAGAAGGTTCACTAAATATATTGCTTTGGCAGCGCAAAGAATAAAAAAGCTCCAGAAAAACTGCAATACCCAATTAGTTCATGCAGTTAAATACATATGTTCCTTTTTAGTCTTTGCAAAATTCAGGAAGAATCTCACTCTATTTAGCTTTGGCCTATATGGCCATTATGTCACTAATTGCTTGCTCAAAATGACAATGAATTCAAATTTAAATAACTAAATAATCCAGTTTGATTGAGGGAAATTGCATTGCTACTAGTTCTGGTTACATCTGATTGGATGCTCTATAAGAAAGGGGTTACCTTGAAATAGCAGAATGTCCACACAGATTTGTTTGTGCTGAGCTTGTGAGGTTACTAATGTTTTATTTGTAAATATTACCTTTGTATAATGCAAACGGCAAGAGGAATAAATTGTCTATATAGCTTACAGTTTAAAACAAAAATAAGAACAAAAAACCTAGAACTGCTATTTATCTTTGCAAATAAAAGTTTGTAATGAATCACTTTTAATGGTCAGTTGGAGTTGGTGGGTTGGGGGGACAAGGTGGTTCTCAAGAAAAAAAAAATGAAACCATTGCTCCAAAGGACAAAATTATGCCTCCAACATATTTAGCTAACTAGCTATTGCAGCTCAGCAACATAAATGTTTAGTTGTGGCTGCTGGCCCCACTAGCTCCCCTTTGATGGTACCAGTGGTGTCTTGCTCTATAGGACAAAAATAGACAAACAAAACGTAACTAACTAACTAACTAACTGCATTTGCAGTCTTGATTTTTTACTTCATACAAAATCAACACAAACAAAATACGTAGTATTGCTATACTCTGAATGACCAAGAATGGAAAGGAAAATAAAAAACAAACTAAAAAAATAATTTCACATTCAGAAATAATATAGTTGCGAGACTAGCAGGGGGTAGAGGGAATAACGGCATTTTTTTATGAGGGAGTCGACCCCCCTTCCTGCTCCCACTTGATAGTGCTACTCCTGTAGTGTTTTGAAGGATTTAAAAGGGCACTTACATGAAATAAATAAAAAGAGAGAACAAATGTACAACTCACTGTTGCAAGTATTTTGCTCTTTTGATTTTTTATTTATAAAAATAAGATCTTGCAATGTCTCCAGTGAGCAGAATGAACAAGTAAGTGGTGGCTATTACTCGGGGCTCCCTTTTTTTGGGGTAACTACTCACAAATCTGTGTTATTGTTAATATCTGTCTTTAATTTAATTTGATTTCACGTAAAATCGTCTACATCAATCTCCTGTCAGATGCACAAGTTATAATATATTAATAATCCCATGACCTGGGGTGACTGCCGCCCACCAACCATCAGTCAAGACTGAAACCCACCAGACAGGTGAATAACATGGTTGTTTTAGTTACCTGCAACAACATTCACCAATTATCACTGTGGTTTTGTGTTGCCAATTAGCGTGTTTAATTGTCGCATCTTTGTTGCTGTAATTACTCGGAAAGTCAATTCAGATGTTCAATCCAGGTCAGACACGTGTCATCTGCTGCGAATAAACAGAAGAAAAGGCCAATCTGCTCCCAACGGACAGTAGGTAATAATCCTCTAGCCATGGTTATAATAATTATAAACAACCCTTTGGACGTTTTACTGATGACCAACGTGTCTTCAGTTTTTCTTTTTTTCCTTTTTAAAAGAGTTGGGTGACGTCTTTTCTCACTTCTTGACGTTGAATTTTTAAAACAATAACTGGGAGAAAGGGGTACAAACGGGAGGCAACAACTGATCGACTGTTAGAGTGTTCCGTTGGCGGGTTTAGTTGCTTCCAAGCCATCAATTAATGGTCTTCTGCGCTGAATGATTAACAGTACTTTTAATAAACGATTACAAGCATCAGCCGTGCAGGAGCGAAGCTGTAAAATTGATTTGAAAAACTTAACTCCAGCAGCTGTTGGATTAGTGTGAGCCTGGTGCATGTGCGCGCGTTCGTGCGCTTCGATCGAAATTCATTAACTTCTCTTTTCAAGAGTTTCTGAAGTGCTCCTGAAGATCACACGAAAGCCAAAAGTCTTTCGACTATTTCCCGTGCAGATGGGAGGAAAAGAGCAACACTCGAAGATTTTTTTAAATCGCTTTTTTTTCCTAGAGAGATCCTTGCTTTCAGACGAGGTTTAAAAATCTGCTAAATGTCTGTTTATTTAGTGTGATTATTTTCCCATTGTGTCTATGGGATTTCAGATGATTAACCCCATTTACAGCAAAAATAATGGTGATATTCACGTTCATTATTGCTTCAGAAGTGGCTCCAGGCTTTACTCTGAATCGAGGCTTCAATGCCAAGCATTAAATGGATCTTTGAGGGTTGAATTAATTTTCATCACGTTGAAACCTGGCATCTGTAAGATGTATAAATCCAACAGCACACCGGAAAACAGTGCAATCGGATAAACTCTCCTTTAATATGGATATAACATTGTCTTTCAATTGTTGTGGATAAAGCATCAATATGAGAACTCCCACAAAGGCCAGATAAGGTTTCCTGATTGTTGGGATGTAACAGCCACATGAACACATCCCACAGTTCTGCCCATTTTAACTGCTGAGTGGTGGTTCTTGCACAAATGGTGCTCTGCAAGCACCTACCTCTGCTTTATAAAAACAATTTTAACACATTTTAATTTGTTCATAATAACTTAACTCAGGTTTGGATATTGTAGTCCTAATCTAAGGAAGTCCCAGTGCCAAAAAAAACCTGTCATAAATCATATTCTTTTGTGTTTTCTATAACACAAAAAGGGGTTCACACTTCTTGAACTGAACTTTAGAGAACCTCACGGCAAAATAGAATGATCATTTAACATTTACTTGGTCTAAGGGTTTTACATTTTTTGCTAGAGATGTTAAAAAGCAGTACAGATTTCTTAAAAGGAGCACAAAAAAGCCAAAGGCTTATAAAAGCTACAAAAAAGAAAAAATGTTTTCATTTACATCAATTTTCAGTTCACTCTGTCATTTTTAAAGTCAATTTTTAGAAAGCACTGGCTTATTTTGAAATTTCATTCTGAATTTTATTTATTCACTGAAAAGGAAAAAGCACTGAAGATGATCTTGAGAATTCAAATTTGAAATGTAGCAACAATTCTGCTGAATATTTTTGAACAAGCTGTGGTAGTTATGCACAGTGTAACAATATCAGGAAAAATCGATTTTTTTTTTTCCATCCCTATACTGGCTGTTATCACTTGTGCATGATGTGCATGATTTGTTGCCATCGTGGACTTGCATATATGTAGGAAAAACTACAAGAAAACCTGAAGGATACACATAATTTAGATTATCCTGCTGCAGTACATTTTTATGATGCTCTTCATATTTCTTCATTTTGTGGTATTGAACAGGTCACTCTTCCATCTACAGGTGATCTCGATCAGTTACTTTTTTGAAACCACGTCGCCCTGGGCAGTGACCAAAATCCCTCATATCAGAACTGCCACTGCAGCAGCTTTCCTGTGGATACAGCTTCATCTATATGACAATGCTTCTAAGGGGACCTTTCACTTCGTTTTTCTACTTTTTATTCCTCTGTTTCTTTTTTTGTTTTTACAAATGAGCCTTTTGAAAACAATTGGACTTAAAGAATGGAAGAGAGTTGATTTGTTTGCATTGAGATTCAAACCTAAATGAACTGATGTAATTTGTGTTTTTTCATTACAAATGTAGCCTTGGCACTTCTGATAGACCTATTAAAATGTATGTAATGTAAAGAAAATGTTGAAATTGTTTTAAATCTTAATTCATTCACAAATTTGTTTTTTGTAGATTTTTTTTACATGCAGCTTTCGGTGATAATTTTTCTTATAATATTCAACTCTAACAAGCGAAGTGCTGGTTTTTCAGACCTGTTTATACTGTAACCAGGGAAGTTGGCATATGGTAAAGCGGCAACCTTCTTGTTATCCCTACATTTTTTCTTTTTGTTTTGATATAAACACTGTTTACTATACAATATAAAATATGTCTCATGAGTGCAAAAATCATCTTCTTTGGTTCTATATCAAGAATTTCCTTCCTGTTGTGCACCTTCTGTAGTTTTCCTTTCTTGCTGTCCTTGTCCCTGCCAGCAGAGTGCGCTAGTTGGGTCGTGGAGCCTGAGGGGAGATTAACCTGCAGGTCCCTGTGAAAAAAACACAACACACACAAGCTTGTTCTCCCACTTTCAGACCCATTACGTGTACACAGGACGAGTATGGGTGGTTGGGAGTGATGCAGGTTCAATGACTTTGATCCTGTAATTCCTGTGTAATCTCTGTAATCTCTTAAAGCAGAGCAGTTTGAATATATGTTGTATGAGTGTGAATGTGCAAGAAACGATGTGTGTAGTGTACATTGAATTAGCGGGATGAGACAGAGGCCGAGACTTCTGCACAAAGGAAATCTTTAAGCATGAAACGATCCGGCCACCCGCTCATTTACTCCCCCCATTCCAGTCCAGAAAGAAAAAGGTTAAGGTTTTAGTTTTTTCTTCTTTAGTTACAGTGGTTCTGTGAGAAATGGCAGGGCACAGACAGAATAAAACCTTCCTGGTACGAGGTCTTATCTGTTGAGCGAATGTCCCTGGGAAGTGGACGGATATTTCAGAACCAGATACAGATATATTAAATGTTAACAAGGTGTCAGATGAAAGCCTCCTGGCACCACACTCTGACCATTTTTCTTGTTGTATTTTTGAGGAAATGTCACTTAAACTGAGTATGTAAGAAGTCTAATTTTATGTCTTGTATGTGGAATTGCTTAATAATAAAACATACTATTAAAAGCCCACTTTAATCATTGTGTGTTGTTTGAGTTAAATGTGCAAAGAGTCCACAACTATCACAGAAACATTAGACTAAAAGGAAAATATATTTTCAATGCATCTTCAAAACTGAAATTACTTATTAAAAATAAGAAAATCTGTTTTATTTCATGAAAAATCAGGTGTTTATGTATCCTTTTTGAGCATTAAAACATTTTGACGACAAATGTCAATGCATTTTATTGCAATTTTATACAAAAAACCAACACAGGGTAGAGCACAATTTAAAATAGGACAGAAATACATGGTTTTCCGAAAGAAAAGAAAAAAGATAAAAATGAAAGATGCATAAGATTTTCCTCCTGTTTAAGTCCCTACATTCTTATAATATCTTTGTGTAGCAGAAAGATACCAGCACGTCAACCTGAATACAACATTCACAAGTACAACATGGTGAAGGCAGTATCATGTTGTAGGTATTTTTCGCAGAGACAAAAATCTTAGTCAGAATTGATCTGAAAATGTGGGAAGATATGGGTAATTTTGGAAGAAAACAAAGGATGCCACGATTCGTTGATTCAAAGCAAGCAAAATTGTCAACCAAAAAATGAGTAATTAACGTTATCTTTTTTTTAAATCTTTGTTTTTCACTTAAAATGGTCGTTGTGGTTTTCTCTGCTCTATCTGCCTTTCCGCCCCTGACGCACACGCACATTTCTGACAACCGGGGTCAGTTGCGGCTTCAGCAATGCCCTAACAGCGTATCATGGTGAGCTGACAGCATAGCTCCAAAGTTCTGGAGAGTTTTATTAAATAAAGAGAGACGTAATTGTAATGCAAAATTCACAAAGTAGAAGCTGCTTTTGCATTGCTGTATAGCAGTGTTGTTTGAACTTCTTTAAGGGAAGCCTACTGTGGCTGACAACAAAGAGGGACAGTAGACTCTGTCAGCTAGTTAGGTTGTTAGCTGCTAACATTAGCAGCAACAGTAGAGCGATTTTCTCTTTTCCCCGATGTGTTTTTTTTAAAAACCGTATCTCCTAGGTATCCAGGTGTATTCATGGATTGATGAAAATATCTAGATTCTCTCATAGGACGTCCTCTATGGCCCAAGCTGCTTCTTTAGGGACTGGTTCTGATAAGTTCAAAGACAGAACAGACAGTGCTGCTGCTGCTGTTTACCGGACATCAAGGTACAGTTGTTGCGGCAAAAAACTGCTGTATATTATTCTATTAAAATACTTATTTTGTCAGAATATATTTTTTAGACTGACTTTAGATGTTAAATGGCTGTGGAAGAAAGGATCATTCTAGAACAATCACTCTGTAATGCAGATATTTTGATGAAGCTCCTGACTGTCGTATAAGTTAGTAGCTGCAACTTAAACAGTCGTGATAGTAATTTCACCACGCTTAGGACACGTCATGTGTCTGCTTTAATGCTAAATAATTGTTTGTAGAAGCCCTAAAGAAGACCTGTAAGAGGCTACAAAAGTATGATGAGTGTCAAATTTCACCCTTCAGCTGGATAATAACCCTGAGCATACAACCAGAGTTAAAGGATACAGAATTGATTTGGATAAAAACATATTCATGTATTAGAATGATTCATTCAAAGTTAAAAGCTAAAGCATCCAAAAAATATTGGCAAGACAAGAAAATTTGTCTACTCACAACTTGTGTACTCCCAGTCCGATGTCATTCAGCTGCTATTTGGAAAAAGAAGAATGTACAAATGTAGATTTACCAAATTCATAGAGACAAAACCAAAATGATTTGCAGCTGTAATTGCAGCAAAAGCTGGTTTAACGAAACTTTTTTTTTTCTTTTTGTGTTGGGGAAATACAAATCCTCTCGACATTCAAAAATATTGAAAACTATATTTACTTTTTCTTATGCTTCACAAGTATACATTTTGTTTTGGTTCATTACATAAAAATGGAATAAATTATAAAAATATTTCTTATTGTAATGTGGTGAAAAGTGAAAGAGTTGAACAGTTATGAATACAGTCAAATGACTTTACTAAGAGTAATTTTATCTTTTTGAGCTAACATTTACAGCGTAAACCTAATAATTATTGTGTTTTGGAAAGTGGATTAATAACATATTCCAAAGTAAGTTTCCATCATGTAGATCAAGTTTTGAATTGAGAAAATAAAACAAAATAAAATTCAAAATAAATGTATATATGCTCAGAAAGAAGGAGGTGGTAAAATAACAAGTTGCTGCCTAAATACTTCTATAAGAACAAGGGTTTGTCCAATTGTTCTGTTTGGCAGTACTACATACATTTACATACAAGATGAAATTATCCACATCAGTGACATACTGTAAAAAGATGAAGAAACACGAAGAACAAGTAAGTAATCAAACATAATGAAAAAGTCACAGGTCTGCAAAAATGAAGCTGTTATAGAAGGTTGTAAAGCTTTGTTGGGTACCATTAATATATTAAAATTGAAAGTCAAATATAAACCTTATAAAATGTTAGATGTAAATTATCTCTAGGCACTCAATTATAATAAATAAGCGGCAGTGCGCTCAAATATGCAAAAAAAAGTCAAAATGGACAACTATAATTTTTACCTAGAGAGGATTGACAGCATTTTATAAAAGTTTTACAGAAATACTCCTAAAAATGGTCAAAGCAGTAGGGGCCAATCTCAAAATTGTAAAGTCATGGAGTGGGAAAAAGCAGAAAACTGAAGACTGTAAATGTTAACAGCAGAATAAATGACATTCAAAAAGAATAATTAATATTTGGCTGTACTAATAAGATGAAATAATAACAGAGTAGGAGAATAAACATAAAAGCTGCATCCAGTTTCATAGCACTATATTCAAAATACAGCAGCTTTGAATATAGATAATAAAGAGAATGGTAAGATAGAGTGTGGTAACCATGATTAAAAGGACTCTGTATTATCATTGTTGGCTTATTAAGGAACAAAGCTAGGATTTTATGCTTATAACTATCTTCCTGTTATAAAGCTAAAGCCAGGTGGTGGGTCAGCACAGTAAGGTAAAAATTTCACTTGGTTTTTGTTTGTGGTCCAGTCCACCTTCAAGCACACATCTTACAGGTAATTCTAAAATTTAGTGAGGACCATTGTCTGGGCCATATATAATTGACTGCACTCTGAATTACTGATACTTTGTTCGTGTTTCTGTTTACAGTTATGCTGATTAAAGGTGAGTCATCATCTACTTGACAGGGATTGTTCCAATTCAGCTACATTGGACATTTCTGGAGCCTGTATGGCATTTTAGAGATAGGCCAGAATAGTTTCATTAGATTTATGTCCAGACTTGACTAGGAAACCAGGTTTAAAAAGAAGCAATATCTTTTCCACAACTGTCACTTCAAAATCTTCCTTTTTCTTTTGAGCCATTCACAGGTGGACCTTCTGGTTTGTTCTAGATCACTGACCTACTGCACAACCCAAATATGCTTCATTCACAAACTGATAATCTGTCATTGTCCTTCAGAATCTTCAGCATGAGCACAGTTCTTTGTTTTACAAATTAAAGCAAGTTGCCCAAGTGCTAAAGCAGCACATCAGCCCACAATCATAACGGTATCAACAACACCATATTTTATTGTCAGAATTATTTTGTCTTTTTGGTGCGATGTTGGTCTGGGTTCTGTGTTGAGTAAGTCATCAATGCATTTTTGTGGAAAGTTTGGCATGCCAGCAACTCCTGGGCAGATTCACCACTGTTTTCTGTTTGTGCCTCTCAATGCGGTTTGTAGGAGCCTATGAAATGGCATTGTCACCCTTTCCACACTTTTAGA
The DNA here is from genome assembly GCA_028564705.1 of Apricaphanius iberus. Taxonomy (NCBI): domain Eukaryota; kingdom Metazoa; phylum Chordata; class Actinopteri; order Cyprinodontiformes; family Aphaniidae; genus Apricaphanius; species Apricaphanius iberus. The sequence goes on from JAPXFQ010002017.1 coordinate 1,088,475, forward strand.
TGTCAGTGGCTTTGTTTTTCCGGTGTTGTTCATTTTATTAACATGATCTGTTGCTTTTAAAAATCTACCAAGCCTACTTTGTGGGCAGGTTTTGTTTAAAGAACGTTTTGATTCTTCCCATAAGTCAGCAATTAGGCCTGGATTTGGCTATTAAAATTGATCCAAGAATATTCTTAATCACAGTAAGCTCATGGTCCTAACTGGGGAGCAAGTAACTATTGAATTATGGTCTGAAAAATGGCAAGGCCACTCTAGAACCTTGAAATGCTTTTTACGTAGCCACTCCTTTGTTTCTCAGGCAATATGTTTGGGATCAATGTCATGCTGAAAGATTCAGTCTTGTTTCATCTTCATTGTTCTCACTGTTGGAAGGAAGTTTTTGCCCAAAATTCTACAATAAATTGCCCTAATTTATCCGTTCTGTAATACGGATCAGTCTTCCTGTCCCCTTTGCAAAAAAGCAGTCCCAAGCATAATGTTTCCACCCACATGCTTCACAGTGGGTATGGTGTTCTTGGGATGCAACTCAGCATTCTTCCCTTTCCAAACACACAGTAATACCAGAGAGTTCTGTTTTGGTCTCATCTGACCACATGACATTCTTTCAATCCTCCTCTGAATCATCCATATGGTCTTTGGCTTCTTCAGATAGGCCTGGACATGTGCTGGCTTAAGCAGGTGCATTTTTCGAGTGTTGCAGGATTTTGATATATGAAAACATAGTGTGTTACTAATACTAACCTTTATTACTGTGGTCCAAGATCTCTTCAGGTCATCGGTTACCTCTGTGTAGTTTCCTCACCTTTCTAAAGATTATGTTTACTCCATGAGTAGAGATCTTGCATGTAGTCCCAGGTCAAGGGAGACTGTCACCGATCCATGTTCTAATAATTGCTCCAACAGTTGATCTCTTCTCTCCAAGCTGCGTGTATATTGTAGATTTGGTCATCCCAGTCTTGTGCAGGTGTTCAATCATGTCACTGTTGTCCTTTATAACGCTCTCTGGTCTCAGAGGTTGGAGTCTGATTAAAGGTGTGTACAGGTGTCTATTTTACTTATTACAAGTTTAAACAGGTGCCATTAACACACAAAAAGATTGGAGAATAGAAGAGTTTCTTAAAGAAGAAGTAACAGGTCTGTGTGGGCCAGAATTCTTGCTTGTGTGTAGAAGCTATATGCATATTTTCTGCACTATTGTACACATAAATCCTTTAAAATCACCGACTTTTGTATATTCTTTCTCTCACAGTTGAAGTGCACTTGTGTTAAAAATGACAGACTTATCTTTTTAAGTGGGGCAGCTTGCACAATCGGTTGCTACCAAAACGTTTTTTGCCTCACTATATCAGTTGCATCTGGTGTAAATGAGCAGAGACACAACTAATACATGAAGGACAGTAAACCTAGAGCAACAGGTTTGACAACCACTGTCATGAGTGACATCCTCTTGAACATCTGGTTAAAATATGGTCAGAATTCTACAGTTTTTACAGATATTGTATCGTACACATATTGTCATATTTCTACATTATCAGGTTCTCAGCACCGGAAATTATAGTATGACAAAAGAAAACAAAAACAGCCTTTCGTTGCAAAATAAACAAAGATCAAAACGTTGTCTTATTTTCCTGACAGGCCACCATTAGTCATATTGATTTCCAGCCCTTTCAAATTCACAACCTCACCATGTTCCTTTTTTGGCCCCTTAATGCTTTTGTTTATCCTCAAATGTAAGAGAAGAAGATCTGAAGTGGAAGAAGGAACAGATGAAACGGAGCCAAATATGAACGGAGAGCGACGGGAGACACTTGTGTAACTTGTATAACAGAGTTGGTCAATTATAACAGACTCCTCCAGCTATGAGCCCAGTGGTCGGCAAAAGCACATACGCTGCTCTCCTAATTCCTGCGCTGCCGCAGAAAAACCTGTTTACTGTTGAACAGCGTGTGAGGATGTCAACCACAGCTTACGCATAAGGCACCTGAGATCACAGATTCGCTGCTTTATGGCAAGACAAACATCCACATTACACACTTGCGCACCACAACACGCAGGAAAAACACCACAACATCACTGATGTGTGTGTTAAAGAGGGGATGGGCTAAGACTGCTCCAGTATAATTACCAGGGAAGTCTCCTGATGTGCAACCTTTGCTGTTCTCACAATGAACCTATTTACTGTTGGAAACCATCAAAAACACTCCTGCACACACACACAGTCACACCAATAGAGATTTAAATACACTAACACACACATGGAGAGGTGTACGTACACACCAGAAAAACGTATATATACACACACAAACCATTTCAAACGAATGCAGAGAAATAAACAGAGATGAGAGCACACAACCCCTTCACACCTCTGGGAATTTTACTATTCCGTACTTCTCTGCATCTCTCATCCCTCTCTCGCTCCCTCTCTTTCACACACACGCACTCACACACACAAACGCACACACACCTCCATACATGCACGCACACTTCTCCTCTCTCTCTTCGTTTCTTCGTTTCTTCCTGTGCTCCTTTGTCTCCCTGATTATGCAGTCAATCCCAGGGTGCTCCACTCACTGAGATCATCCACCTGTCAATCTGAGGCACACATACGCACTTTTATTATTTTTTTAACTTATTTTTTTTTTGCACACACCATTCCACCAGTGATATTGATACAGAAGAAATATTAATGACTTCACTCACTTGCAATATGCTGCTGTGTCTTGCACTTCCAACACCAGGCCATGAAATTCGTCAAGACGCATTTCTTGAAACTTCCACTCAAATGAAAACAAAAGAGAAACGTGGTGAAATAACACGGCATGCTTTGTCCCTGAACACACACACACAGAAGTGTCAAAAGGTGTCATATCAAGTTATAAAAAAATGCAAGATGGCGTGTTATTTTAGCACATCTTTAACACTTGTCACTCTTTTTTTGTTGTGCTTTGGCATATTTTTTGGTAGTTATTTTTTTTACAATCATATATCAGATTTTGTTATATGTTTGTACTGAGCAGGAAACAGTAAAAATCATGAAAACCAGAGCAAACAGAGATGATTAGAGATGTGTTTCAGCATAATTTACAAACATATCAGCTACTTTAGTCGTTCTCTTGAAATCTAAATTGTATCATCCAAGTATTTTAGAATACTTGTTGCAGCATCTACAGCAGATTTTACAACAGTTTTAGAGTGAATATGATCAACTAAAGATGGAAACAAAACAGCAGGTTTAGGTTATTGCAAGGTAACTACAATGTTTCCTACAGGTTCAAAGTTGGGAGTCCAAGATAAAAAATCTTTTCATTCAGCTCGCCTTGAGTATAGCTGTTTTAGTGTGTTGTAATCCCGACATTAGATTCATTCTCCTTCTTTATAAATCTTTTATGTTCTTACTTACATGCACTGAAGAAGCAGTGAGGTGTGAATGAACCCAAATCCAAACAGTTCTTCATGCTAATATATGTTAAATAGCACAGAGGTTGCAGCATATACTCTTTGCTCCATTCTTCTACTGAGATCACAATGATCTTACTACTCGAAACGCAAAGTGGATGACTGAAATATTACCACATGGTCAATACCGTTTGGTAGGGTCCTCTTGTAGAGTAGGTAAATATTACTAGCCTATTTTTAAAGGTTTGGATATTTTTAATTTCTGAGTAAAAATCTCAGTTTATTTAAAGTTCACCGAAACAAAACTTTAGGAAACTATGCTTTTCTCCTCATGCAACCTCCTCTACTGGGATACAGTTTTGATTCCCATATTCCTAAAGCTCTGCATTGCATTACAAAAGGCTCCTCATCCAGTTCATTTTTTAGATCTATTTGAAAAAAAAATCAATAACTTATGTAATCTCTTTTCTATAAAAAGATAGAAAATATATAGTATATACTCGAAAAAAGAAGTTACGAGTGCATCATATTTGGGATTATCAATGCCATGTTTTTGCAACATGCACAATATAATTTGACATGAATAGGTTATGATTAATTACTTCAATTTGTTTTATGACATATAACAAAAGTTAAAATTTCAGATATTAATTTAATTCAACAAAACCAGCATTTTTTCTTTGATAATACACACATTTCGTAAAAAAGTAAAAGCAGTTTAAGCCAAGGTATATTACAAATCCATAAGCAGCTTCACATTCAGTTTGCATAAATGATTATAACTAACTAACTAACTAACTAACTAACTAACTAACTAACTAACTAACTAACTAACTAACTAATTGTACTGGGAGTTTGAAATTAAACATTGGGTAATTGGTGTATAAAGCTATGTTTTGCTATGGAATGCAACTGGTTAGCTTAGTTTATACCCCATCTATGTAGGTGCGGAGCCACGCAACGGCCTTATCCTAAACTTGAGAAAAGTGAGGAAAGAGCCCAGAACTACAGAGGGACATGGTCAATGATTTAAAGGGAGCTAGGACCACAGTAACAATGGTTATTATTAATAAAACACTACGTTGTCATTGATTACAATCCTGCAGCGCTTAAAAAATGCCCCAGCTTAAGCACAGATGCAGGAGAGTCCACAGGGGCGGACTGACCATCTGTGTGATCTGGAAAATCACAGAATGGCCGGTACTCCAGGACAGCCAGCAGGCCGGCCCACCACCTGCCCTGCACACAGTCATCTCACCTGAATTCCCCCCCCCACACACTCCAGTACTGTAGGTGGCAGTAATGTACCTTTAAGTTGGATGTCAGCTGCACTGGCCGTGGCCGCCAAGTAAGTAGAAGAAGAAGTGGAAGAGAAATCAAAGACGTTAGATAGAAGCATGTCAAACAAACAATGTGCATAACGCGGCCGCGGGTAAAAAAAACGGAAAGAAAAGGATGGGACTGAGAAGGCGAGTTAAAAACGAAATTGTGGAATATGATACTTAAGCTACTAAATATCGCAAACTAACTGAAATATTTAGCAGCACAGCCAGCAGCAGCACCTCGCATTTCAATATTAGCAACAGTGAAGAAGTGAGCCAGCCAGCTATGCACCAACATGCTACCAGTGATAATGAGGGACAGAAAGATCAGCTGGTTCCACAGGCAGATCCAGGACAAGTAAGTTTGGAACATGACAGGAGAAATAGTTACTTAGGATGATGTTAGGAAGTAATATTCAGGTTTCTACAGTTTTAATGATTACAGCAGTTACAACAGCTAAACTTCAACATGTTAGCTGTAAAATAAGGTAGCTAATATTAAGAAATATGTTGTGCTTTTACTTTTAAAAATGCTGGTAACGTTACAGTTCATGCTCAAGAACCTTTTCCAAAAGATTTTGAATACAGAAGTTACATTTGCAATGGTGTATTTTCATTTAGATGTAATTTTATTATTTGTGCAGTAAGATTAATTACTGCATAAATTAATCAAGCTTATGTAATTAATTCAGTTTTGAGACAGCATGGAATAAAATTAGTTGTTTTTAAATGTATTCCATCATTTGTTTATTCAGGTAGCTTAGACTAAGAACAGAGAAAGACACCCACTCCAGCTCAACTTTAAAATACTTTACTACAGAATGTTGAAACCTCAATTTCTATGTGAGTAAGTCAATCTAGACACAGGTCTAGGGGCCACAGGTCTGCAACCTGTGGCCCCTAAGCTGCAAGTGGCTCTTTAGACCTTCCACAATGGTTCTCAGGAACTTTGGCTAAAAGAAATGTACCAAACAATGTTGTTGTGCTTTTTTTCAATAAAAAATGTAGGTTTTAGCAGGTGTGTGTATTTTTTTAAATTGAATAATTGCTTTAAATTTCCATGATAGAATGATACTAAAAGTAACAATACTTTTTAGACCCATTTTTCTGGTCATTAGGTCTGAGACTATTTGCATGTCTATATAATTTTGCCACAAATGCCAAAAAACTATAAAATGAATCCATTCTTTTTCTGCTTCTTACGGTTTTCTTTCTTTTAAAACCTAAAAACAGAAATAAAACGGTGGCTCTTTATAAATTAGTGCATTTAACTCTAGTAAATTATGATAAAACATTTTAAGTTATGTTTTTCAAAAGATCATGTAACGTTTGCGGCTCTGAATTAGTTTTATTTACCTGTATTGAGCGCAAAACGGCTCTTTGTATGGTAAATGTTACAGACTTGGGTGCATACTTGCTGATGGAGGAGTATAAACTAAGCTTTAGGATTAAAGGTGAATGGTTGAAAAACTGAAAAAAAAGGTTTCCCAAAACCCAAAAAAACCCCCCCAATATTAACCATTATCATTGCTTATTCTACTTTTAGCCTATTTTATCTCATGGATAAATATTTGGTTTTTTTTACACATTAGTGTACATTTTAGGTTTTATATCGTTTTGATATTAAATGTTGCATAGTCTAGGAGTGATTCAAGTTCACATTTCACTGCAACCTGTATATGTATAACAATGCATACGACAAATAAACTCTTTGAATCTTTGAACAACCAGAAATCCTCGAAAACATAAAATGTCGAGACAGCCACTCATAGTTTTAGCAGCATTACCAGAAAATAACATAATCAACAGTGAAAATGTTATTTTTGATGCCCTGTCATCCTGTCAAAACAAAATGGCTTTAATAGACAAACAACCATCCTTTTTAGCATGTAACTAAACTTGGATTAACACAATAAAGAAAGTAATGCTAAATTGATGACTATGCTCTATGTGCCACAATATCTTGCAATCTGTTTCTGAAATGTGAATTCAGCTGAAAACCAGAAGTTTGCATACACAGTTTTTACTGACTGACACAGTTTTTGTTTTTACTACAATTATAACTTTACATATATATTTGTACCATTAAAAACATTTAGGAAAACCCAGTTCATATGTTTTAAGGCACACCTCAATTTAATTGTGTCATAAAATCCTGGAAAATTAAAAGTAAATCATTCAAAATGTCAAGAAGAGAACTTTGACCACCAAAGGCCTGGTTCCTCTTTGGGTGCAATGCCAGATGCTCAGATGCCTTAAGGCCCCACATTCGTCTGTTCAAACAACTACAACAAGTATGAAGTGAATGTAACTGTCCAACCACCATATTGTTCATCGAGTTTCCGGGTGCCAGAGATGATCAGGTCTGTAGGTACAGTTCTCAACTGTTTGTAAGGTAGGCACATAATACTGACCTGTCAAAAGTTGTATAAGGTTGTTTTTTTAAATCCAATTTAACATTTCATTGAGTCCATTCAGTTTTGATTTACATTTTTCTGCAGTTCTTTGTTACCAACGGCCAAAAGGGTCTTCATTCATTGAACCATTTAAAACTAGTTTACTGCAGTCTTTTGAAATATTTTGAATGGATTAACTGTGCATAATTTTTTTCCAAGTAGCTGCTCATTAGTTAACCCATGAAATAAAAAAAAGCAAGTTATTTGGGATTAACAATTAAATGTTTTTCCTACACTCAATGTAATTCGACTTCGCTGTTGTTGCATTTGACTCCCCTCCGCCTATATTTTGTATAATGTACTACAGAAATTACACTATCTGATTGCAATGCCAGTATCAGGCACCATTATTATTACCTCAGTGATACAGGCATCACACAAAATAACTATCCGTTCAATGTAGGTGGGGGAAGAAATGTGTCAGTAAAGTTAGGTACATTTAGTCTAAAGAAAATGGATTACCATCAGATTATCAATTTAAATATCTGGTGGAAACTGGACAAAGATATAACTGACTATTAAAGACAACAATTTTATTCATAGGTGAACAGTTGGTGGAGAAGGGACTTCAAAGCGAGCTAAAGAAGACAAGAAATTGAGAGCTAAAAGGAATTTATAAGATTCTATGAGACTGAAAGCATAGATGATGTGAGAAATCAAGTATCAAAGTCATAGCAGCGGAAACTACCCTTTCAGCAACAAGTGTTACCTATCCCAAACTTTAAGAAGAAAATGTTTTTAAAAATATTCAAGACTGACTGTTTTAGAAAAGGCAAATAATAAAAAAAGAACTTCAGTTCTATGCTGATGACACCGCTTTATTTAATACCTGTTAAATAATGTTACAAGAAATGTTACTTAAAATAGGTGTAATGCTAGACGATTTCTACATAACAGTGTGTTTTTGGATTTTTAACATTTAGTGGTAAATCCAGTGAAACAATACTTTCAGTTAGTACATATATCATTGACCTTTATTGGTCTTTAGATTTGTGACATTTATTTTTTCTTTTAGGTTAAACATCTTGATCTACCTCATGGCAGAGACACAAAGTTTTTTTCACCAATGTAAACTAATTCATTTGGATTGAGTCTTGATTCATATTGTGCTGTATCTACAGTATGTATTGAATTACAAAAGGCTATTCATCTATTAGATTAATTAAAAACTGTTATTGCACAAAAGTGGGAAATATTTTAGTGCAAAATCTACATGGATCCAACTTCTGCACAGAAACTGTGCTTTTCCAAGTGGCTTTTCACAATTGATGTTTTATGAAAGTCTGCGTTTACACACATGCACATTACAGGCATCAATTCAACTTACTCATATTTGTGTTTGTTACTTTGCAGTAATTATTTTAAAACCAAGTAAATAGCCACAAATGTATTGTTAATGCAAGTTTTATTTCCATTCATTTAATGAAATTTCAACTTTTTTTTCCTGTTAAAGCTCAGAGTACTGCAGATAAAAGGACAGACAGACTCTCAGACAGACAGATATCACCTTGTCTCCATAGCTCATTTCATTTCTAATCCTCATTCCATAACACTCTCTGAGATCCTGGGCCATAGTCTCCTGTGCTCTGATTGTGGAGGTTTCCATAGCAACAGAGTGGTCTTGTGGCCCTCGATGTACGCAAAAGCACACACACGCACACATTTACTCTCCCTCCATCTCTTCATGCATACATATTCGGAGCTACAGGTGCCCCCAAAAGTATCATCCTTCCTTCCTTTGATTGACGCACTCGAGGGGCTGTGGATCACAATTAGTGATGCGGCTAATTTCCCACAATGCCCTGCAGCCACTGGGCACCCATTGCGCCCGCAGCCAGCTCATCAATATTCATGAGAATATCTGATGAATATGTAAATGGCAACAAAAGGAGACGGTAACCAGGTGAACAACCGCAGCTCACCAGTCTGAGGCCAAGGCATGCACAGGATATCCATGTAAATGACAAGACATGGCATCATATCTCAAAATTAACAGCACAGAACTTTTCCGTCGCATATAAGTAATTCTAAAGAAGGTTTCAAAGGGGTAATGGGTCATTTAACACATTTTAAAACATTCCCAATCTTTAAATCAAGAATCGTACACTTTTATCTAAATGTATTTTTAAATTCAACTCGGTTTCCTTCAGTATGAGCACAGGATCAGCACCTCTTCAGACTCTAGTTGTAACATCAGCGTAAAATTTGAGCTTTGAAACATGCATTCTCACTATGACAATAAATGACACTACTTTGCTAATCATCATGTTTCAAAATATTTTCGAGAAAAATGTTGTTGTTTTTTACTTGTTGGACTGAAACAGTATTTTTTTCTGAGCCAAAAGGAGTAATCCATAAATCAATACTTTCTAACCACTACACACTTCAGCAAAGTTAGCAATCCTTTATGTAAACTTTAAGAAGGGAAAAAGCAACTCATTAAAGTGACATTGTGTAGTTTCCTGGGATAGGAGGCAGTAAACACCTAAGTCAATGCAAGCAAGCAGTATTTTTGTGTTCAAGCAATTACCTTACCAATGGGTGGCCATACAGGGCCAAAAGTAGTAATTGTGCAATTTCTAATACTACAAAGCAGATAGTTCCACCTCCATTGAAGCAACTACATTTGTGAAAGGCAAAAGTTTTCAGCATTTTGTAGGTTAGTGATATTCAGATAAATATTTTTTATACGGATACACTGTAATGTTAGACAGAATCGCCTCAATGAAAAAAAAAGGACTAATTTCAGGGTAGTTTTTACCTGTCCAGCAGAAAGCATATGTCAGTGTTTTTCCCTAGACTTTCCTGGTCCTTCAGTTATTTCCGTTCCAACAGAATGCAATGCCGATGTTTACTCCAGTTTTATGGTGGCGATGATCGTCTCCGTGGCATTCTGTCTCTCACATGGAGCCGTGGGCCGGGTCCATGTTACATGAAGCCTCAGAGACAACAGCTGATTGCACACCTCTTCCTGTGTTGGAAACCTGACTCTTTGCGGCCGCCTCTTCCCAAGTGGGAAACCGGCATCTCAGCGAGGAACCGGTTTTACGCCCCGGAGACCTGAGTTGGGTGCGTCTCGGGTTGGTCAGTCTGGGTTGGAGAAATATTTTTAAGCCTGTTCACAGAGCTCATCATTTAAAGTTTTATAGAGGACGAGATAGTGAAGTAACCGCATATTCAAAAATCAGTAAAGGATTTTTTCCACATCGGCCTATGTATAAGGAAACACTGCGTCCAATATGTCGGTCCCATACACTAGGACCCGAGCCCATGTATTTTAGACCCACTTTTTATGGTTATACGTTATGAAGTCAGCAATACTTTTCAATGATTGGGCATCATTGTATTCATTTTCAACAATATTTTGATTGATTTTTCCAGAGATTAATGGTAAAAAGTACACAGTCACTTTAAGTACTTTCTTTTTATTTGGAAACCTTTAAACATTTTTACGTTAATGAATAGGTAGTGAAAACACAGCACAATTGTGCAATGCTTTGAAAATTATATTTAAAATGGTAAATACCCTGGATTTGTATTTCCAAAGCAATGGTTTAAAACCATCATGCAAAGGGGTTAATATCATCCTACAAATGGCATATCAGGGGTTTGTGAGGTAGGATCAAAATATAAGCACAAACTCAGGATGATCATTATAAGTTAGATTTAATTAAATAATGTATTAACTTACAGACACCTGACAGGAAGAAGGAATGGCAGGGAGAACATGTGGTATCACTAAAGGTAATGGAAATGGAAATAAACAGAAGTATCCAGTGAAGAAAATGAAAAACTGAAGAGCTTAAAATGTACTAAGGAGGAGTAGAAGATGACGTAAAACAAATTTAATGAATTTACGTGAAATTACTGGCAGCTGTAGTTGCCTGTATTTCTCTGCGAAAAATAAAATGCGAATGTAGAAATTCAAATTCAAAAAACTTTTTTGATCTAAGAGAGAAATTAAGTGTTTTGTAGGTTTTTCTAATTAATTATTTAAGGAGTTGTTGTAAAGCATGATGGCTCTGGGGAGGAAGGATTTCCTGTAGCGGTCTGTGTAGCAAAACGGTTGAAGAAAACTGAAGACCACCTTCACTTCTTCTCCGATGATGGAAACAGTGTTTGACTTAACCCTGCTTCTTCTGGAAATCTATAATCATCTCTTCTGTTTTCATTCACGGTTAAAGTAAGATGATTGTTTCCACACCATGCCACAAAGCGGTCCACCAGCTCTTTGTATTCAGCTTCTTCTCCATCTCTGGTACACCAGGCAATTGCAGAGTAATTTGAATATTCCTGCAGGTGACCGGTCTCTGATTTTAACTGGATGTCTGAGGTGTACAGAGTGAAAATGAATGGTGAGAGTACAGTCCCTTGTGGTGCTCCTGTGCTGCTGACTAGCTGCTTTGACACACAATCCTTCAGTCTCACAAAGCGTGTTCTATTTGTCAGGTAGTATTTGATCCAGCTGATTGTTGAGGCCTCCACCTGTGTCTTCAGGAGTTTCTGACAAGGCAAATCACACTGAATTGTGTTGAATGTGCTGGAGGAATCAAATAACATGATTCTCACAGTGCTGTCTGCTTTGTCCAGATGACTGTGGCTTATTTGAAGCAACTGGATGGTGATCCTAACCTCCACAACAATCACCAAATTGCTGGTGGTCCAGATATGTTCTTGTTTGCTTACTCAGGTGGGGCAACAGGAGTCTTCCTAAGACCATCATGGTGTGGGATGCTAGGACAACTGGTCTATAGTCTTTGATGATTGATTTGTAATTTTTCCTTGGAACTGGAATGAGGCAGGAAGTCTTCAACAACACTGGGGCCTTCTCCTGTGTCCACCTAAGGTTGAATAGGGGCTTCAGAATCCCACAGAGCTGCTCTGCACAGGCCATGTAGACCTGCAGCCTTGTTCCGGTTCAGTCTCTCCTGCTGCCTGTTCACCTAACTTTTAGAGACAGACAAGTGGGGAGGGGAGGCAATGGGTTGAAGACAAACTTATGGAGGCAGAAAAGTTAATGACCGAGGTGAAGAATAAAACTTCCAAGGAGTGACAGGAAAGCTGTGGGTCAGATGAGCGTGAGATATCTGTTTGGCTGGGGACAGTAATGGAGGTGCTGAGCTTATCCTAAACTGAACCTCTTGTAACATGTGTTCAGTTCATTGGGAGAGGCACATAACAAATTTCTCAAAAACCAATGAAAATACAAGACTGAAACTTCTTAGAGAGACTGGCAAGAGTCAGAGAGTAAGAGTTACAGGAATTTCTTATGAGTACTGGTAGTGTTCTATATGTAACAAAGGGCTCTTGTTTTTCTTATACATCTGAACCAACTTATGAAACTGAACTTAAACTTTTGGGCAAACATTTTAAGCAGTAATTTGGCACAAAAACAACACTGCAAACAAAAACATGGAACATGGTGGCAACATTATGGTCTTTTGTATCTATTTTCTAATAGAATATCTATCTATTGTAGAATTAAATTTTTATAAAAAAATAATTCAGTGCATGTTCAAGCAGAGACAAGGAGCCAATTTCCAGTTCTCAGTTTTATTTTAAACAGATTAACAGATATTGCAGTTTTACAGAGAAACATGCCCATTTTCTCTGGGCCAGATAAAGACATCTGACGACGAATGGTTTTTCATGCCATAACTTTATAGACCTCCAAAACTTCCCAGAATCTGGGCGTCTCTTCTCCCTCGGAATCTGCTCCAATCAGAACGTTTTTAAAAAGTGTCTTGACAACCACTGGTCCGTCCAGAATTATGCATTCATAAGATGGAAGTGTCCTCCTCCTGGATCCAAGTCAAAAGTTCATTCTGAGTTTTATGGTTTTATGGTCCCGGTTCCTCCCCTACATCTAATCTAGAGACATCCTGGTTTTATGGCCTTGGCTCCTAATCTACAGACATCCTGGTTTTACAGCATGCAGTAAATTACCCAAGAGTTTTATTGCTTAAAAGCTTACCCCAATTAAAATACTGGTAAGAATGTGTTTTACAACCATGAATCATATAAAACAGACTTTTACCTCTGAACGCTTAACTGTATATAAAATAGCCCCAAAAAAGTAAAATACAACAAATCCCTCTTTCAATCTATTTTCAAATAGATTGATCACTCCTCTGTACTCTCCTTCAGGGTTAGTGTTTAAAACTTAAGATCTAAAACCTGTAAAGCATTTGAGAATGAAAAAAAAAAAAGTCAAACCCAAGAAATTTTATCAGTTTAAAACATGAAGTCTTTCATATGATACCACAACAAGACTTCCAGATTAAAATTCAAAACACAACCTGTTAAAATACCTTTTTAACCTTAACTCCCATTACTCAAAAAATGTAAATCTGTTAATTATAAATTCACCCTCTTTTGGCATTATACAAAAAAATATTATTTTAACAATTCCCAAAAACTACTAAATTCAAAACCCAAAAATGTAATAGTAGGTATAAGCATGTCTTAAATGTGAAGAGATAATTAAATCTGACTTGATACATGTTAATACTGTGGAAGAAGCTTAGAAAACCCTTGAACATAGACATTATTACTATGTTATATTCTGAAATAAATCAAACTTAAAGTGGGAAGAACCCTGTGAAACAAAAAAAAATAGTTAGATGTAACATTTTTGTTCTTTTAAAAGTTCATATCTTCTCTTCCGCACCGCTGGCATTCCGTCCAAGGCTGCTGGGAGTTGCATTCAGTAAATGTCTATAAAGGAACTGTCTTTTCCAAATGAAATCTTAATCAGATGATTACAATAATAATCCCTCTTTAATGGTAAATTACTCCCGTAATTGACCATTTCCCAAACACAGCCAATTCATTCAGGTGCAGGAAGATGCGATCTGATGCCATTAAGAAAACCTGGTATGGAATCAAATGATTAATTTAACATTTACGCATTGTTTCTGAATTCTTCCTTACAGCTTAAAAAACCCATCATATAGCCAGAAATATATCCCATAAAGTACGCAAAAACTAACCTAGTTAGCCTGAGTTTTTCCCACTTTAGCTGTCAGACCCTGTAAATTTTCCAAGTATAAATCAAAAATAAACCTATAAATTTAAAGTATCCAATTATCTTCAAATTCACCAAACCTGGGCACGGGAACAGAACCATGTTTTCCCATCCAGCACTCGAGACAGGCCTGGTCCTAATGGGGCAGCAGCTTTGTGCCTCTCCCCACTTCCTCAGGTACTTGCTGTGGATAAAGCCAAGAACGTTTGTTAATCTCAGCAAATTGTCTCCTGCATTATTGTCGAAAGGCAGTTATGACAAGACATTCCATAGATAAGCAGACCAGACGTTCCATCCAGCCTCAACACAAAGCACCGAGCTTCCTTGCAGCCATTGGAGTGCGTCAACAGTGGACAAACAGCCATACATGTCCCATGCCCTAATTTGGCAAATCAATATAATCTTATTTAGTTTTACTAAACATGTCCAAACAAGTAGATATATGGTCTGATCACAAATACAATCAAAAGTATAGAAAAACGCAGGTTAACCTCTATCAGTCAGTCTTACCCACTCTGCAAATTCTTTCATCACCCCCATAACTTCCTTCCTGTGATGCTCCTCCCAGCAATGATAAGCACACACTCAGTCTCCAAACTCCCCATCACTCAAGTGTACTGGATCTCTATCAAGCTGGCTCAGACAAAAAAAAATTAGTAGATAGGCACCAGCACCCCCCGTGACCCATTAAGGATTAAGCGGTAAAGAAAATGGATGGATGGATGGAAAACAAATGCAGAGAAAAAAATAACCCAAAGCATAAAAAAAAATTATGAAAACCAAAAACATGAAACAAAATGACGGAACAACTTTCGTAAAGAATTCTATGAGACTTGCAGGCTTGTTGTGCATACAAAGCCTATCTCACTCCTTGCTCCAATTAATGTAATCGCAGACTATTAAACCTAAAGTACTTATTTATTAACACAATCCAATCTGAATTCAAAGTAACTTTTGCTTATATAATTCCTCTTTAAACAAACACAAAAAGCCAACTGGGCAAGATATTCTGGTTGTAAATAACGAAACAGTTCATACTTCAAGAACATCTGTCAGATTCTGTGAAGTGAATCAAACATAGTCAAACTGATTTGTGCAACTAAAACTCCTCTTAAATTTTGTAGGATACATAGTAGTCTAATTCCCCTTAGCAGTAAAACAAAACAAAAAAAATTCAATACAGGAGGTTCAAGAGATAAGATTTCTCTAAACACAAACTAGTAGCATTAAAATAAAAAACAAAAACCAGCATTTTTACAGTATCCCAATTATCTCCTTCTATGTCTCAAAGTACAAACAGACATTTAATTGAAGCTTCTAAACAAATGTCAAAGAAATTACCACTGAATCATGTTTTCTTTAATCCAGCTTCTCAAATTAACATTTTCCAAAGTTCTCATTAATACGCAGACCGCAGTTCAGAAATCTGGGTCAGAATCCAAATCGAAAGAAATATCTAAGGTTGAGAGAGAAAGAGAAAAAAATAAAAAATAAAGAAAATAAAATCAAAACAATCTAAATAAATTGTCAGTTACAGAGTCTCCACTAATCAAATTATATATTATGCCATTATTCTATGATCAGAACTGTTCTAAAATGTTTTAGGACATGTAAATTTACTCTCAGCATCAAGTAGACTAGCTAACAATTAATGAATAACATCTGAAAGATTAATCTTAAACTTTAAAACTAAAACCAATTCTTATTTGTCAAAACAAAATGTGCATTCAAATATATGGTAAAAAATTATTTCAATGTAGCTGCTCCAATCACATTTTGCTTCTACACGATCAGAATAAATGAATTAGAATTTACTTCTTACTTGTAAATTAAACCATCATTTCGATCACTGCTGATATTCATTACTTGTTCTTCAACAAATCTACCAAAGAATTTAGTTGTTACTTTCAATCCTTAGACCAATTCCAAATTTATCCCCAGCCTGTTTAAAAACAAACTGATGCCTTAAAGATGACTCTGTGTTTTAATGTTTTCCTTTTTTTCAAACTCAAACATTCAAATCCCACTAGTTTAGAAAATATCACTATGATAAGTATTGTTTTGCATGGTAAAAACATTCAATTTGTAACGGAATTGAAATATGCTGGGTTACTCCTTGAGCCCCAGTTGAAATTTGATAAATCCAATAAGCATTTAGTGTCCACAAAATCCTTAAGAATGTTCAATTGTGTAAATAATTTTAACACCAGTCTCCTTTAGGTCATTTATTCAGAGACCAAGCTATATTTCTAAAGTCTATAGAGCCATCAGAAATAAGCCAAACATAATTTTAGCATAAATGATACTTATTTAAATCACAGAAAGAATTCATAAACTGTTCGTGGTCTCAGATAAGAATATATGCAGTTCTGAGAAGGTTTATTCTCTGTACCATTCAACACGGTGCTTATTAAAAATAATTTAAACCAGTTTGTTGCTTTCCAATTAACACCGTTTGCTTTTCGTTCTATTCTTATAATTACTGCTTATAGGTTTATCTTTATTTAGGCCAACTTAATCAAATCCTGCTTAGATCAATCAAAAAGCAACAAATCCACCTAATTAAAGATTCAAAAAATGCAACTTTTATTTTGACTATAAACTCCCCTCTTTTTAATTTTAAAGATGAAATCAAAAATTAAAACGTCACCATGAGTAACTGTTCTTAGTCATTTCGTTTAATAGTAACATGAATCATTATCCCAATAAATGTACATGCTCTCCTCATGTGATAAATTGAGCCTTCTCTGGCAAAACCAGTTAACTAAATTCAGCATGTACTTCTTAATCTTTAATCTCCGTATTGTAACAGTTCAGTTAAATGTGAAACACCTTAAATTGCCCTTCGTAGAAAATGTGCTAAAACATTGCCGAAGGGAGTCCAAATGAGTAGCAAACAAAATGTATCTGAGCAGTTATCCGAGGCCGTTTTCTAACAAACGTCCAGTCATGTTGTAACCCACTGGACAGGTAAGTAACACTAGACCAGAATGTTCTAGATTCGTAGGAGGAAGTGATGGTGAGGGATAAAGTTAGACACCAATTGAGTAAGAGTAAACACACAGAGGTAAGTTTTAGAAATGTCACTGTATTAACAGATATATATATATAGAATAAACAGTTTTACAAATATGGCCGGCCTTCAGTTTGACTTTCTATCTCAGTGTCTTTTAAATTGGGTGCACCCTTTAGAAAGAAATAAAATCTTTGTTTCCCAAAGAAGGAAAAAAAATAAAATCTTCCCTTTAATCTCAGAGTCTGTCTCAGTCCTACCACACCGACAGGACGACCAATGATGGAGAGGGTCCTCTTCAGTCAAAACCCAGATGCTCACTTGGTTGGCTCGCCACTCTCCTTCTTAGGGAGAGAATCCAGAATCCATGGCATCCAAAAAAAACCCAGCCTGCATAGCACAACAGGGCTTAGTTAAATCTATTCACTTTTCCTTTAACTGTACAGTTTGTATTTTCCAAATATCAATTTTATGTGTAATGTAACTTTTTCACTGTTAACTTATTACAGATTACTGCTGCATTAGTGTTGGCATAAGAAATGTCAACTTCACTGTTTTTTTCTATTGACAACACACAAACTTATTAAATGACTGATAAACAATCAGAAATCCACATGTAAATTATTTTAAACCCACTCATAGTTGAACAGTAATTACCAACGTTGGGTTAAAGCAAATAAAATAATGTAATCTTGTGATATCATGTGCCTATGTGCAGCAGCACTGTACTACACAGAAGAATTAAGCAGTCTCATAACCCATGAACCCAGCTTAATATTCCCCACCATAAACAATGCAGATAGCAGACACACACTCTCTTTTTTTTTTTTTTCAAACACATGCGCGCACACGCGCGCCTTCCTCCCCTTTTCCTAAGAGGAACACACAACAACATGTGAGCTTATGCTTCGGCTAGGTAGCTAACTCAACACGTGGATATGCTAATTCGCGGAGCTACCCGCTAACCACCCGCACTTCACACAGCACTCACGGGAAAAGAAAATAATTAAACAGGTAAGGTTCCCAGGGTCGCTTCTCTGTGGTCCGCCAGACGCTCAGGTATCGACCCAACAATTCCTTTTCCTCCACAGTTCCTCAGCATGTACGATATCACGTATTTTTCCAACTTTTCCCACTACGACTTCTGTGTCTCTGTTCTCGTCCTGACACCGCTCCGTGCTCTGCGCGTGTATCTTGCGGGTCTCATAACCTTGCACCTAGGGGGCGGGATATGAGCCGGTTTCTCCAATAGCAATTCAGCGATACTACTATGAGCACATGGGGTTTCTTTCCTTACACAGAACCACTTTGGAAGCCAAAATAGACCTCTGGGAACAAATAAATAAATAAATAAATAAAATACAGGATGAAATAAAGACTACAATTAATAATTAAATTAAAATTATGCTCAATGAAAGAGAACATAAAAACATAAAACATCTTTAACCATTAAAACATTTTTCTTTCCTTATTCAGGTAGGTAAAAAGGGTAGGTTATTTTACTCCCTTTTTCCCAACAGGTTACACTCTCCCCTCTAAAATGTATGCACATCCCGCTGCATGCTACAGGGCTGCTGGGTAACTGCTGTATGTGTTACCTCTATGGGGATGTTTGTTAGCCAATCCCTACTAGCACTTTCATTAAGGGAATGGGTGAGGGCTGTACTCAACCCTTGAAACAAGGATGTAACAACAGAAACTAGAGGGTTACCCAACTCAGGGTAATGGAACCTACGTGCTGGCTCACGTTGCCTGAGTGATCGCCGAACATGAGTCGTTTTTTCTGTTGTCCCCTCTGTCTTTTCAAGAGTTGGTATTTCTGCATGGTCCATTGTTTTTGTTTCCACGTAACTTTCTTCCAGGTGTTCTGAAGTTGTATCAGGTAAGTTATGAGGTTCCACTCCAAGTAAATTTTGATTTTCCGTTTCAGGCGAGTTTCCTGTTCCACTTTCAGGCGAGTTCGCCATTTCCTTTTCAGGTGAGTTCTCCGCTTCCTTTTCAGGTGAATTTTCCATTTCAGTTTCAAATGACTTTCCTGTTTCCTTTTCAGGTGAATTTGCCAATTCCTTGTCAGGTGAGTTTTCTGCTTCCTTTTCAGGTGCAGGAGTCTTGGAATATTCCATTTCTCCCTCCTCCCCAGCTGTACTGACATGATAGGGGTGAGGTTCTGCGGGGTCTTGACCATTGTTATTTGGGACAGGTGCCATACTGTGTTTTGGCATATCATACACCTTGACAAACCTCATGTCTTGACCATCCGTTAAGGTAGTTGTTTCATACCAGTTGTCATATGGGTCATAATCTGTATCAAAGGGCTCTTTATCTTGTTGAATGGCACTTTGTTGCCTTGTTCGAGGTCTCTTTGGGCTGCTCTTCAGGTTTTCTTCCTCTCTCTCAGTTTCAGGAAGAAATCCACAAGGAAGTAAAAGGTCTCTATGTAGCGTCCGGGCTGGTCCTTCCTCTTTTTCCGGCTTCACCGCGTAGACAGGTAAGTTTCCCATCTGCTTTGATACCACATAGACCGTGGACTCCCAACGATCCGCCAGCTTATGTTTGTTGCGGAGACGAAGGTTGCGAACAAGGACTCGATCCCCAACAGCCAATGTAGACTCTCTGACAACTTTATCAAGCCGTCTCTTGTTTTTTTCTGCAACCTTACGAGAGTTTTCAATGGCGACCTGATAACTTTCTTCCAGGTGAGATCTGAGTTTCCTTACGTACTGAGAGTGTGAACAGGGCTCTTTTCCTTTGACTGGCAACCCAAAGGCTAAGTCTAAGGGCAGCCTTGGTTGTCTACCAAACATTAATTCATATGGCGAGAACCCCGTGACGTCATTTCTCGTGCAATTATAAGCATGAGTGAGGGGTTTGACATGGTCTCGCCACTGAGTCTTTTCCTTTTCTTGTAGGGTGCCTAACATGCTGAGGAGTGTTCGATTATACCGCTCAACAGGGTTTCCCCTGGGGTGGTAAGGACTTGTTCTCACCTTACGGATACCAGCTAATGCACATAGCTCTTTGATGGTGTGAGACTCGAAGTCTCTACCCTGATCGCTGTGCAAGCGTTCAGGAAACCCATAATGAACCAAAAAATGTTCCCATAAGGTCTTAGCGACTGTACTGGCTTTCTGGTCTCTGGTGGGGATGGCTACGGCATATTTAGTGAAATGGTCTGTAATGACAAGGATGTCCTTAGTGTTATGGCTGTCTGGTTCTAATGAAAGAAAATCCATACAGACCAACTCCATTGGTCGAGTGGTTTGGATATTAACAAGCGGGGCAGCCTTGTCCGGTTGAGTCTTTCTACGAACACATCGCTCACATATTTTCACCTTCCTCTCTACTTCGGCGGCCATCTTCGGCCAGTAGAAGCGTGATCTGGTGAGTTCAAGGGTGCGCTCCATCCCTAAATGCCCCATTTCATCATGGAGATTCCTGAGTACAATGGGTCTTAAGGCATCTGGGAGAACTAGCTGGAAAAGGGTTTGTCCTTCACACTGCCGTGTCCGGTACAAAATGCCTGATTTCAACTGAAGCCTTTTCCATTCTCTTAGGATCAACCGTTCTTCAGGAGAGTCTGCTGTGTGATCTGCAGGTAAGTTGTTGGACTCCACCAGCCTAATAACTCTGTCAAGGACAGGATCTTCTCTTTGCAGTTTCCTGAGGTCAGACTCACTGTACTTGGGTACTGTTGTAACTCCATCTTGCGACTCACTTCCTTCAAAAACAGCAGGGATTGAATCTGCTTGAATGGCAAGGGATTCCACGTAACCATAGAAAGGTGAGAGCTCTTGAGCTTGTCTCACAGTATGTCTTTGACAGGTAGCCACGACAGTCTCTGGGGTCAACAATTCAAACCTGCCTATGGATGTTAATAGCTGGGAAGTGAATCTGTCAATCTTTTGGCTCTCTTCCTGCGATGCAGCATCATTTTCTAAGGCACCGTGGTGTCTCCTTGACAACCCATCCGCATCCGCATTCTGCTTACCAGCTCGATACTTGATATCGAAAGTGAAGGTTGAGAGAGCAGCTAACCAACGGTAGCTTGCAGCGTCAAGCTTGGCTGTGGTAAGTAGGTATGTCAAGGGATTATTATCTGTGACGACGGTAAAGGAGTTTCCATACAGATAGTCATGAAACTTCTCTGTGATGGCCCATTTAAGAGCCAAGAATTCCAGTTTGTGCGCTGGATATCTTGCTTCACTGCAGGAGAGTCCCCTACTAGCATAGGCTATCACACGCAAGTTCCCTTCCTGCTCCTGATATAAAGCAGCTCCTAATCCTGTGGTGCTGGCATCCGTATGGAGCACATAAGGAAGCTTAGGATCCGCATAACCAAGGACTGGGGACGATGTTAGCTTGTGTATAATTGTCTCAAAGGCCTGTTGACACTCAGTATTCCAGCGTTCAGCAAAGGGTTCTTTTGGGCTGAGGTATTTTCCACTACTCAGACCAACCTTGGTTCCTTTCCGCCGTGGTGGATACCCGGCTGTAAGGTTGGTCATGGGTTTGACAATCCTCGAGTAATCCTTCACAAACCTCCGATAGTAACCAGAGAAGCCTAAGAAGGATTGGAGCTCCTTTAAGTTCTGTGGTCTCGGCCAGGTTTTCAAGGCTTGAACCTTTTCAGGATCCGTCTTCACTCCATCGCTGGAAACAATGTGGCCCAAGTAACGCACCGAAGTCTGGAAGAACTTACATTTATTAGGTGAAAGTTTCAGGCCATATTCCTCGAGACGGCTGAGCACGTGGATGAGCCTAGTCTCATGTTCTTCAAGTGTATCTGAAAACACTATAAGGTCGTCAAGAAAAACAAGGACTTCCCTTAGATGGATGTCACTCATGCACTTCTCCATGAGCCGTTGGAATGTGCTCGGTGCATTGGTGACGCCCTGGGGCATCCGGTTGAACTCCCAGAATCCAAAGGGGCACACAAAGGCAGTCTTATGCTTGTCACTCTCATTCATCTCGACTTGATAGTATCCAGACCTCAGGTCCATCACAGAAAACCACTTGGATCCAGCAAGAGCGGAAAACGACTCTTCAAGGTTTGGCAATGCATATGAGTCTTTTATTGTTTGTAGGTTTAATTTTCTATAGTCCACACATAGGCGGACATCACCATTTTTTTTCCTCACCACCACAATCGGTGATGAGAATGGGGACTCGGACTCTCGGATTACACCGGCGTCAAGAAGGGTTTGAAGGTGCTTTTTGACTGCTTCATAATCTCGAGGATGAATTGGGCGAGGTCTCTGTTTGATTGGGGTCTCATCCATCAGCTTGATGTTGTGCTGGATTTTGGTTGCATGGCCAAAGTCAAGATCATGTTGGGCGAAGACATGAGAAAAGCTACTGAGCTTTGTTGTAATTCTCTCTCTCCACTCTTCAGGAAGAGAGGGGCCAAAATCAAAGCTTTTCTCAGGAAGCTTAACCCCTGTCTGGTGAAAAGAGCACTCAGCAACATTCTTTTGAACCTCCTCATCAACTGCATGATGATTCTCGACAACAGTATCTGCAACAGTCAGGTCTGCGATAATGCAGTTGGTAGGTAGAATGACGTCATGTTCAGTTTCATTTCTAAGGATGACAGGCAGCTTGTTGGAGCCACGCTCTGGCAAGGAAATGAGGCAAGATTCCACAAACACACCGCCTGGCAAGGTGGATCTGGATGGTTGCTCTAACAGGCCATATGTCTCTGAGTTGACTGAGCTGACACACATATAGCCTTGAAGCAGCACTTTTTGTTTTGCTGGGAGGACTTCCTGTTCTTTCCCTCTGAGCTTCACAAAACCAAGTTTTCCACTTGTTGCTTGTTTTCTCCTCAGTTGCAGTGTACGAAGAAGATTACTGTAGCCATGGCAAGGTGAGCTAAGGGAAAATGAGGATTCATTACAATATCGATCAAAGAGAGGGTCTAAAGTGTTGGTGCCAATTAACAATGGGACACCACTATTCGACCGAAGATCAGGAACGATTAAAGCCAATGTTGACATTTCTGGCTCAGACTCAAGAAAGGCTTTCGGAAATTTAAGATCAACCTCCACATATCCTTTGTAAGGAACCGGTTGGCCATTTGCTCCCTCCACTTCAAGGATATCGCTGATAGATCTGATAGGGTGATCGAAAAGATGGGTTTGATAGAAAGACTCGGTCACTGTGGTGACCTGTGACCCAGTATCAAGCAAACAACTGCAGTCTACCCCACCTACATTTACATTGGCCGTACATTTGCTACCTATAAGATGTTTCGGCAGTTTTCTTTCTTGTGTGACTCTGTGGAAGTTAATTGCAGGGTTTTGTTCACCTGTAGATGGGGGACATCGTGGTTGTTTGGCTTCCATTTTCCCCTCAATGGAAGCCATTTCTAGTTTAACTGGGGTGTGGTGGGTGAGCCATTCTGGGCTTCCCAAGCACCTTGCTTCACTCTAAGTTCTGCTTTCTTGGCCTGCACAAGGGTCGGATTTGGCATGTTGTTGCATGTGGATGCAATATGGCCATCCTCACCACATTTAAAGCAATACCATGGTTTTGGTTTCACCATGGCTGTCATTTGCTGAAGCTGTCCACCCGGCTGGGTATTTTTTGTCTTTTGTTTCTGTTTTGTACTCACCGAGGCATTCCTTTTTCCAGGTTTCTCTGGGCCGCATGCACTAAGTTTTGCGACTTGAACTTGAAGTTCAGCAATCTGCTTCTGGATGTCTTTGGTCATAGCTAAAAAAACTTGTTCTGCTTCCTGTGGCACACCTATATCCTCTGTGTAGGATGTGTGTGCAGCCTGCACATTTGACATGGCTTTTGGCTTGGTAAAACCAAGATGCTGTTTCATTCGGCTAGCTTTGTTGGCTTGTTTGTCCTCCTCAGTTCGCAGTGAGAGAAGAAGTTCTGCAAATGATGGTGGCCTACTCTTGAGTTGCTCAAGCTGGAGACTGGTGATGAGAAGACTATTCCAACATCCCCGGCAGAATTGCTTGAGAAGTTGTTTGTCAGCATCATGAGCAGGAATTCCCCCTTTAATGACCACATAGCTTAATGCAGAATGAAGTCGCTGCAGGTAGTCTGATGCTTTCTCCCCAGCATTTTGATTGTTGTTCAAGAATCGTGCGAAAAGCTCATCCCCATCTTCAACAGTGGCATAAGCAGAATCAAGTAGGGTCAAGTATTGCTTTGGTGAGGCTTGGGGTCCTAATGACTTGATTATGTTTGCTGCTGGAGGTGAAAGACTTTCAACAATTTTCCTTACCACTTGGGAGTCAGAGACTGATGGATCACTCAGGCAGAACTCCACACTGTTGCGCCACGTTTCGTAGTCGACTTCAAAGGTTGGCTGTGGAAGTCGCCCGGAAAACTGTTTTAGTTTGCAAGAAGAATGAAGGTGAGATGAAATTTCACTGCTCTTGACAATGTGCTCAACCACAACACGTTGCACTTCTGGCGTGCTGAGTTGATCTGAAGGTAAGTGGAAAGGGTTGGCTCCTTCCCTTCCTGGAAAGAGAGGATCTCTTACCTCAATGCCGGCCTGGGGTCTGTAAGAGGTCTGACTCATCTCCGTGGGGGCACTGACAAAACTAGGGGCAGTAGCTTGAATATCACTTCGTATAAAGGGCGGCTCAGTTTCCATAGAGTTTTCATTGGTATCAACTGGGGTCTCAGTTCTGATGGATTCACTGATCCTGGCCAGCTCCTTACGGAGGATATCCCCAAAATCCTTGCCGCTCATCCTAGCTAAGTCTTTCAACCCTGAGAGGTAAGTCTCTGTAACACTGGTACCCACATCACTAGTGTAAGCGCTAGCAAGACTCTGCACATGGTAGATAACCTCAGGTTTGGCAACACAAGGTCTTCGGTAGGGTAAACCAGTGGCTTCAAGATCCTTTATGGCGCTGCCATACTCAAACTCTGCAATTGCCTGCGTTACAGGTTCTGTGGTAGGTACTTCAATTATCCTAGAAATAGACCCATATCTCTTAAGGAAGTCAAAAATCTCATTGTCAACCTCACTATTGGTTAATCCACTAACTAAGACAGCATTCGGGATCTTGACACCCTCTCTCACAATGACATCCATTTTTTAAACAAAGTACAAACTGAAGTCAATGAACTTAAAAATGATCTTAATCAATGTGACCAAAATACCTCAAAAATCTATATATATATATATATATATATCTTCTTTTTTTTTTTCAAAATACACTCGATTACTCAAAAGGTGTCAACTTAATCTGCTTATAAATTAAATATCTCCCACTCCTGGCTGGCTCGCCATGTTTTTACAGTGTAACCCACTGGACAGGTAAGTAACACTAGACCAGAATGTTCTAGATTCGTAGGAGGAAGTGATGGTGAGGGATAAAGTTAGACACCAATTGAGTAAGAGTAAACACACAGAGGTAAGTTTTAGAAATGTCACTGTATTAACAGAATATATATATAGAATAAACAGTTTTACAAATATGGCCGGCCTTCAGTTTGACTTTCTATCTCAGTGTCTTTTAAATTGGGTGCACCCTTTAGAAAGAAATAAAATCTTTGTTTCCCAAAGAAGGAAAAAAAATAAAATCTTCCCTTTAATCTCAGAGTCTGTCTCAGTCCTACCACACCGACAGGACGACCAATGATGGAGAGGGTCCTCTTCAGTCAAAACCCAGATGCTCACTTGGTTGGCTCGCCACTCTCCTTCTTAGGGAGAGAATCCAGAATCCATGGCATCCAAAAAAAAACCCAGCCTGCATAGCACAACAGGGCTTAGTTAAATCTATTCACTTTTCCTTTAACTGTACAGTTTGTATTTTCCAAATATCAATTTTATGTGTAATGTAACTTTTTCACTGTTAACTTATTACAGATTACTGCTGCATTAGTGTTGGCATAAGAAATGTCAACTTCACTGTTTTTTTTTCTATTGACAACACACAAACTTATTAAATGACTGATAAACAATCAGAAATCCACATGTAAATTATTTTAAACCCACTCATAGTTGAACAGTAATTACCAACGTTGGGTTAAAGCAAATAAAATAATGTAATCTTGTGATATCATGTGCCTATGTGCAGCAGCACTGTACTACACAGAAGAATTAAGCAGTCTCATAACCCATGAACCCAGCTTAATATTCCCCACCATAAACAATGCAGATAGCAGACACACACTCTCTTTTTTTTCTTGTTTTCAAACACATGCGCGCACACGCGCGCCTTCCTCCCCTTTTCCTAAGAGGAACACACAACAACATGTGAGCTTATGCTTCGGCTAGGTAGCTAACTCAACACGTGGATATGCTAATTCGCGGAGCTACCCGCTAACCACCCGCACTTCACACAGCACTCACCGGGAAAAGAAAATAATTAAACAGGTAAGGTTCCCAGGGTCGCTTCTCTGTGGTCCGCCAGACGCTCAGGTATCGACCCAACAATTCCTTTTCCTCCACAGTTCCTCAGCATGTACGATATCACGTATTTTTCCAACTTTTCCCACTACGACTTCTGTGTCTCTGTTCTCGTCCTGACACCGCTCCGTGCTCTGCGCGTGTATCTTGCGGGTCTCATAACCTTGCACCTAGGGGGCGGGATATGAGCCGGTTTCTCCAATAGCAATTCAGCGATACTACTATGAGCAAATGGGGTTTCTTTCCTTACACAGAACCACTTTGGAAGCCAAAATAGACCTCTGGGAACAAATAAATAAATAAATAAAATACAGGATGAAATAAAGACTACAATTAATAATTAAATTAAAATTATGCTCAATGAAAGAGAACATAAAAACATAAAACATCTTTAACCATTAAAACATTTTTCTTTCCTTATTCAGGTAGGTAAAAAGGGTAGGTTATTTTACTCCCTTTTTCCCAACAGGTTACAATGTCATAAATAATTACATCCTAATTAACCAGAAAAATTTAACAAAATCCAAATTCGTTTAAGTCTTAACAAGGCAATCGTCTGCAGGAGTCTGTAATCACTTTCTATCCAAAATCAACTTCTAGTTTACAACACACATAACATGCAGTTATTTTTAACCACAAATTGACACACAAAAGCAAAAACGCTAGCATAGCACAGCAGCCTACAGCAACGTGCTACCGTTTACCCTCTTTGTCCAACGAAACCTAAAACAGTACAAAACGTACGGCGAAAACACTCAAGAAAATCGCAACACACAGCAATGCCAGGTCTTAATCCGCAAAATTTATACCACTTTACCAAACTTTAATTCGGCACAAACAAAACAATCTCCTGTTCTCCCAACACGGACTGAAACACATGTTTCCAAACAGCCGTCCCGCACAGAAAACACCGAATCTACAACGTCCGTTACAGCCCAAAACCATTAACAAAAAACACAACATTATAAGCGGTGACTTTTAGACCGTATTAAATTATTTTATCGCGGAGGTTTACACCAATCTGTCACAATTTTCGTAGTCTGTTTTGAGAAATTTCCCGGCGCCGGCCTCCAGAAAACCACTCAAAAGACTCGAACAGATGGCAGAAAACCGCCTATTACCACTAATTTATTTATCAAAACATATAGTCAAAGCTGTTGTATGTTAGCCGTGCTATTAAGCAGAAAATCACGCAGAATTCGCTCCGCCATCTCACCACCTAGCTTGGGCGTCCGCTCTGATGGCCTGTTGTAAATGTTCACAGCTAATTCTTATAGATTTTTTAATTTCAGTTATCCATCATATTTAGTTATATATTTATTTATCTATTTTAATGATTTATTATACTCGAGTTCATTATTTATACTATAATATTTTAACACAAACGCAACATCTCCAGCACGTCTCGCAAAGCGCCTGCGTAAAAAACCATCTCACACACAACACGGCCAAACATAATTACCCAAGAGTTTTATTGCTTAAAAGCTTACCCCAATTAAAATACTGGTAAGAATGTGTTTTACAACCATGAATCATATAAAACAGACTTTTACCTCTGAACGCTTAACTGTATATAAAATAGCCCCAAAAAAGTAAAATACAACACTATCTAATCACACCCACGTGTTTAAGCCCATTAATGTCTACTTCCTCCCTTTCTAAATGCTGATCACGTGTAGAGGTTGAAAATTTGACAAGGTTATTTTAAAAGCCTTCCACTGGTTTTCCTTCTTCTGAACTTGTAGACAGCATACCGTAGACAGGATCTCACTATGTTCTATGCCCTCCTATAACAAAACGTGTGTGATCCACAGCACAATGGCTTCCTTCCTGATAAAATGTATCCTATGATTAGAAAAAAAAAAAAAAAAATTGGCATTGTAAAAAATCAAAATTTAACTGAGCTGAAAAGACTGGCTGCTACAAATAATATTTACATATATTCGGTCTTTGTTAAACACTCCTTTAATTGATAGGGGTTAAGGTCACAGATATTTTTAGGGCTATAGATAGTTTATCATCTGTGAACCATCCTGTTATATTATGAAACAGTGTTTTGAGCACTTCAAACAAATAAACACACACATACACAAGTGTAAAGTTGCAGCAGAGGCTTCTCCTCTGCTTATCGAGAAGAAAAACCAGAGCAGAAAGATCAGACTGAGATTAAAATGAAGACTGAGTTCTGAGGAAAAGGCATTCCTCTCTTTCCTTCCTCACTTTTCTCTTCTTGTCTCTATATCATCTTTAACCCCCCTCCCTCTGGTGTGTGGAGCTCTGAATGGTGACCCAAGGTGCAGGAACAAGCAGGCCCGGCTCAAGGTTTCAACAGAGAAAGCAGAAGTCTGTGGGGCTGGAAGCCTGGAGATGAGGCTCACGTTGAAGCAGAACTCCAGAGCACAGTTCATCTCAACCAGAAGGTTTATTATGGTGTGTTTGTCTGTGTGTGTGTGTATGTGTGTGTGTGTGTGTGTGTAGGTGTTATTGAGAAGCATGGCTTTCCCATGAGAGATCCTCCATTAATTGTGAAGTGAAGGAGCCTGAGGGCGACACCAGGGACCTCCATTAAACACAGACAGGCAACTGACAACCTCTCTCTTTCCCCTCTCTCTCCCTACTTTCTTTTCCTCTCACCCCTCATCCCCTCCCTCATTTATCCTCTAAAATTCAAATTCACATTCAAATTTAAACAAGGGCTCATTGCCATGAAAGGAGCAACCCTAATGTCGGCAAAGCAATAACAGCAAACAAAAGAAAGTAGTTTTGTTGATTCTGAGAAGCCACGAACAAGGAATGAATCACCTAAATGTTGCCTACATGCATGAAAGATTCATTTTTTGCAATCTTAACTCAGTAATTACCCTTGTTAAACATCTTTTGCTGTGCAGGAAACATATTCTATTGTTTGAACACCCTAGACCTTTAAAACTTCAGATGCCCTAATTATACTTTTAAAAAACAATCATTTTACAGACTTTTTATTTCCACACTTGGCCATCTCTACAACTGAGCTATAAGCTGAAATAAACTTTGCTTCCACAGAAGAAAGTTAAAATTAGCTAATTTGGTGTGTTTTATCCTTGGAGCCTGCCCATTTTATGGGTGCTTTATGTAGTTGAGTTCCAGGTCCCTTATGAACTTATTTCCAGAACTGGGTAATTATTATAGGTATAGTGCCTGAGGATGAGCACTTTATTCCCAGAAGGATCTGCCTGGAGTCCAGAAGAAGTCCACACAGAGAGCTTCACAACTTTTGCCAGTCAGTACTGAGAACTTCTCCACCAGATGAAGATCAGGCTTCTTGTCTTTCTGAATATCCAGCCAGTAAAGCCACTGAAACATGAATAAATAAAGATAGAGGATAATTCTTAAATATCCTGATTGCTTTTATTGCTCTCTTTCACTTCTTCCTTCCCTGTATGTGTGCTATTCCACTGCATTCTACTTTCCACTAGAGGGAGCACCAGTAATGTGGAAAAGGTTCCCCAAATGTCAGCCCTCACTCCTTCCATGACTATTTCTTGCATACTGTACAGTAAGAGCGCACACTGCTGTAGGCAAATACGAATGAACCTGATGTTCACCTTAACTTCCATTATCAATGAACTGTCCGAGAAAAGCAGGGAGGTGCATTTTATGCACACGCGCACATACATTTATATACACATACGGTGTAGCAGATGTTAAGGATTAGTGAGTGTGTATGGGTGTGTGCGTGTGTAGCCTCAGGCACTGTTCAACAATGCATTATTTCTGAGTGCACCGGTTAAGAGGGGCACTCCATTGCCATGGTAACCACCACAGCTCTGATGTAAACATGGGGGTAGTCGATCGTCAGACCCTATAAAGGGGAAAACTTGGCCCCTAGACGACAAACAATAAAATATGTGAAGACCCCCTGTTGTGTGGCGAGTTTAGCCAAGAGATTGTGGTATCAAGCCTGTAAATACACTTTGCCATGCAAACTTGAACTCTAGTGACAAGAAGAATCAAACTGCTTGTTTGACGTGGTGCTCCTTCTAAATAACATTAACTTTTTCCTCATCTTTAATCCAAGATGCAAAACCCCCAAACAAAGCCATTTACCTCCCTGTTTCCATCTTGACTTAAATCCGCTTTGTGCCGATATATAGATGGGTGCCAACTTGTGGCAGCCTGCAGAGAGCATGTTGGATTTCTAGAGAGATTAGTATAATCACCAAGATCCCGTGGGGCTAAACACAGGTCAGCCACAAGCATAGAATCTAAGCTGAGAGAGGAATAGGTCCTGATGGCCAAGGGCAACATTGGAGGCAACGTTGCAGGGTAAATATGATGAAAAGTGGTTTCTCATCATGCTTCTGCTCCTTTGAGTCCATTGCTTGGCAGTAACCATGCAAAATCTTCTCCTATTTTCAGCCACATGAAGGGAACAAAGTCTCGAGCTGTTATACCACAATATGCCAAAACATTATGGTACACTGCAATTTTTTGGGGGGAGTTTTCTCAAATGCTGCATCTTAATCAAAACTACTACCTGCTGAAACAGGTGAATCAAGAACTGTTTATTAGCCTGTATATGTAAAGCAGATCAAACTTCTGTATCTCGTGTAAAAATAATAAAAATATGTTATCATTTAAGATCTTAAAGTGCAAACCATTGTTCTTTCTGTTGATATTAGACACAAAAAGGTTACAGGTATTGCAAACCTGATGTGCCGTGTTGTCCATCTATGATTTTTTACAGCTTTTAAAATGACAGCAATCAAATACCAAACTCAAAGATTTGAAATGATAAAAAACACAGCATGAGGCCACACAGAGAACATAGCTCATTTTAGCTAGTTCAACAATGTTGTTGTACATTGATATTTTTTTAAGGCAGTTAATTTTTTTATTGGATATAGACAAATGGTGTATGGTAACAGTTAAAGGTTAAAAAAGGCTAAAAGTTCTTATAAATTTCAAAATTGTGTTATTATTGATCAATTGCAGCTCACAGGAACTTAAATCTTAGCAAATAAAATATGCATAAAACATTATTAATCCATTTGCTAATTCACATCTATAATGGAAAGAATATTACCAGTACATTTTTATTTCAAATATTTTTTATTTTCTAACTTTAAATGTAAATTATTTTAGTAACAGGAGGTATGAGATACTCAACATGATAAGCTTGAATAAAAATACCATGGTTTTACAGAATTATAGCCTTTATACAACATTTTGCAACTTTATCCAGCAGTAAACAACAGCAATTACTATTACTAAAATAATAAAACAAGGATTATCAGTCATAGCAATAGTAAGTAAATAATCTTTATTTGTATAGCACCTTTTACGGACAAAAGTGACAAAGTGCTTCACAACACAGTAATATATTACACATTAAAAAAGAGTATGACTCAGGAATCATATCATCTACAACTATTTTAAATAACAGAATCGAACAGCTGATATTCTGTCGTTATTTAGTTGGGCTTTGTGCTCTGGTTCCAAGCCTCCAGTCAGCAACAAGTGGGGGAGAGGCAGCATTGTGAAAACTCAAGTCCTTCCAGTGCTTCCAGGCATTTTATTTAGAAAGCTTCAAACAGTAGCTATGTTTTTCATTCACCCAATCTAATTGTACTTGTACAGTGACAAGACATTATTACTCTATTCTATCCTGTTCTATTATAAGGGAAAGTATTTGTGGTTTTCAGAGTATAGCTGTTTTAAACATTTGCATGCCTATGTTACCACAGAAATCAGTTTTATTTTATAAAGGTAAAAAAAATAGCTTTGGTTAAATTGAATACATTCAGAGCCAGCAGAAAGTAACCCGTGTCCCAAAGCAGAATTTCCTCCCCTACTTCCAGCTAAACCTAATGAAGTTATTGTATTTGTTCTCAAGAAGATAGACAGATTACTCCACGAACTACACATGAGATGCAACACCAACTGAGGCAAAACCTGCAAATCAGAATTCCTTAGCAGTCCAATTAAAGTAACTTTCAACTGCTGAAGGTTTTTAATGGTGGGTATGAAACCGGTGCATTTGTAAAGCTGCAGTGTATAATCAGTTGCTCATGGAGCCCTAAATCCTAGTTTATACTTGCCCGTCTGTGAGCTTGCAGATGCTTTTCATTTATAGTTCTTTGCTTTGCTGTTGGGTCTGCCTACCATTGCAGTGTTCAGAGTTTCTGGTTAACTAGAGTTTATTTACTTCTTCAGCTTGTAAAATCATTCCCCCTCTAGGAGCAATGGACGACAGAAAGAACATTTTGATTGAGCTGAAAAGCTTTTTACTAGAAGTGCAGCTCACTGAATATTCTAAAAACACATGCAAACAAGCACAGTGGTCTGTTTAGGGGTTTTCTACACCTCCTGGTTTTCAAAATCACCAAAAGACCTTGTTAGCTAAACTGTCATTTCAGTATAACACATATAGTGCCCAAACACTGCATTGACTACCAGATTGATTATATTCTGGTGAAACGATCTCTGGCTGTTGTTGAGCTGACCAGTCACAGGCATAAGCTCTCTGTTGACAGAGAAGGATAGGTAGAAAATTAGGCTCTACTCCGTACAGCCGTGACATACAGCCATGACATACAGCCGTGACGTACAGCCCTTGTTTCAAGAGATAATGGCGTTGCGTCCATCCATTTCAACATAGACGGTAAAGTATAAACCAGGCTTCAGTTTTTGAAAGGTTGGCCTTTTTCTTGACCTGGCCCTGCAAAATATTTATGTGACTGCTTCATACTGCTTGAAAGTCACAGTGGGGCTTGGACCGAAATTAGTAACAAAGTTAAAATGGAATCAAAAAAAGTTAAAATAAGGAAAATTGATTTTGTCCCACAGGAAACAATTTATTTTCTTTTTAGTACAAAGTAAAATTATCCGCATCCAACCCAGTGTGTCATGTCCAGTAATTATTCGGGCATAGACATTATCGTCTGGAACCCACAGAAGAGGAAGAGTAGGGGTGACGGGGGTTATAATGCTCTTGAATGTGTTTACTGTGTGTGCGGATCCTAAACTCTCCTTTCCATTGGAATGGGTTGTGCAAGTGTGTGTGTGTCTGACAGCTCAGATGAGGACTGGCTGCAGGCAGATGCTTTGCTCGAGGCCACATTCAGTTCCGTCGCGCTGCATTAGTTCCCTACCAACCTGTCACCCCTAGCAAGAGAGTGATAGCACGCGGCACACACACTCACACTAACTCACCTAAAAACATTTACACACATTCATCAGCTGGTTCCCTTGTGCTCAAGAGTGAAAAGCTGCACAGATGAATACAGAAAAAAAAATAATTTTATTTAGCACTGATCACACTCTGTGGTGTCCTGCAGCAGAGTCGTATCTTCTGCAGAAGAAACGGAATACCTAATTAAAAGAAACAAATTTTAATCACAGCAGCTATAAGTGAAGAGTGTGGAAGTATGTGCATATTTATATGAGTGCACTGTCCGTCAGTGCTGATATGCTAGTGAGGGCGACTAACCGGAGTTGAGTGGAGTCTTTTGTAGCGCAGGCGAGGCCCTCAGGCACAGCCCCAGACCTAGAACCCCACCACCACCACCTCCACCACCCACATACCCTCATATCACACACACTGATCCACACACATTTTCGCAACATGCATATGCCCTCGGCCGTCCTGCTCTAGATGTGATGTGACAACTACAGCGGGGCAGACTTTCCCACCGTCACCCTGCGTTTCAAGTCTTGCAACTGTGAGCATGCGCTCATGCATGCATACACACACACACACACACACTTACACACACACACAAACACACACACGCACACGCACACACACACACACAATCTTACTTTTAAAGCTGGGATTATGTTGAGGTGTGTCATAATGAGGCTAGGTTTGGTGGGACAGATGTTGGGATTCGGAGGGCATCGGCTGAGACATGGAGGTGATGATTCATTAGTATGTGAAATTCTCCTGCCCTCTCTCTTCCCATCTGTCCGCTTCATTGTGTTTTCCTGTCTCTATCACTGCTTTTATTTCCCCTCCTCCATCTCTGTGGTATGATTTCCCGTGCCCAGAGCCACTGACAGTGGCAATTCTCTCCCACTCTGTTGCAATCGTGCATCTCTGATTAACTTTTAATGACTTCACTATGGCAGCTAGAGTCCCACTCATGCAGGGAAATTTTGGTTGGAGATACAGACTGGGGATACGACGTATCAATCAAGAGGTTTATGCTTTGAATAAACTGTGCAAATCAGCTGTTGTGAAAGGGATACATAACACAAATCATTTGTCTTATAGGGTTACAGACTAGTAATCTTCATGTTGATGGTTCAGTAGATGTTAGAGCCATATTTAGAAGCAATAACTTGGAGTAGTCTTTGACCAGTTTACTACGTTCTCACAGTATTTTGGAGGAATTTTTATTAACTCTTCTGTACGACACTACCTGAATTCAGAGAGGTTTGGATGACATTCATTGTTAACAACTCTTATGGTCTAGACCTTGATATCTGCTTTATGCCCCTTCTCCACTAGGGCCAGTATTGTCTGGAACAGGTAGCTTCAGAACCGTTTTGGCTTGTTTCCATTACTTGTGTCCATTACCTAGGTTCTGGATACAGCTGAAGCTGAAAGGTGACTGGAAGAATATACATTGATATGGGCTGCAGCTTTGCCAGCAGTGGGGGAGAGAATCAGGTCATCAAGAGGAATGGAGCTGTGATCAAGGCTGTTTCGACCTTCCACACAAGGGATGTAGCAGGCTTTGGTCGGATAGAGGTGGAGCAGAGGAAGTCGGCGTGTGAAAGAACGTGTAAGGGGGGAAGAAGGTAGGTAGCCGCTGTAAGCAGCAAAGAAGCAGGAGGTCTCTGCGGTGATCAGAGAATAGGAGTTAGCTGGATCAGACTGAAAGGTTACAGGGTCAGAGTCTCAACAGACTCTAGTAATTGGTAGAGAAGGGGTTCATGGTGAAAGTACTACCTACAAGGTACTCATGTCTTGTGGTCACAAATTGGGCCCAAATCATTTTACCTCCACCATTGTGTTTCACAGCTTGTTATGATGTCTGGTGAAGGACCCAAGGACATTGGTAAGACACACAGTATCACATTTTAAGTGCGTTTTACAAGAATAATTAAAACTACAAGAACTTACAAGTTATAAACTCATGTTAGCATTGAGGAGGAACAGGAGGCAATCTGACAAGACACCCAGGAGATGAATATGTATGTCAACAAGGAGTTACAATGAAGGATCAGACATTGATGGGAGTTTTTGATTAGAGAGCAAATGGATGTTAAACAATAATGAGGGGAGAAATGAGAGACCATAAAAAAACAAATTTTAAAAACAAAGACAACTTAAAAACAACTGAAAAATAAAAATAATAAGTTTAAAGTAACCAACTACCATGATAGAATGTGGGTGGAGTACCGGAAAAGAACCCACACATTCACAGAGAAAATGTACAAACTACACTGGGATTCAAACCTAGAACCTTCTTGGTGATAGGAGTAGTAACTGAAGAACTGTAGAACTCTATCCACTGATAAATGAGAGAACCAAAAGGCAGGAACACATGCCCGACTCAAGGGAGTGCTGTCCCATGTGCTCAAGGGCGGTGGCGGTGGTATCTTGCATGTTGTTGTTTTTTTGTGGTTCAACTACATGAGTCAAGTGATGGTTTACTAGCAGTCCTCTGCAGAGCTTTGACATGAAAATGAGATAGTTGGACCATTTGAATCAACAGTGCTGGAGCAGAGACTCATCTAAAATTTGCAGGACACCAGCCCTTGAGGAGTGGATCTGGAAACCTATAACTTAATATACAGTATAAACTCAACTCAAAACTAAACTTAAGTGTGGTCATGAAACTAGCTGGTTTGGGGACTGTGAGCTAATATGCTGTGTTTAGCCTTTACCTAACATGGTGCACTCCAGCATAGCCAAACATTTCAACCTTGGACTCTCAACTGCCCAAAGTAAATGGTTCCAGAAATATGTGTGACTGATTCAGGTGTAACTTTGTAAATCATGCTGTCATATTATTTGGATAAAGCTCTTTGTTTTTTTGTGTGCAATTTCTCTGTACGCAGTACATTCTGACCTTGGGGTGGATTAGTTGGGGTGTCCTTACATGAGGATTGGCAACTCTTTTAAATTGGGGTTTCCCATCTGTGAATAATGTCAAACGTTTGTTTATGGATTACAACCAATTTGAAAACTGCTTTAAAAGACTTCCCAGACTGATGGGCTGCAACCATTGTTTTCCTTGTGCCTCTGCTCATGTCTCTCAAATTGGACACTGTTAATACACATCTACATGCATGAGAACAGCAGACTTTAGAGAACAACCTTTAAAGAGTTGTTCATGCTTATTTGATCAAGTGTATTTGATTAGCTGATTGGATCTGCTACTTTCTCTCTTAATTCCAATGGAATTAGCAAAAATTACTTTAGTTTTTCCCATAATTTAAAATATGTCTACACTCTCATGACTGTAAGCCCTGCGTCACTCACTCAAATTAACAAAGCTGAATGACTTGAGACTTGTTTTAAAAATTCTAATTACTCATTGTTTTCCCTTAATTTTTAAAGCTTTGGTTGAAGGTTCCCTATCAACAACATCCCAGTTTGTGTTTCCAGATAAGCTCCTGACTTTGTAATTTCACTTCTTCTGACATGTTGGACATCCTGAGGTATGAACATCTGAAACATGGGGTAGAGCTGAATGGTTGGGATAAAGAGTGAAAAAGACTTCCTTTCCCAACAACTGACACTCAAAAGAACAATTGTGTTGGATGTGCTTTCCAATGTGTTTCAGCCAAAGGAAACACATATGAGAGATGTATTTAAAACGGAAACAAGAGCTGTGAGAAAAGAAACACAGAGACAGCACAAATAGTTGGGAGGTGAAAAATCAGTCAGTGGGAACAGATAGCACAGCAGCAGCAGTAGTACCACAAAACCCAAAATGTGCCTTAGCACATTAAGAAATGCATGCTGGATATTCACCACTTGTGGTATCAAGAATGACCCACTTCCCACTTGCTGGTTTAGAGACGCTTAATTGACTTTTTAAAAACACGTACCTCTAAAGTGGTTTATATGTCATTGGTGGATTGTGGGGTTAGACACTCGGAGGTATTTGGGTGTGTGTGTTGGCCAGTGTCTGGTTTTGGTTGAGGAGACACAAGCTGGAAAGTGTGGATGCCTTGAGGTAAGAAAAATTGTAACCTTACTTGCTGTTGTCTGAATTTAAACTGATGGCAACCATCCTTTAAATACTCCATGAATCAGGGCTTCTTGGTTTTATCTTCATTTTCGGAACTCCTCTAGTATGATTTAAGTTTTTGTAATGAGAAAAAGTGACAACATTTAGGTAAATATTCTGGTCCCTTACATTTTCTAAGCTGTCTTAATAATTTTAAAACTGTGCAATCTTTTCTGTTAAGATATTCTTGATGTTCAGATGTAGATAATACAATTATGTAAACAGAGGAATATAAAGTAATCTGATCTAGATATATAGGTATATCATACAACAGTTAGGTCCAACCCGGTAATTTAATTAAATAGGACATTCCATGAGTGCTGATATTACAGTACAATAGCACTGGGACTTTTTACAGACAATATCTCTCCACTGTATATGCAGTAATGTTGCATTCACACCGCCCAAAAACGCCCAGAACGGCAAGATTAAATGTTAAGTTTATGGTTCAGACCTTCAGAGTCTCTGTGGTGCTTTTTGTGTTTAGCCGTGGCAATTTTTGAAACTTTTGCTGCTTTCCAAGCTTCAAAGTGGCAAAAGCCAGCAATGCAGAAGCTAAGCGAGCTGAACTTTCACCTCCGTCCCCTGAGCATCAACCAATCAGAGTGTGTCACTGTAATGACATCGCCTGACGACATCACTGTCTAGCCCGCCACGATCCACTATTAAAACAGCCGGCAGAGACAGGCCCCCCTATACAGACAGACAGACAGACAGACAGACAGACACACAGACAGACTCCCCAAAAAAGGGGAAATTAAATTTGTCCAGTGCTCATATATTTACAAATATATCTTAGATTGGGGGAAGAAAAAATAATAATAATAAAATAAAATAATGTAGGAAACATTTGGATGTCTCTGTTGAATAGTCTTATGGCTGCAGGAACAAACGATCTCCTGAACCTCTCAGTCCTACATCTCAAAGAGATTAATCTTTCACTATACCTGCTTCTCTGGCTGGTCAGGACATCATGGAGGGGGTGTTTAGTATTATCCAGAATGCCCTGCAGCTTCCTCCTCATCTGCCTCTCCACCACAGTTCTTATACGGTCCAGCTTCCGACTGAGAACAGAACTGGCCTTTTTGACCAGTTTGTCCAGACGTCTACAGTCTTTTGTCCATAGTGCTAATTCCCCAACAGACAACAGAATACAGAAGCACACTTCTGGTAGATGTGACTTCATCTCAGCTTCCGACAGAGTACAGAACTGGCCTTTTTGACCAGTTTGTCCAGACGTCTACAGTCTTTTGTCCATAGTGCTAATTCCCCAACAGACAACAGAATACAGAAGCACACTTCTGGTAGATGTGACTTCATCTCAGCTTCCGACAGAGTATAGAACTGGCCTTTTTGACCAGTTTGTCCAGACGTCTACAGTCTTTTGTCCATAGTGCTAATTCCCCAACAGACAACAGAATACAGAAGCACACTTCTGGTAGATGTGACTTCATCTCAGCTTCCGACAGAGTACAGAACTGGCCTTTTTGACCAGTTTGTCCAGACGTCTACAGTCTTTTGTCCATAGTGCTAATTCCCCAACAGACAACAGAATACAGAAGCACACTTCTGGTAGATGTGACTTCATCTCAGCTTCCGACAGAGTACAGAACTGGCCTTTTTGACCAGTTTGTCCAGACGTCTACAGTCTTTTGTCCATAGTGCTAATTCCCCAACAGACAACAGAATACAGAAGCACACTTCTGGTAGATGTGACATGTGATACATGTTTTGCTAGCTGCAGCCTTAAAAATGCATAGGCATCAAGGCATAGACATTATGTCTATGGCTTCAAACTAGTAAGTTTTTTTGACAGCAACAAAGCATGCAGTGTGAATATACCGTAATGTTCGTGTATGAAATGTTTGTGTATAAGAAATGTTCATGTTGCCTGGCAACAGTCTTTTCTCCCTTCCAGTTGGAACTATTTGTATTGGCGTAGTTAAATAAGTAAGAGATAATGCCCAACGAGGTGTCCATTATCAGAAAATAATGGATGACGCGGAGGCGTGAACCGTCCTCCGCGAAGTCCATTATTTTCTGATAATGTACATCTCGAAGGGCATTATCCTGCTTATTTCATGGTCACTTACGAAAGAAAGACATATTTAATCAATTAATAATACTTTAATGTGTTTTAGAGTTAATATCGCAAGGTTTTTTTTATGTAAGTCGAGCGCACTATTTAATATCTCCCGTATACAGGTGTTGCCAAGCAACGTGACCAGAGCGAGCCGACCGCAGCGATTTATCAATGAGGGGAAGCAAGATGATGGCTTTACCTTACGTTACGTGATACAAAATATCATTTCAGAAGGCCAGTACACTACTAACTGCTTGTCTGTGTCCAGAGGATGATGTAAATAACGCTGAGACTCCGTTGCCATTTGAGCCAGCGCAATAATTTAGAACTGTCATCAGGCAATTTGACGGGACGCCTTTCCTAGGTGTACATTATCACTTTTTAATGTACACCCTCCAGCCAATCAGAATCGAGTATTCACCCCAACCATGGTATAAGTAAGGGATAATGCCTGACGAGGTGTCCATTATCAGAAAATAATGGACGATACAGGGGCGGAAACCGTGCTCCACTTCCACGAAGTCCATTTATACCATGGTCACTTAAGAAAGAAAGAAATATTTAATCAATTTATAATACTTTAATGTGTTTTATAGTTAAAATCGTGAGGTTTTTTTATATAAGTCGAGCTCAACATTTAATATCTCCCGTATAAAGGCGTTGCCAAGCAACGTGGCCACAGCGTTACCATTTGAGCCAGCGCAATAATATAAAACTGTCATAAGGCAATTTGATGGGATGCCTTTCCTAAGTGTACATTATCACTTTTTAACGTACACCCTCCAGCCAATCAGAATCGAGTATTCACCAAAACTATGGTATAAATGATTAAATAAACAACCAAATCATAATCCATTGTAGATTATTATTGTTAAAAAATAAAATTAACTTGTTAAACTGTTGTCAGCCGGCTTCCTCGTGCCTACGACCGAATCACACCAGTGCTAATATTCAGCACAACAGCACTCCCTCCCATGTGACATTGCTTAATTGAGGTTGGGCAGATGTTTTTCTTAACCCTCCATGTAATATTAAAAAGGTGTCAACCATGATAGTCAGAGAGCCCTAAAAGTTATAGGACTGCACTCATGTACAGACGTGGACAAAAATTGTTGGTACCCTTCATTAAATCAAAGAAAAACTCATAATAGTCACAGAAATAACTTTAATCTGACAAAAGTAATAATAAATAAAAATTATATAAATGTTGACCAATGAAAGTCAGACATTGCTTTTCATCCATGCTTCAACGGAATTATTTAAAAAATAAATGCATGAAACAGGCCTGGACAAAAATGATGGTACCCACAACTTAATATTTGGTTGCACAACCTTTTGAGGCAATCACTGCAATCAAATGATTCCTGTAACTGTCAATGAGACTTCTGCACCTCTCAGCAGGTATTTTGGCCCACTCCTCATGAGCAAACTGTTCTAGTTGTTTCCGGTTTGAAGGGCGCCTTTTCCAGACAGCACGTTTCAGCTCCTTCCAAAGATGCTCAATAGGATTGAGATCAGGGCTCATAGAAGGCCAGTGTTTTCCTCTTAGCCCTTCTTGGGTGTTTTTAGCTGTGTGTTTTGGGTCATTTTCCTGTTGTAAGACCCGTGACCTGCGACTGAGACCATGCTTTCTGACACTGGCCAGCACATTTCTCTCTAGAATCCCCTGATAGTCTTGAGATTTCATTGTACCCTGCACAGATTCAAGACACCCTGTGTCAGATGCAGCAAATCAGCCCCAGAACATAACCGAGCCTCCCCCATGTTTCACAGTAGGGACCGTGTTCTTTTCTAGATATGCTTCATTTTTCCGTCTGTGAACATAGAGCTGATGTGCCTTGGCAAAAAGTTAAATTTTTGTCTCATCTGTCCACAGGACATTCTCCCAGAAGCTTTGTGGCTCGTCAGCATGTAGTTTGGCATACTCCAGTCTGTTTTTTTTAATGATTTGTCCTCTGGCTCAAACAGCGAAGGATGTTCCGATCTGACACTGATGTTCCTTGAGCATAAAGTTCAGCTTGGATCTATTTTGAAGTCTTTCTAGGCTCTTTTGTTACCATTTGGATTATCCGTCTCTTTGATCTGTCATCAATTTTCCTCCTGCAGCCACGTCCAGGGAGGTTGGCTACAGTCCCATGGATCGTACATTACTGAATGACATGTGCAGCTGTAGTCACAGAAACATCTAGCTGCTTGGAGATGGTCTTATAGCCTTTACAGTTAACATGCTTGTCTATGATTTTCTTTCTCATCTCCTG
Organism: Apricaphanius iberus; assembly: GCA_028564705.1. Taxonomy (NCBI): domain Eukaryota; kingdom Metazoa; phylum Chordata; class Actinopteri; order Cyprinodontiformes; family Aphaniidae; genus Apricaphanius; species Apricaphanius iberus. The sequence continues at coordinate 1,130,649 of JAPXFQ010002017.1, forward strand.
AGACAACTCTTTCCTTTGCTTCCTCTGGTTTATATTGAGTGTGGTACACACCACGTCACCAAACAACACAGTGACTACCTGGAGTCCTATATATAGGCCCACTGAGTGAATACAGGATTGTAGACACCTGGGATGCTGATTAGTGGACATACCTTGGATTAACATGTCCCTTTGGTCACATTATTTTCTTTCTTTTCTAGGGGTACCATCATTTTTGTCCAGGCCTGTTTCATGCATTTATTTTTTTAAATAATTCCGTTGAAGCATGGATGAAAAGCAATGTCTGACTTTCATTGGTCAACATTTATATAATTTTTATTTATTCTTACTTTTGTCAGATTAAAGTTATTTCTGTGACCATTATGAGTTTTTCTTTGATTTAATGAAGGGTACCAACAATTTTGTCCACGTATGTATACATCACTCTCAGTAATCCCTCAGTATGATTAATTACTGAAGAATTGCTGCGGTTGGAGTCTGCATGTTCAGGATACAACCTCACGGCAATCTGCTGTTCAATTAATTTTTCTTGTAAAGTGCTTTAAGATGATATCTGTTGTGAATTAGAGCAATAAACAAACTGTAAATAAAAAATAGATAAACCGAATTGAATTAAATTCGAACACATTTTATTTTTACTAATTGCATGCTTAGAAGTGTTTTTTGTTTTTTTTCCGAACCACAGCATTTTCCTAATGTTGTGAATCTGTTCACACATTTGGCAATTAACTTTTCTGATTCTGACGTTTACATTTAAACTACCCCAGCAACTTCTGCCATTACGATGGATTTGCCTTCTCCTGAACTTTAAGAAATGAAACATAGTTTTTAAAATTGAATTCATAGTTTAATTTTCAATATACTTAAAATTGTTAAGTTTAAGGGTGTAATTAATGATGTTTAATTCAATTACAAACCATTATTGTTTTACGCTTAATTGACTGAGGTTTATGGAAAAGATTGCCTTAACTTTATCAATTAAATCCATCGTTTTATTTCTTAGAGTGTGAGTCCACCAACAGGTCCCCTGGTTTTACTATGACATGAGAGAAATTATTTTGGAGGTACATGTTGTGGCCCTTTTTACCAGGATCTTCTGTTAGATATTCTCATACCCCCCCCCCCCCCAGCCACTTGTTTAGGTTTCCAACATCTGTCCAGCAGCACTATTAGATTATTATGAACCTATGCATAGAATAGAAGTCCGTCAATGAAAGACTGGTATCAAGAACAGAAGCTCTGATCTTTAGAAGTATGAAAAGAGGTTCAGAGGTTTGGAAGAGAGTTTAGAAGGAAGCTGATAAGTTTGGGTTAAATATCAGAGGTTTGGATGTTTAATCGTTAGGAAAAAGGTTGGTAGTTTGGATAGAAACCCTGAAGTTTAAAGCGACATTTAGAAGATTGGAAGGAACCGAAATGGACACACTCCATTTAGCTTGATCGAGCTTGAACGTTTATACAATGGGCTGTTAGAGGAACCCATACAGATTAAACATGTAAACTTTAAAGGACTGTTTTCAGCATAATTCCCATAGACTGACAAAAATACATCTTTACCTTTAAATTTGTGTTCAACCAAAGCAATTTTAATCTTTAGTTGTTTATGCAATGATATTAGATTAATATATGACAGATGCACGATGTATTTGCTCTGGTCTGTGGAAAGCTTTTTTATTTCACGCATTCTCCTTCAGGCAAAATAGAAAACATAATCATGAGTGCCACATGAAAGAATAAAACAATCCAAATACAAGAACACTGCATTGACATAATGTACCTTTATTAAGTTTAGCATCTCCTCTTCCCTTACCAGCACGTGTCTGCTGAACAGGCAGACAAGTGTTGTCAGCTTTTGGATGAGTTCAGCCATTTTGTTTTTTCTCCAGGCAAAACTCTCTCTTTCATGTTTCTGATCAGAAAAAAAAGGAAAACAGTTATGAATTAAACATGCTGGTGTAACACTTCAGTCGGATCCATATCTTACTGCAAGAATAGGCTTACATTTGTTCAAAGAGATCTCCAACCATTTAGACCATGTGAATGCTCTTTGAGGCACTCAGACCTTGTTTAAATAACTTTGGTTTCATTTTAGACATCAATATATTTGTGTCTATATAAAAGACAGGCTACGATTTATGACTGTATCGGCTTGTTTAAACAAATTCCAATTTAATTTGGTACAGTGATGCTTTATGTTGTGTCTTGGCATTGATTTTTCTTTGATATCCACAGTTTGGGGTTAAAGATACAATATTTGTGCACTTTTCAGCTTTGGTTGTAACCTGTTATCTTTTATCGGGTGGCACCTTTTCGTTTGCAAAATTAAATCTATATTCTCAAACTTTTTTGTTGAAATCAAATTTAATGAATCATATATAAGTTAGTTTTGGAAAGATTGATGCTCATGAAAGCTTGTCAACTTTGCATCAAAGACAGCACAAAAGCTATTAAAGGTTGGGCAAAGGGAAAACAACTTAAAATGTCTTGTCCACTGAGAAACTGTGTAATGGTTGTTATTTTTAAAATACGATCTGTCACTCTAAGTTACATATGCATTCTGCATGTGAAATTTTTCTCTAACCCCCACTGAATGCATTAGCAACAGAAAGGAAATACCCAGGCTCTAAGTAACAGAGAACATTTGCATTTATGGCTTTACCTAACTTAGGTTACGACCATCCGCAGGAGAGAGGGGAACGTGAGAAGAAGAAAGTAAATGGCCTGCATTTGTATAGCGCTTTACTCAGTCCCTACAGACCCCAAAGCGCTTTACCCTACATTCAGTCATCCACGCACACATTCACACACTGGCCCTGGGGCGCACTGACAGAGGCGAGGCTGCCGGACAATGGCGCCACCGGGCCCTCTGACCACCACCAGTATGCAACGGGTGAAGTGTCTTGCCCAAGGACACAACGACTGAGACCGTCAGAGCCGGGGCTTAAACCGGCAACCTTCCGATTACAAGGCAAACAACCTACTCCTGAGCCACAGTCACCCCAAAGTAACCATTAACAACTTTACAACATGGCTGAAAACGTTTTAGGTTATGTCATTTGTGGAGATGACACATCAACACCGCATTTTTTAAATCCATGAGAAAAGAGTTGAGGGAAAAAGTGGTTGGAATTTGTCTTTGGAACACCAGTGAAGTAAGTTAACTTATTTTTTTTGTTTAAAGGCAGTGTAAGAGTCATATTGCTGTTAGCCAGCCAGGAGTTAAAAATTATGATCTTACAAATATCAGTGATAATACTTGTAATCCTGTCAACACCCACCCCACTCCCCACCCCCACCCACCCATTCCTCTGACAAACTTTGACCTCCTGAAGCACAAGCATGAAAGCATCTTCATCCACAGAAAATCATTCACAAGACACTCTTTCAAAAAAGAGACCACAGCAAATTTATTGAAAAATGTGTGAAGAAGGCTTTTAACTTGTAAAACTCTTTAATGAATTGTCCAAAGGGATGGAGAAGTTTTATTTAAAAGATCTGGAAAGCAGAATATAAATCAGCTTCAAACTACTAGGGCAGCATCTAAATCTTTGAGTATAGTGGTACTGGGTTTTAATATGTCTGGATTTTATTTTGTTGATTTTTTGTGTATTCTCAGTGGAAAGATATTGAATAGCTTTTATGTTTGAGTATATCGATGAAAAGTTTATTAATCAACATTTTTTACCTTTCCAGGGGGAACCTAGTATCTTTCCCACTGGCTGCTCGAGGCGTGAACACTTATGTATGAAGCATATCTGTAACCAGATGTTTACATACACTCTATAAAACAAAACCTATTTTTTCGTTAGACTAAACTTTTCCTGTTTAGGTCAGTTAGGATTACCATAATAATTTCTGTTTGCTAAATGCCAAATATTATAAGAAAAATGACATGTATTGATTTTATTTTAATATTCTTTAAATTTAGCCTTTACAGATATACCTTATTATTTGGAAACAGTTACTTTAAACTATAATGGTGCACCAGTTCCTCCTCCAGCAAAATGCCAGTTTTCATCCAAGTTTAAAAAAATAGTACTTTAGTGTATTTCAAGTATATTTGTATTTCCAATAGTATGTTGAAAATTTACCCAAATTGTACTTTTTGTACATATATAAAAAGTGTACTGGCATCACTCTTTAATACTAACACTTTTAACACACTTGAAAATAATTGTACTTTGTTACACTTTACAGAAATAGATTATTCTAAAATGTACTTTAAATGAAAGAATATGTACTTTTAAAGTGTGCTTATGTGATATTTGTTTTTTCACGTATTTTTGACATATTTTAAATTGTATGCTCAGAATTGTTATTGTAAGATACACTGAAAGCATACTTTATAAGTACACATTTTAATATCAACACTGTAATATTAAGTTTGAGTGTATTTTAAGTTACATTGAATCTAATTATGAAGTGAAGTTATTCACGCTAGTTCTTCTGTTCTTTTATAAATTTCTTACTGTGTGTTTATTACACAGATAGTAATTCTTGCAGCTGTTCTGTAATGTTTAATCAGTTTGGTAAACAAATATGATATTCATATATATAAAAGCAGATAAGTTAACAGGTCTGTAAATAAACCTTATTTTATGGGTTTTAGTAAATGTGTCCAACGGGAAAACAGATGAAATTACCCATAATTCTCTTGGGAGAAACCTGACACAGAACCGTGAGTCAAAGCAACGTCACCAAAAGCAGACGTCTTGTGGAAAAGCACAACTTAATTTTCAGACGAGTCTCTACTACCTGCACGGATCGTATTATTTTCTGGCCTATAGGGGCATTGATGTGTTGCATCACAGGTTGAAAGGTAGATAATAATAATATAGAGTTTTAGTAATAATTTAATGTATGAAAGTATATTCTCTCAGGGTTTGAAGAATATTGATATTATAATTAAATATTTTAGCATATTAAGAATTTCTAAATAGTATGAAGTTTATATAGTTAAAGTATGTTAACAAATAATTCTTAATGTACACTACTTACAATACAAAGTATGCTTTAATTTGACTAATTAAGTATATATTAGTACATGTAAAACCATATATTTAAAGTATACAAAATATATTTTAAGTTGTTCCATTCTAGCACATAAAAGTATACTAAATACTCTTAAAGTTGAGCTTTACTACAATTTAATTACTATTAAAATATATTTAGTACAAAATTAGTTGTTCCAAAATAGCATGCTTCAATTTAACTAACCATGAACATACTTGAAGTATAATGATGATTAGTGTTGCTTCAAGTACACAAAGGTATGTCAAATTTGATTACACTAAGTGCATTTATTTTTCACCTGGGCAGGTTTGCAAGCTTACCCATGTTTATTTAAAATGTATCAATGGTTATGATGATAAAACAGTTTAATGTAACTTTTATGAGTACTGTGTCCTGTTGGTAGAAGACTAGTTTCTCTAGTTTCACACATCTTTTTAATATGCTTTCTGGGTTTGTTTCGGGGTCGATGCACTCATTCTTAATCATATCACATTTATCTCTGGGACACAGGGCATGATGGCCTTTTTACTTACATAATATTATATGAACAGATGAATGTGTCACCTCGAGGCAGCTGGAAGTTGTGCCGAAGGATCAACCAAATTTGTGGGGGTCCAGAGTTATTTTACTTCTATCTTGCATGTTTTCTTTTGAATGATGTCATACAAAGAAGCAGTGTGTTAAGTATTACCCTAAAAAGAATTGCACAGGCATGTCTCTGTTTAACTCAAAGATTTATGTGAAGCATACAAAGCCATGACATGACCATCTGGGCTTTAAAAATTGTTTAAAAGCGAAGTAACCTGGTAGTGTATATGTCAATTTCTAAATTTGAAAAAATAGTTTAAAAAAAAGTAGAAATTCCCTTCCTAATTATCTTGGCAGTAAGGAAACAGTAATATTTAACCTGACCTATAATAGGTTCAATGATTTATTTTCAAATATAATCTTTTCATCCGGTGTATATAAATATCTGGGTTCAATGTTAATATTTCAAGGTACTGAATCGTTTAAAGTAAACTTTTTAACATTTAAACAGTTGCTCTAAAAAAACTGAAGCAGAAAAAGTTTCCACTAATGTTGAGGAAGCAGCCTCTGTAACTCTGAGCAGATGCATAACTTCATATCTAAGAACTTGTTTTGCCCATAAACTGAGATCTGTCCATGTGTTTCTCAGCGTGCTTGAGTGCTATGCTGTGTTGCATCTCCCAGGTGGTGAAGATGGAAGGCGACATGGCGGGCCGCTCTCTGTCAGAGGAGGGTGGGTGTTAATATTTAAAACTGGGAGGCTCTATTTAGAGCCCGCCGCCTCTTTTTCTCCCTGGTGGACAGCACAACGCCGCTGCCGACTGTTGCCATTATGGAGGAAAGCTGTAGGAGGCAGCCGCACGTCACTAAGTTTTCCTGACAGAATCAGTTTGCAGATGAGCTTTAAAATGCGTTGCACTGTTTTCCATGTCTGCTTGTTCTCCTGTGTGTGTCCTAACAATCTCTAATTTCAGAGTTTCTCCTCAGAGAAACTTACACATTCTCCCATCATGCTTTTCACCTAATTTTACAGGCCAATAACTTACATGCGAGGGTACTTTCAGAAAAAATTGAGTCTGAGATCTTTATCTCCCAAAAGACACAAACTTTAAAAAAAATGAATCAATATGTTAACAATCTGATCGTTCAATCAGAGAGTCTTTCTGACTCTCGCGGATTTCAGCCGCCAGAACAACATCAAAAACCCATGAGAAGTCTTCTTTTCATCGTCCACGTCGGTACCATGCAGACCAAGAGGAAGTTAAGAAACTGTGCATTCAGGCCATTAAAAAGTGAAATGTTTGTATTTACATGTTCATTTGTTCATGTATGATGGTTTTGAATATCAATTCAGATGAGGAAAAATAAAATACTACATAAAATGTCAATATAATAATTTAAATATTGATGGTTAAAGATTTATCTTCACAGGATTTGTTTGACACCGTCGGTCAGAACGATCGACAACAACAAAAAAACTAGCGTGATCTCTGATACAAACAGATGATAACTCAATGTTAGAATCACAAAAGATCCCAAAACAAGAGGAGAATGGAACAAAACAAAAACATGAGGGAAAGAAACAGGAAATACAGGGAACATACGATGAGAAGCAAACATCCTTAAAGGAAAACCCTTAAAGCACTTTAAAACAGGAAACTCCCAATGAAACTGAACATCCATCACTCCATCCATTTTCTGAACCGCTTAATCCTCAAGGGGTCACAGGGGGGCTCCTGCCCATCTCCAGCTGTCAACGGGCGGGAGGCAGGGTACACCCTGGAGAGTTCCCCAGTCCATCGCAGGGCAATACAGAGACAGACAGGACAAACAACCATGCTTGGACACACTCATACCTAAGGAAAATTTCGAGAGACCAATTAACCTGACAGTCATGTTTTTGGAGTGTGGGAGGAGGCCGGAGTACCCAGAGGGAACCCACGCACAGGGAGAACATACTAGCTCCCTGGGCCGGGATATGAACCCACAACGTTCTTGCTGCAAATCAACAGTTCTAACCACTGTGCCTGTAGCCACAGATGTGGAGGGAGCAGCCACAGAAGTGAAGGTGGAGGGAGCAGCCGCACATATAGCCGCAGACATGGAGGTCGAGGGAGCAGCTGCAGATGTGGAGGAAGAAGCAGCAGATGTTGCCTCAGATGTGGAGAAAACAGCTGCAGACATCAAGGGGGAGGGAGCATCACTGTCAAACCTGATGTAGTACTGGTTGAAGGAGTTAGCTATGTATACATCATCTTCTATAGACTGGGCATTCTTCATCTTGTAGCCATTGATAGTCTTCATCCCTCTTCATACCTCTTTGACTTCAGTATCTCCATCCGTTTCTCTATGTTCCTCTTGTATTCTACCTTAGCATGCCTCAGAGACTTTTTCAGTTCCCACCGCACACTCCTTTGTTTCTCCTTATCGCCATTCTTGAACACCATCTTCTTCTGGTTAAGGAGGCACTTGATATCGCTGTTGATCCATGGTTTATTATTAGGATAGCATCTAACACTTCTAAACGAAATCACAGTGTCCCTACAGAAGGTGATAAAGTCAGTGATGATGTCAACACTCCTGTCTATGTCCATCTCTTGGTCCTCCGGTAGCACATCCCAGTCTGTGCACTCAAAGCAGTCTCTCAGTGCATCACTTGCCTCTGATGATCACTTTCAGAAAGTTCTTGTGGTAACAGGAAGTGTCTTTATACGAGGTTTGTATGTGGGATGGAGATAGATCATGTTGTGATCAGATCTGCCCAGTGGACGGAGAGGTACAGCCCTGTATGCCTCCTTCAGGTTGGTATATAACAGATCTAGAGTCTTATCTCCACGTGTTGGACAGTCCACATATTGAACAAAGTCAGTCCGGCAGGAGGACAGAGAGATGTGATTAAAATACCCCATGATCACAATAAGAGCCTCTGGTTGCTGGGTCTGTATCCTAGAAACGACGTCATGGATGACGTCACAAACAGCTGCAGGAACTGCTCTCGGAGGGACATAAATGGTTAAAACAGCCACATATGGAATATCCTGTGGCAAGTAGTATGGACGGAAACCAAGTGCAAGCAGTTCAATGTCAGCACAACATACTTTCAGTTTAACCATCACGTTAAGGGGGTTAACCCATCTATGATTGTAGAATAAAATTACTCCCCCACTTCGGCACGCTCTTCTGTGGATCTCTATTGGCTCGCACAGCTGTGAAGCCAGTTATGTCCACGCATGAGTCTGGTGTGTTGTCATTCAGCCAGGACTCCATTAGACAGATCAGACTGCACTCTCTATAAAGCTGTTGGTTTTGCACAAGCGCTTCTAATTCGTCACTCCTGTTTGGGAGTGACTTAACATTTCCCATGATGACAGAGGGTAGGACCGGCTTATATCTCCACCTCTTAACGCTGATCTTTGCCTTTACCTAGGCTCCGGCTCTGCATCCATGAAACGTCCTCCCTAATTCTGTTGGAATGGGATTTTTCAGTCCATGTTTTGTCTTGGATAGTTCCAACAGTTCTTCCTTTGTGTAAATGACTATCAGATTCTGTACACATTATATTAATAAAAATATATTATTTCCAACAAAAATAGTAAACTAAGAGTATTGAAAAAGTTTGTCAGTTACAAAAAACAATTTAAAAAAAGTCATCAAACTATAAAAACATTCAGGAGCTACTGTGACTTGCTGCCAGTTGACCTGCGCATAGCATCCGTTTTTAAATTTTTTGTTCGTTTTTTTTTTAGCACAGCATCTATTGTCATTTGCATATTTTTTCTCTCTGCAGCACACTCATTTCTAAGTCATATCTTCCCAAAGGAAGCGTTAACTGTAATGTATAGCATTGTATGGTATTTTGAAATACTAAATAAAGAATATACACCTTAATAAACTATCTTTGCATTTCTAAAGCTAATTAGTGAATCCTGCATAACTTTTCTAATATTCATTGCTTGCTCTACCAAATGTAATTACTTGATAAACAAAGCAAAACAAATGTTTGTGTGCATGTGTGTTCATAATCTGATGGGATCAATAGTGGTTTGGGATGCTCAGTTGGCAGCTGCTGAGAGCAGGAAACAGGTGCAGACACGGTTCCTTGATGTGCAAGGTGACTGAAATGAGATGAAACCACTTGACCCCCAGAAGAACCAATTAGTTACACCAAATCTCCTGAAACAGTGAAACAACCAGAAATGCCTGGATCCTTCACAGCTCCAATGACGCTTTCAAAAATCTAAACGACTTCTGAGAGAGATGAAAATGTAAAGTTCAGAGAAAACAGAGAATAAATATTTACTGCTTGGGAATTTGATGTATTTTCTACCAACACACAAAATGCTGTACAATGACACAAAAGAAGAGACCAAGGCGGTTATGGACAGGATTTTCAACCCTCTTCCTCTTTAAACTCTGTTGTAGAGCAGTAGGTTGGATCTTAGACCTGCTTCATACGGCAGGATTTTGAGGCTAATTTTGCCCCGCTCTCCCCCTCCGACATGCCCCGATTATAGGGATGACTATTAAGACAATCCTAACAGATATTCCTGGTGCTCTGGCCTAGTCGGAATGACATTGGGACCCCCCCCAATCGCAAGTCGTGGATATTCAACATGTTGGATTTTCTTGGCCCGATATCACAGCACGTGTGGTTTGTTTTATGATGACAAACAATCATGCAGCTTGCTGAATGTGACGTTTAGCCAAAAAGCCATACTTCCAATGTGGAAACAAGGCCAAGCAACTAATGTCTGCATGAAAACATAGGAACTGGGGTGCAGAACAGTGACAGCAGGCAGGGCCAGAGTGAGACTCATTTTCAGTCCTGGAGTTTAATGCCTCAGACCGGCCCACTTTATATCACAACCTATTTTTGTTAAAATTAAGAACTGGGATTGGGGCTGACACCATTAAGTTGTACTCTAATCGGTTACAATTAACCTATATGCTACCATAAACGGATACTTAAAATGTGGAAACTCTACAACAACTTCACAGAAAGTGTTTATTTGTGAAATATTAATAATATTAATTAATTGAAATATGAATTATTTATTTAATTAATGAATTAATAATTATTTTTGTGGTAATTTTTAAAATATTCAAATTTTTATTGATTTCCCCATCATTTGTTTCTCAACAAGCAGTGAAGCGATTACACCCTGTCTTCCAATTCATCGCTTTTTTTTGTGTGGTAAAAGTATCGTTATAGGTGCTCTGTATTGGCAAATACTCAGATCCAAGTATTGGTATTGTATTGGTTTGAAAAAAGTGGTATTATTGGGTCCCTAATTAAAGTCATGTAATTATAGTCTTACCTTTTAAAGATACAACAACAAACTGTTTTGTAAAGCCTTGTAATTTCGAATATTATTTCTAAAAATCACCAACTCAGTATAAATAAGGGTTAACTGCTTAATTAAGTAGATTTATTTCAGCATTCATTCGCATCTATATTATTCCTTGACCAATATCAGAGTCTATATTTTGAGCTGCTACCCCTTTAATCAGTCCCTGGGTAGACTGTTTTCCCTTTCACACTTCCTCTACTTTCCCTAATCTCATCTGCTGAACCTGCCACAATAAAATATATTATTCTGTAAAGCTTTAGTGCATTTACACCCTGGACAGGTCGCCAGTCATTCGAAGTACTTTCATTCCATTGTCTTTGAAATATGAAATTTGTGTATTTATTGTCCTACTTTTAAAGAAAAAAATATGACAGGTCACAGTATAATTTGGGCATAGAAAGTGGCTGTAATGGAACCAATGGATGCTTGTTAACACATTGCTTTTATTATAATAAAATAAATTCTCTCATCACTACTCACTCTGCTTTAGACACTAATTCACTTTTAAAAATGGTCATAATTCTCAACGCAAGTCTCCAAATTTTACAAAGCGTTTGATTAGTTCACTTCACTTTTATTATTATAGTGCTGAATCAATTAGCATTGCAGGGCACTTGTCATAGCAAGTCTACACCATGCTCTGCATTTTATTAGTGCTAATTCCTAATATTAACTCAATAAATAATCCTGCCCACTCTGGACTTTGAAACTGATTTTGCTTCATGCAAAATTTTCCTTCTAACTCTTAGGAGCTACTAGACAAAGTTTCCCAGATATATGGTCGCATCATATAATTGTTAAAATGACATGTTATGTTATCTGCCACAACATCACACCATTAACTTAATAAATCAACTCAAATGGTTGTTAGCAGGCAAAGTTCAGGTTGTTGTCTTACCTGTTTCATTGTTGTTGTTCGCTGTCAAAAGCCACAAGCTTCTTTTGGGGTTAATTTTTGCACAAGTGCAAAATTGATATGGGTGTCTGTTTGAGCTTTCCTCTGTGTAATTGCAGTCCTCTCGAAGCCACCCTATCTATTTCATCTTTCAAACACAGCTGACTGATTGACGTGTAACATCAAGTTGCGTGGAAAGAAAAAATAAAACAGCCAGCTGACAGATGTAGCGGCTTTGTATGGAAAGTTGTTTGGTAAAAATATAGAGATATTCTTAAATCCATTGTTTTCAATGCCAAATAGTATGCAGCTACACGGGACTAGTTAAACGCTTTCCCCAACAATTTTGAACTTTTGCCAAACTAGTGCAGAGATATCGTTACTAACAACCTATTTTTGCCTATTGCCCATTTGGCTCAGCACTACAACTCTGCTTGCCACCTGACAGCAGGTGTTCCGGACTGATGATTTAAACATGGAAATATTTGGCTGTAGCAGAGGGCAGTTTATTTGTTGAAGGGCTGAAGAGTGTTACAATAATCAGTTCCTGTAGGCAACAATGACGCATGGTGGAGGTTCCTTGAGGCTTAATTTCTGCAAACGCAGTTGGAGATTTGGTCAGGATTAATGGTGTTCTCAATGCTAATAAAATACAAGGAGATACTTATCCATCATGCAATAACATCAGGGAGGCCTATGATTGGCCCGAAATCTTTTCTGCACCAGGACAAAGACCCAAACTTACTGCCAAAGTCATGAAGAACTATTTCAGCTACAGACGAACAAGAAGTGCTCGAAGTGATGGTATGGCCCCCACAGAGCCCTGATCTTAATATAGTCCAGTGTATTTGGGATTACATCAAAAGACAGAAAGATGTGAGGAAGCCTAAATCCACAGAAAATCTGTCTTTAGTTCTCCAAGATACTGTATTTGGAAGTATCGGTTACTTGCTGTGTGTAAGCGTACCTAGATGACTTGATGCTGTTTTGAAGGCAAATGGTGGTCACACCAAATAATAATTTGATTCACACTTGTCCTTTGTCCATTCCCTGCATTTTGTTGATTAATAAAAATAAATGATTGAAGTTTACATTTTTGAAAGCGTTTTTGTTTAAAGCACTTTTTACACCAGCCTGAGACTATTTTGCAGTATTGTATATATAAAACAGTTTAATCTTTTATGCTCTATGTAAATTCAGCAGGGCTGATGGGATGGAGGTTGATCTTTGAGGTGTATCGGTATCAGGTGGCCTTCTCCTCTGAAGTGCCAAACTGAAATCTTGAATGCTGCCTTAATTGAGTGCCCCTCCCTTGGCCAGCATGGTTCTGGCGTACCCCCTCTCGGGGCCTGGGGGGCCGGTGTGGCTGTCTGAGGGGGCCTGACCCCAAAACCCTGCCTCAGGCACTGACTGCCACCAGCCTGAACCCTCCCTAACCCCCAACTATTGCACTACCCTCTTCATCTCTCTGTCTCTGATGCTCTGCTTCTCTTTGTCCAATTGGCTCTGAGCTACAGACTTCTTTTGTCTGTCCTCATTAGATTAAAATACACACCCACACACATATGGAAATGCACACTTGCACTTTCAGTCAGACTCCACTTTTAATTTTCATGAACATATATTCTTTATTTTAAACTAGTTTTTAAAGATCACCTTATATTAAAATAATTGTGGAATGTAGAGGTATTTTTAGTCAGGCAACTCCAAATTTAGCTATTTGTGCATATGCTTTTTGGTTATAGAGAGAAGGAAATTATATTTTCAGGATGTCCAAATGCAAAATATATTTTATTCCATAGTCAAAAATAAGCTTTATGTTCAGCAGTAAGGAGGGAGAGAAATGAGAAAAATACAGGCAGCAGTTAATAGAGTTGGTGGTATATTAAGCCAATGTTCACAGGAACACCCAAAAATAATAGATTACAGGTGCTTAGTCTAAACGAAAGTTGGTGTACAGAGTTATATGCCATAAGGCTTAATCTCAATTTTAAGGCTACACCGAATATAGATTTAGATGGAGATATTTGCGTGTTGGGTGTCTGGTATGAATGGGGTTTAAACGTTAGACATTCATGTAGGACATATTCCACAGAAACAAACAAAAAAGACTCTATAAATCAAACAGAAAACACCAGAAAGCCCATACCAAAACTCCAGCTTCACTTATTTGTGGTAACTTAGTATGAGTGGACTCATTTTATTTAGTTTGATTATAGTGATAGAAATGTCAATTTATCAAAACAAAAGTCTTCTCATTTATTTTAGGCTTAAAAAAAAAATTAAGGGTTATAAACATGACACCATAATTACATGGATGTGATGTAAAATTTGTGCAGTAAAATATGTTTTTATCTGAAATGTCACAAACAGGGCGCTACAGACTGTGCAGTGACAAGACATTTTTTCAGTTTTATTAGAGATAATGTTCAGTTTGTTTTCGCAAACTAAAAACATCCGTTTTTCAGAACAAATTGTAATGTAAAAGAGGTCCGAAAAATGGTCTTAATCTGGTGTTATGCTTTGAATTTAGGGTAAAAATATTGGCATATATTTCATTTTTTGTTCTGTTTGCAACATAAGATGTGTCAGTTTTCAATCCATTAAGCCATTAACAAGGATGTACTGAAATCCCACCTTTAAGAACTTATCTATCTATCTATCTATCTATCTATCTATCTATCTATCTATCTATCTATCTATCTATCTATCTATCTATCTATCTATCTATCTGTCATTTTTTATGTTTACATGCAGGAAGTGCATGCAGGATCATCTTTCCCAGACAGAGCCACGAAGGTGTCAGATACCACTCTCAATCAACTGGCTCCTTCAAACTTCTCTCCTCAATCCAAAAAGTAGCTGTCCATCATTTTGACTGGCAGCTCAGAGGAGGGCTCTGACGGGCAGATGAGAGCAAGAAGCCAATCTCTGCCTCAGAGGCAACAGTGGCAGTCCTGTGTTCTCCTGCCCACATCCCATCACCTCCTCCTGCTCTCTTGCCTGCCTCCCACTGCCTGCTGCAGGCCCTCCCCTCTTCTGCTGCCTACAGCCAATAAAATATGGACATTATATCACTGAAGAACCTTATTGTTCACATGGGGCAGAGGGCTTGTACTCAGTATGGTAATAGTTAAAAGAACACAAGATGAAAAAAGCAATTGGTATATTTAACAGAATTAATCACAATATTTGTGGAGTTTTGAAAGACTTTTTGGTTCTGTAGTGGCTTCATTTCCTCTCTGATTTTCCGTAACTTTTCTTTTCTGCATTTTGACACCATCTCCAAGACCGACATCATCCTCCTTTAATTGATCAATACACCACTCCCCAGGTCCATAACGCTCTCCAGGATCAACTTTGGCCTGTTTTCATGAACCTACACCGCTCTCCCCAGTCTACCAAACATTGCTCCCCAGGACGACCTTGTTCTCCAAGCCCACCTTGTTCTCCAAGCCTGCCTTGTTCTTGAGACCCAGCTCGTTCTCCAGGCTCCCTGTGGCCACTTGGCTTTCCACCGCCTTTGCTGGACCACTCCAGTCTCCAGGCTCTTCATGCCCACAGCTAAAGTCTCTTTCATGTTACCCCCCTGGCCGACAGCATAGGGGTTGGTGCAGGGATTGGGTTGCATGTGTGAGTAAGTGCAAAGCAAAGGAGAAGAAGGGGGAAAAAAATCACTCCTGCGCTGCAGCTCTAAGATGAAGAAACTTCACTGGTGTGTATGGATACACTATCTCGTTCATGAGGAGAGAAAAAAGGCAAACATGAAACAGAATGAGTGATGAGCGGCTGACAGCAGCTCATCTGACACTCTAGGTTGAGTCCCGGTGGGCGGGGCCTCAAATGAAGATTGACACCTAAGAGTCCTCCAGCTTTTAAACCTCACAGCACTGAAAATAATCAGCTGTAATCAATATATGTTTAATCAAAATCAGCTATATATTTATTTAGCTGTTTATGAAGAGAACTCATAAGTTACAGTGAGTTTCTAGTTTCACAGAAAATAGAATCTGACGTCCACATCCTGTAGGAAAGCTCAAGCTGAAATCATACATTTAATGACGCTAATGCTAATCTGTGCATGTTTTCTTGTCCATATTATTAACAAAATTGTGCATGTGGTGCAGCCAGAAATTAATTTTCAGGTGAGTCTAATAAAAAATGGATAGGCCGTATAAATATTATAAAAATTACGTGTATTCGTTCCTTCCGCTGTTGCTTCAATAGATCTCTGTATATATCAGAAACCGAGAGCAAGCTTCAAACAAACAGCTTAGAACAAACAGAAAAGTACACTTCAGTTTAACTACAAGTAAACTTAACAATTTGGCCACTGTCAGATACCCAAAGCTTTAAATAAATATTTGATTACCTGAGGGCTCAATATTAAGGCAGCTTACCCTGTAGACAGAAAAAGTTTAGGAGCTGTTAGTCATGTTGCCTCATTGGGTCATTTTTTGTTAAACAGAGGTACAACCGGATCCTGCCCCGTTTAACAACCAGTTAAAAGGGGCAGGATGATCTAGGCTCTGTAAGCTCAGCAATTGGTCAGCTTTTCCTAGGGACTGTAGCAGATATACTAGCAATGTTTTTGAATGAAAACTCACTAAACTAACAGCTTTTTAATCAATTGACATGAATTTATTGTCACAATAAATTGTTTTAATGCGTAGAACTGCTCTTTATTGGATAAGGCAAGGGAAGGCAATTTTATTTGTCTAGCATAATTTCAACGACAGGATAATTCAGTAATGAAATGTTATTAAGTTTAGAATTTTTTATAGGTATCCTAATTTTTTTCAATGAAAGTGTTCAAAACTACAATTCTAGACTTGGTAACAAAAAGGAATCCCACACCAAGCCCTAGCTAGTCTGGAGAGTTTGCAAGACATTATTTAAAACAGCAAGTCTTTCAAAGATGTAAATTTCACCTCTGATTTTATCATTTTATTTCATGATGACTTTAAATGATATCACTCAAAAATTAAATGTAATCATTCATATATTTTTTTTACTACTACTACTACTACTTTTTTAGAAAGCCATTTATAGCCACACTCCTGCTCTGTGCAAATAAAACATACTTTTTTTCACCATTAAACTTCAGTAGGAACGATTTCTTCCCACATTAAGGTTTGCATATACCGATTGGATATTATCCATCTGATTTATTTTCCTCCCACAAATGGGTTCTTTGTTTGTGCTTGTGTGGTAGTTACCTGTATTTTATTATTTCCTTTTGAGCCAAAACAGTACCGCAAAGTGTTTAATTTTAATTTGTTAAAATCTAAATCAATTAAATGTGAATTTGTTTCCTTTATTTAAAGCCCCCCGTGTGTAAGAATTACCTCCAACTAGTGGTGCGCTAAGTGAATGCAAGCAACTGAGCCGTGTTCTCTGGCTTCTCGCCGTTATAATACATCATTACAACTACGGAAGCCGCGGAGTGTCATAATTGTGATCATGTCAACGTCTGGCACAAGCCCGATTGTCTCGTCAGGTGATGAGGTACAGAAACAAACATAATTCTGCTTTATTTATGCTCGTTGCTCATTTCTTCTCTTCACCTGTCGGCCTCCCCTCAAAATCACTGGCTAAAACCCGTAAAGCTAACAAGTTTAACCCCTTTCGGCTAACGTATTCAAAGATGGCGATGCAACATGGCAGTCTCAGATGGGGGGCCCTGTACCCTCTGTATCTATAAACAACATATCCTAAGACACGAGAACGCTTTCATGATAATGCGATTGTGATTAGACCTCGGTAAAATACGTATTTATGAAAGCAGTACTTGATTTTTATTAAAAAAAAGCTGAATTTGTTACACACTGGACCTTTAAAGATTTTGATTAAGTAATATCTTCCTTCAGATGAAAGGACTTTAGAAAGGAGCAGCTCCTGCCATGTTGTCTGACGCTTATCAGCACATGGATGTGCCTAAGAAATCATGAATAGTCTGCACTTTCTGTCCGCCAGCCTACGTTCGGTCTCCATGGGGACCAACTGTTACAGTCCAATAGTCTAATAACTGGCTTTTCACTCTGATAGTATTTATCGCCAAATTGTCTCCACCCAGTAGTTATTCTTTCTCCCTTATTTTGATCAGAAAACAAGTCATGGCACCTTTCAGATCTTCTAATAGCAGTGGGCTAAGCAGAGCATCCGTTGTGACGTGTATGATATTGTGTACTTTATATTCCCCTAGTAGTGAACAATCTGACGTCACTCTACTATGACAGTAATAGGAAAAAAATGCATATGTAAAAAATCTTCCAGATCTTCAGTATCTTTCTTTGGTGTGACTTAAAAATTTCTAATCGTCTATGTTTTGACAGTAGGATAATTATTATAAACTAATTATAATTTAATTTCTGTATTGTTCATTTCATTTATTTACTTATAAGGCACCTTCCACCACCAATCAAGGAGGCCCAAAGTGCTGTACACCACAGAATACAATATAAAATCCCATCAACAAATAATAAAAGTGAATCAATAAAAAAGGGCAGCTAGGCAGAAAACAAGGCACGGTAATGCACAATGAACTTGGCTTTAAAACTCTGTACAGAGGTGGCATCTCTGATTCTCGATGGCAGTTGGTTCCATAGCTTCATGACCCAAGACAGAAATAGCACGATCACCCCTAGACTTGCATCTGGTTCTCGGAACTAACACCACACACTGGTCCGACCAACAAAGTGCTTTTTTGGGGTGAATATTTTAGAAGCAAACTAGATAAACAAATTGGTGCCGTGCCTTCCAGAGGCTTAAAAACAAGAACAATGATCTTAAAGAGGATCAAATATTGTAATGGTGCTTTTTTTTATATAGTTATCATCAGGGTTGTACTTTTTTGACAATGACTAATTTGTCATAAAGTTAATTTCTTTGAGTTTTCTTATTCCGAGGAAAGTTATGTTTTAATTTTATTCCTCAAGAGCTATCAATCTGCAAATCAGGAAAGTTGCCTGATATATAGACATCCTGGGGCAGAGGATATAGATACAAATATAAATAAAGTTTAGACCACAATTTCAGTCTTTTGTAATAGTTGATTAAAATACAAACATTTTGTCGAGTAAGCCTGGCTTTCCTTTCCATGTGTCCATTTTACAAAACTAAACTTTATAGGATAAGAAAGGAACAACACTTGCTAAAAAAAAGACATATTTGCTCTCCTGATAAGTCTCTAAATGTTTCAACTGCTGCAGTACTGCATAATCTTTTTGAAAAACTAAATTAATTCAAAGGCAAATATTCTTTTTTGGCCGCTGCATCATTCCCAGTTTTGGACATGTATATAAGTAAATAAAGCATTTTTAAATATACCTGGTTTCACAATGCAGTTTAATCTGCACAAACAGTACTGTGCACAATTCTATATTATTTCTTTATTCAGATTGAAAGAGGGAAGGGTTCATATGAAACTGGGTTAGTTTTCATTTTATGAATATATCCACATAGAGGGTAAGCCTGTGTTTACCTGATAATAATTTATTTTTTGACTTTCATAGTTTTAGAAATCCAACTAAGTAAGCTCCTGTGTTATTTCAATGTCAAAATGAGGGATTGATGAGTGACGTTTCTGAAACAGTTTTTGAGGTGAAAAACTCAATTTTGAGCTCTTCATGATTTGGCCCAGGTGGATCAACCATTTACCTCTAATGAGCTCAGAAAAAAAAAAAACTGTAAAAACTTTGAATAAGAGTTCACCAGCAGAGACATTTCTTATTGTAAATCTTCTGTAGCATACTGCAACAACAATAAAAAATAAAAAAAGTATTGCAAGTGTTTGGCAATAAGGTGGTAATTATCAACAGAGGATTACATGTCAGAAGGGTTGTTGGCCTCGTTTCAGCCCTTTTGGGGGATTCTCAGGTCTCGTTTCTACACCCACTAACATCCAGTTTGTGCCTGTAAATGAATAATTGTCAAAGTCAGAACAATTATGTGTCAGTATTCCTCTTGGGTCTTTATGAGGCAAACATCAGCTCTTAAAAGACTCATTTTGATGCATTCATTGCTCTTTTTTTCATAGAACCATATAAATCCGCATACTTCCCCCTCAAGTGGTGCTACTTAAATGTCTTTTCTGTCACCCGGATTTTGACAAACTGTAGGCTCCTTATTAAATGCTGCATGTCACAGCCCGTCAGCTTTGATGTTCAGAGCAGCATTAGATGCTCTGTAATGATCAAATGTGGGTTTGATTTGAAATGAGACAACAATGAAGCGCCGTCTGAGGAGGATTCGCACGCCTTAGCTGGCGGTTGTAGCTGAATGTTCGGCCTGTGGCTGGCAGGCTGCTGTTAGCGCTCCGTCAGGCAGATGAGAGCCGGGTTAATGTTGGGATTTGTTCCCTAAAGCTCTGACACAGAGGAAATACTGATCAGCCCTGCCGTCAGCCCAAAGACTCACCAATCAGCACTTACACAACCTCAGTCTGACGCTCACACATTCACATGCACACGCATAAAAGGACTGAATGGTGCAACAAACTTCATTAAGATACATTGTTATCAGTAACCTTTACATTTATCACTCTTCCATAAGAAATTAAATTCAAATGCAGCTTTAAACACGGATTGCAATCTAAAAAGTTGCCAGGCATTTTTAAATCCATCTAGTTCTTTAAAATGGAAACAAGAGCATCCTGAAGCCAATTATTAATCAAATTAGAAAAAGCTATGAAAGCTTTAATATGTTATGACTTTTAAAGATACATATTGAATATTTCATGTTATACTGTATTTAGGGTTATTTTTAATTTGTTATTTGTTTGAAGATCTAATTCAGGCTTCATTTCTAGACCTCTCTTTATGTCTTCAAACTTTATGGAAGGAACAAAATACTTTGAGTGCCAGGAAATAAAACAGAGCTCTAAACTCGCTTTCATCTACAAACTAGTGCTCAAAAGACAAAACGCTTCCTCGGTTTGCAGTAAAACATGTATTTATTGATTGGTGCCCACTTTTCCACCTTTTCCATAACTAATTAAAGCAAAAACCATGAATTTTTTTATTAGGCCTTAAAACTGCAACTTTTGTAAAACTAAATGTTAAGACATGAAAAATTACTATATTATATAGGGCCTTCAAAAAGTATTCACATCCTTTAAACATTTTAAAACATATTTTTTCACATACACAACCATAAACTTCAAAGCATTTTATTGGGATTGTATGTGCTAAATCAAAAAAAGTAGTGCTAAAAAAACCCACCTGTATCATTAATTTGTATGAACTGCTTTTCATTTCAGTCTCAGATGTGGATATTTTAGTTTATGCCCTTATGAGCTCTGTACAGTACATCAAGACATGGAAATCATATCCCATTCTTTGCAAAACAGCTCGAGCACAGAGATATGAACAGTAAGCTCAAGGTATGTCCTTTGATCTAAACCTTGCCTTTGTAACCCTGGTTGTACTGTATGTTTAGGGCCGGTCTCTTGGTAGGGATCAGGGGTCTCATTTATAAAGCTAGTTTACGCCCAAAACAGGATCTGAAAACTGCGCAAGTCACTTTCCACAACAAGTTGGAATTACAAAAAGAAAAACCAAAATAAACTTTTCTATCAGAGCAAGGTTGCACAGTGGTTTAGTTGATGGCAATGGATGGATGCTATCAGGGGATTGAGGATTTATATAAAAGCCTTTGTAATTAAACAAAATGCCAAAAAAGCTATGAATATTTTTTCAAACAATTATAAACAGAAAGCTGTAAGATGGATATCATCTACCTTCCTGAAACACTATTATAGTCGTGGTAGCTGTAGCTTACAGCAGTCAAGTTGTTGGCCTATGATCTGGAAATCATGGGTCTGATTCCTGTTTCTACCTGTTTTGTGCGGTTGTGTCCCTGGGCAAGACACTTTGCCTACTGGTGGTGGTCAAAGGGTCCAGCGGCGCCAGTGTTCAGCAGCCTTGCTTCTGTCAGTGTGCCCCAGGGCAGCTGTGGCTACAATATAGCTTGGCATCACCTGTGTGTGAATGACTGAATGTAGTGTGAAGCACTTTGGTGTCTTCTGGGCTAGATAAAGCGCTATACAAGTAAAGTACCATGTTAAATGCTGTAAAACAGATTTTCATTGCAACTTTTTTTGTTTTCTTTTTTTAATCTTTATGCTCATTTCCCTCCAAGCAAGAAATTTCATGACAACTTACAAAAAAGGATGTATGGGTGAAGCATTGGTTAGTGGATCCAAATGGAGAAAATTTACATTTGCTGCATTTTGTTCTCTTTTGTTGTTCTTTTTTTACTTTTTCAGTTTCAAAAAAGTTGCTTGCTCACCAAAACTAACAAAGTGGCCTAAGAAAAGTCAATTTATGACAAAGATGAGTTTAAAAGTGTGACTTTCAGTCATTTTCCTCAAATTAAATAATAACAGAAGTCCTCTCAGCGATCTCCTTGATACGAATATGTTCAGTTAAAACTGCTTGAACAATCCAGCCATAACGAGAACTTTCACTTAGATTAACCCCAACATCTCCATCGCATCCATTATCCTTTCCTCATCTCTTTTTTCCTGGTCTCCTTTGCAAATCCCTGTGATCAAAATTCCTACCAGTCATCTCAACCTACTGGATCACGTGCCGGTTCTTCCTGTCTGTTTCTCTACTCCCACCATGACCCTCAGCTCTAAGATTGGACTGGTCGTATGGACGACTAATGTGGGCATTGTTCTGGGCTCGGCCGGCCTCTCCGCAGGAACACTGGATTCTGTTTGATGTCGTGATTCGGCACAGCCGACTCACCTGCAAGATCAATACGCTGGGTTCAAAGCGCGGGCTTCACAGAGAACACACTCTTATTAATTTATAGAAACTTCTAGAAACTTTGTCTGACGGGAAAAGCCTCCAACTCTGTGTGGTGGATAGACAGGGGGAATTATTAATACACCTGGAGAGCGAAAGAGGGAGAGACCATCCAACAGTCTTCTAACACCTTATATGAATATTTAAATGAGTGACTTTTTGATGTGGATTGATAATACAAAAAGAGTGTGTGAGTGTGTTTCTGTCGGTAGGCAGATGGATAAGGAACATGGTTTAAAGACTTATTAGACCAAGAGCACGCCAAGGGTGTGTGTATGTGAGTGTGTGTTTAACTCATTAAGGCAGTCTATTTGAGTTTTCCTTTGTTGTCAGATTTGATGATTTGGGGGAAATTTCCAGCCTTGGATTCAAAGCATTCCTGTTCAACGTTCCGAGCCTGCGGCATTGGGAATGAAATACTCTGCATTTATTTTTAATGATATCGTTTTATCAACAGGAACAATCTCAGGATGTTGGCTCAGATTTGATTCCATGTTCCACTGTTTTTACCTGGGGGACACATGCACGGGTTTTTTTGTTTTTTTTAATCGCCTTGTCATTATCATACTCCTCTCTCCATTTCCCCCACATCTGTGCGTTGTTAATAACCAACAAGTTCCTGACTGTGCATTTCAATATAACTCACAGAAATACTGACACCATTGAGCTGAAAAGGCATTAAAGTGCAAACAGACCACAGAATCTTGTATAAAACCTTTTTAAAGTATGAAATTATCTCAGTTTTTGTTTTAGTAATGTAAAACACAAGCTCTAATCAAAGAAGCAAGAACATACAAAGCAGACTAATGAATATCTAAAAATAGAAAGATACTACTAAATAAAACTTCATAAAAGCCCACATCATTAGCGAAAACATACTTTTAGATATAATATCATGTAATATCTGCCAAAAACATCCGATTCCATCATTTATATTACATTTGCAATCTCAAGTGGCAAGGGCAGAAAACATGAAAGCTTCTTTTTATCTCTGTCCACGTTGCACGTTAGGGACGGACAGCAGACATGTTTTGTGATCTGAATTGAGTCTTCTTCCAAATTTGCTCACCATTCATCCAAACCGCTCTTTGAAATGGGGTGAATCATAGGATATATGTTAAGAAAGGATTGTGATTAAAGTTTGGGCCAGTTTTAGCTATTTAAGTAATATTTAGCTCAATTTAAAGAGGAAAAAGAGTCACTTGAGGGCCTCATGTTTCATTTTGACAGATTTTGTTTCCTGTGTTGTTATATGAAAAGAGTTAAAAATAAATAATCCTAACACCTTACTATGTGTTTTTTTGGTCCTTTTTTGGTGCTTTATGAAAAATCAATTTGATACAGAGTTGAGGTCAGAAGTTTACATCCATTCATAATGGGCTCTTTTTTTTTTAGAATACGTATAGACCTCTCTTTTCACAGAGTGAAGCTATCATGCAGCTGAGTCAATCATTTTGAGGACTGTGGAGCAAAGGTTTGAAATCATTGGGAATTTTGATTACTCTTCTCATCAGAATTTAAAGAGTTTCAAAGAATACTCTCTTCAAAAGTTAGCTTAGTTAATTAATTTTGAGGCTGCCCCCATTGAGGAGCCTTTTTGTTTACTCGATAAAAGCAGTATGGTCAGATGAGACAAGGATAGTTTGTTTTTGGCTCAAATGACCAGAAGTACATCTGGTGGAGTCAATGTGAGTTTCTCAAAACTGGCCCTAAAGGGAAAAGACTCAATGAAAAACGGAGATCACCGAGAATTGAACTTCAAGGAGCTCCAAAGGAAAGCAGTGCTGAAATAGACTAAATGTTTTTTCTGAATGAACACAAAAACATCTGTCTTGTTTTGAACTTGAACGCGTCTCTAAGAGAACATTGATCCAACACATTGAATCATGCTTTGGAAATGAAGAAAAACAGAAATACCTGAAATTGCTTCACCAAAGCCCTGGCCTCATCTAGATAAAAATCTATCTGTGTACTAAATGGACTTGAAACCCTGGAAATTTCAAAGGATCCCAACCAAATCCTTACAGCATGAGGGTCACACAATTAGGGGCCCCACACAGTTCTACAGACATAGATGCTAAATGTTTGTCCAATTTGAACGTGAATGTTGTCAAGCCATA